>CP092866.1:85724334-85789325 GCA_030710605.1 Cordylochernes scorpioides | reverse complement strand
AACGTTATCAAGCGGCGAATACCCGTACAGTGATAGAGATGCTACCCATATATAGGGACAAAGCTATATCGATACTCTCTAACTTGAAATATACGAGTATTTTTAGGAGGATTTTAAAAATATTTTTTAGCATGTGATCAAAATCTTAATTTTGTGGGGTTTCGAAAAATTATAATATATATAGACTGTATAACAAAATAATCGACGCACCAAGAAGGATGTCAGATTAGGACAAAAATTGTGTATGTAAAGAGCATGTAAGCGGAAAAAACGATTAAAATTTCAGAACAATTAATTGTTTTATTTCAGAGTTTGATCGTCACAAATTAAAAATGTCAATATGTCGTTGGACCCCCACTGGCCTGGATGAAGGCTGCCACCCGGCGTGTCATGGACTGATAAAGATTCCGGATGGTGTGCTGCGGGATTTCTTACCAAATTGTCTCCAACTGTCGGGCTAAATAGTCAACATTCCGGGATGGTTGCAATCGCCTTCCATCACGTCCCAGATGTGCTCTATGGGCGAGAGATTAGGCGACCTTGCTGGCCACGGAAGAGTTCGGCAAGATTGAAGACAATTATCTTGTTGAAAAGTAAGCCCGGAGTGATGTGAGAGGAACGGCAACAAAACAGGTCGTAGAATGTCATCTACGTACCGTTGTGCTGTCAGGGTGCCAGGAATGACTACCAATGGGGTCCTGCTATCAAATGAAAGACACCCCAGACCATAACGCCCTGTTGTGGACCTGTGTGGTGTTCGACAGTAAGGCCAGGATCCACACGCTGCCCAGGACGTCTCCAAACACGTTTGCGACCGTCGTCAGGACACAGTAAGAAACGGACTCGTCACTAAAGACTATACGTCCCCAGTCAGCGCAGTTCCAAGTTGATCGCTCCCGACACCACTGTAGTCGGACTGTCGGTGCACGGGTGTGAGGGGTAGGCATCGTAACGGTCGGCGGGCCCTTAGATTCCGCTCTCTCAGTCGCCTGTTAATGGTCATTTTGGACACTTGTGTGCCGGTCACACGTTGGATGGTAGATAACGTGGATTCCGGTGCTGCGACAGCCATTCTGACAAATGCTCTGTCCTCCCGTTCTGTTGTTGCCCTTGGTCGACCGCTGCCGTCCTGACGTTGCATCTTTCCGTTGTTGACCCACTTTTGCCAACATCGCTTAATAGCCGCATCACTTTCGACACAGATGTCGCGCGATTAGTCAATTAGCCCAACCAGCCTCTTTCAATCCAATGGCACGACCAGTTTCAAACTCTGACATATGTTCATAATGAGCACGAATCTTTCGGCGAGGCACTTATACAGTAGAAATAGGCGTACTGCTAAAATATTACGGAAATTCTGAAAATCAGCTCGTGCCGCGCCGAATATTGAGTCTAGAATGCTCGTGCTGGATGCGCAGTTCAGATGCGCTGGAGCTCTTGCTTTGCATAAATCGGCCACCAAATTTCAATCATTTGCATGTTTGGTCGAAACCTCTTTGTATTCGTATTTTCATATAAATCGGACAACTGCTTCTTGGTGCGTCGATCTTTTTGTTATAGAGTATATTTGCATATAAAAAATTGCAGTTAATATTTAGCCTAGAACTTCTTCTTAAAGAGCTCTTGAAAACTTGTCTAAATAAACAACCAAAAAAGATTAAAAATTGTAGGAAAATGAATTATTACATAGGTTACATTTACATGAATGCATTACATTAAAATAAAATGAAAATGGGAGGGGGGAAATCAAAAATCAAAGTTTTCTTTCTTTTCAAAAGCTTCTTCCACTTTAGCGTTTAGACTAAATTAGATTTTGTGGAGGGTAAATCAAATTTTAGGAAGAAAACTTCCTTTTCGTAATTGGGTTTTCCCATAAGTTGCTTGGGGTTTTAGCCAGGGAACAAGGGAGGACCTAATTTTTGCAGAAACGTTTAGTTTATATCGGGTGTTTCGCCTGTATTGTGGAAGTTCCGAGACCTACTGATATCCCTCTAATTTGGATTCTTTGTTGTGTTGTATGTGTGTGATAGAGATCAATCATTGTTGTAAACATTCGTTGTTTTCAAAATATACATATTTATTGATAATATAATGTATATTTGGAGATTAATTTATCTATTAAAAGAAGAAATATGTTTGTGTGTATGGGTGCGTGGCTTACTCCGCATATTGCCTCAACAATAGGTAAATTTTATAGATGAATATTTACCACCACTTAGAATTTTAGTCCTGGAAGGAATCTCTATCATAACTTTACCTTGGAATATGCAAATTACACCGATAACGATCTAAAATTTGCATATTGTGTTTGTTCCACCTACGTTTCCGCAATAATAGGTCTATCGGGATGAAAAATCTTACGATATAGAATCTAGAAGGAATCACTGTCACAATATCTAAAACGAATGTAAATTAGTTTCTAACAGGCTAATTTGCATATTCTGTTTATTCCGCATACGTTTCTACCATATTCCACCTGGATAGGGTTAAACAAATTTGGAAGGAGTCCCTGTTAGTTTTTAACTACATAATATATAAATTTGGATATGTTTTTTCCGCTTACTTGGAGGAATCCGGATCATTTGACTAGTTATCAATATTTTCAAATTTTAACATATTATTGCGATATATAGACATTTCAGGAATAGGTTTCGAATTGTATCAAGTTCAGTTTCGGTTTTGATTTATTTTAGTTTCCCTTTTATGTTTTTATTTTTGTATATTTTTACATTTCAGAACCTTATTTCTCGGAAAACGAAGTTAACAAAATTTCATTTTATTCAAGCCATTATATTGGTATAAACCAGGCGTAATTCAAATTGTTTTTCGCTTTTAACTTCTAACCCATTTCGGCATAAAATTATTTAAAATGTTTTTACCTGTCGCTCATCTTTAAATAAAATGTTTTGATATTTCGATAATATTTTCTTTTTGTTTCTAATTGTTGACTGGATGTCGAAAAAAAACAACTTTAAATTGTCAATTGTCTCTCTTTCGTCTCGAGTGGAGAAGAGAGGAATATGAAAAAATTAAGGTTGCCTCTCCCGGCAAAATATACACTAAAAACTAAGCGCCATCTATTGACCGTCTCCTCAAGTTAGAGTACTCAGGTTGGTAGCAAAACCACAACATGACCCTCGTCAGTCTAAAATACCAACACTTAGTTCGAACCTTGGCTGCGGTAACACGGAGTACATGTAATACAACCGCGATACAACTTAAAAGAAAAAGAAAGCGCGGACTACCATCAATACATGATGGGGCTGGAACAGATACTGGGTAAGACATCAGTATATCAGATGTCTATACCCAGTATAGAGATGTCCGGTCAGGTACTGGTCGGACTGGCCAGCGTCGACTTGGGAAACCGCCTCGTTGGGGAGGCCTTGCCATAAGAACCACCCTTCCATATAGGAAAATGGCGTAAAGGATAATAGGAATATTGCACTTGCCATCAAGGTTAAGGCATCATGTTGACATGATAGAAGAGGCATTTATGTCCCAAGTTGACAGGATGGAAGTCTGCTAACGCCTGGACGGAGAACTATTCTGGGTAAATTTCCTTGACATCCAAATTGAGAGTGTTGGGGGACAGATCACTATCTCAGCAAGAGGCTGTCTGATTTTAGGGCGGTTTGTGACAGCTGATGAATTCTAGTCGTCCCTTATTTGAGGGATCAGTCTGGTGTAATTAAACTCATGGAAAAAACTTAAGGAATTTATAACTTTTAGCATGTATATCGCGATTCGAAGAATAACTTTGTAAGATATTTTGATATACAGTGACATTTATTGAAGACGCACGAGATAACCTAGTGTGAATAAAATTGCATTTGTCTCCTTAAAAAATAATCAAAGACTTTCCCACTTTTTAAGTTTGTATGTCCATGATTGTAATTTTAATTTAAATGTGCATATAGTTGTTGATATTTTTTTTTTGGTTCAAATTCATTTACCAAGCTGTATCAAACGTTTGTTCCTATATATAAGATTTTAATACACATTAATAATATAGTGTAGCAAATTATTTAATATATATATATTTTATATATACAGAGTATCATTTTAAAAAATATTTATATTATCGACATTTTGCTACTCTGGAAACTTCCCTTATTGCTTCTCTTGTATTTTATCAATTTAGTTTGTGTTAGTGCCTTAAATAAATGCTGTGTCACCATGAAGTTTTGTCTTTCCTAATTTTCCGCGTGACGATATAAACAAAACTATTTATTCATTGAAGTAGAGACGGTCATTTTCAAAAACAGCCAACCATTTTTTGCAAGGTTATTAATTTGCCGACGATACCTTTCTCGGGGTTTGGAGTCGAAATATTCACGAAAAGCAATTTTGACGTCTTTGAATATTTCAAAATATCTTCCCCATAGAAAGGTAGCCATGGACCGAAATAATGCCCAATCAGATTGGGCAGTATCCGGACTATAAGCAGGGTGAGGTACTACTTAATACCCTCTAATCCTTTATTCGATTCTTTGTTAACCTAGCTCGATGATCTGGCGAGTTTTCATGTTGCAGGAGTACTCTCTTCGGTTGATCAAAGCAGAGTATCGAGTCTTCAAAACTTCATATACACCTATCCCCCGATTTACACGGTCCTTGTTTTTACACGTTTTCGCTTTTACACGGTTTTCCAAATAAGTTTTTTTTTGTTGTTGTTTTTATCGCAATTTTTATCGCGGGGAAAAAATGCGGGAAATTTTGGAGGGAAATGATGGCAATTTACCAAATAGGTTTAATTAAAAAAAAAAAAAAAAACATTTTAATTTGAATAAAAATTATAATATAAAATATTTTTTAAAAAATTAAAGTTTTTAATCTTCCCTCCAAAATTTTCCGCATTTTTCCCTCTGAATTTTACTTTAATCACAGCCAAATTAACATAAAAAAAATTATATGCTTATAATGTAGAAAGAAGTTAAAAGAAAAGTTATTTCTTTAGAAACTAAAATCGAAATTTTGGATTGCTTACGAAAGGGAGATAGAGTAGTAGATGTTGCAAAATCATATAGCATGAACGAAGCTATAATAAGAACTATTAGAACAAATGAAAACACAATTTGAGTGTTGCAGCTGGCAATATACATACACCAGAAATATCGCAATGGAAAAAATGGAGCAAGCGTTAATGCTTTGGATAGAAGATCAAACACAAAAAAGAGTACCCATTGATACGGGCGCTATAACAAATAAAACATTACGAATTTACGAAAAAATTATAGAGCAATTGCCATCTTCTTCTTCAACTGAAAAGAAGTAAAATATTTTGGCAAGTCATGACTGGTTTGAAAGATTTAAAATAAGACATTCTTTACACAGCTTAAAATTAAAAGGTGAACTAGCTTCTGGCGACGTAGATGCAGCCCAAGAATATCCAGCAAATTTTGCAGAAATTATTAACGACAATTCATACACCCCTGATCAGGTTTTCAATGCTGATGAGTCAGGGTATTCTGGAAAAATATGCCTGAAAGGACTTATGTCTCAAATTTTTATAAATCGGCTAGTGGTCATAAAGCAGGCAAAATATCGCATAACAATTCCTTTCTGTAGAAATGCTTCAGGAGATTATATTATGAAAACCATTAGTGATTAACAAATCAAAAATGCCCCGTGCCTTTAAAGGAGGTAAACATCAATAATCTTCCCGTTTATTGGAGGGCTAATAAGAAAGCGTGGGTTATTGCTGAAAGTTTACTGAATGGTTTCATGAATGTTTTTATCCCAGATGCCAAAAAATATTAAGTACAAAGGGATTGCCTTTTAAAGTGCTTTTGTTAATTGACAATGCGCCAGGTCACCCACAAGGTCTAGAATGTGAGAACGTTAAAGTAACATTTTTACCAAAAATACAACTTCATTATTACAACCATTGGACCAAGGCATGATTTCTACTTTTAAAGCTTTGTACATAAAACGAGCCTATTTGTATTTAGCCCTTTTTTCTCGAAAGAAGCGTAATACGTAGTACTAGGATCATTATTTTTGATCAAACATTCTTTAGCTCCCTACTAGAATACTGAAATTATTTTCTAAATTCTATTAAATTATTTTGATTTACCTATATTTATTTACACTTTTATTTATATTGGAATGTATTTAACTAATTCGATTTCATATTGGGGTTCTACTTTGGAAACGAACTTTTGATGCAGCATGGTATTTTTTTATGACTGTTTACAAAGGTCAATAAACGTTGTTAATTGTCAAATTGTTTTTATCTCTCTTTTGTGAATATAAAATTAAAATGATCTTGTGTTGAAAAAAATAGGAACTAATATTTTTGTTCTATAATTTAAAATATTTAGAACGCTCAAACGCGCCGCTGTATTTTGTAAATTTGAATATATACTCATGGACAAAACTTGAGGAAGTTGTACCTTTTAGCATGTAAACCTGGATTCAGGCAATAACTCTGAAAAATATTTGATACACAGTGACCTTTATTGAAGGCACACGATATAATTGCCTTTGTTTCCTTAAAAGAAAAACACACGTCCTGCGACATAAAAGACTTTGTACCTCCTTAAGTTTTGTCCATGAGTGTACACATATATACAAGTATATATGGTAGTGGAAATTACTACTTTGAGAAATATAGAAACAAAGAACTGATAGACCAGGATAAACGGAATTATACAGCCTGCACAGTATCTGTGCCCTTGACGTTGGCATTTTATTGATAAAGTAATTCGAACTCTCATTTGCTTATGCTTGCTAATATTGCTGAAACATGTTTGATTGACATGATACAGCAATATATTATCTTGAGAATTTGAAATTATTAATTTATCGTTGTAAAATTAGTTGAAAAATATTTTTCACTGATATGAATATATATTGATAGAGTATATATATACCTTATTCATATATTTATATTTTCGGGCAACCCTGTCACGACTTCACATGACTTGGAAGGTTAGCGCGCAGAGAGGACAACTGTTGACAGAAGGAACTGAAAGAAGACCTCTGGACCTGATTGCATTCTTCAAAAGAAAATAAATAGAATAACTATTTTGCACGGTAATATTATTATTTTATTTTTCTTGTACTTTATTCAACTTTATTCAACTGTAAAATACAAAGCGCGATGTCCCGCCAAGGACGCTGGCGCCCAAAAGAAAGCAACAAAAGAGAGATAGAGAGGGAGAATCTATTAACATATGCTCAAGGCATTTACCAAATTCCTGAAATTGATTTCAAACAAGCATACTATATACATAGGTAGGATAATCTACGCAGAATCTCCAGGTCCCATCTTTCTTTCGAACTAGAATAACTGGAGATGACCAAGGACTTTCAGAGGGCTTCACGATGTGATTTTCAATCATCTTGTTCACCTTATCTTGAATTAGTCGTCGTTTCACTTGGTGCTAATCTATAGGGCCGCTGTTTGATAGGAGAGTGGTCTCCTGTGTTTATCTTGTGCTTCTTGTGCATATGAAGCAAACTGTAACCTTTGAATTTCAGACAGCCCTTGATCTAGAGTAAGGTTTATCTTCTGTGACCATTCACGTGACTTTAGCTACGTTTCTAGTAACTTATCGCTGGATTCGAAAAGACTGCAGATATTCCATTCTCATAACTTTCCGTGGTGCACATATTCATTCCTGATGGAATCAGTTGCGGCCAAGACGCTCCATTCGCAACCCAAATGCTACCTAGGCCGTGCCGAAATGTAACCAATGAGTTTGGTATAAGAACTTCTTTTCTTAACAATAAGTCCTTAGAAGTTGAGAATAAAACATCTCTAACACCGCATATTTCTTCGTTTATCACACTGATCTTCTTTATTGATTTAGACGGGATGACAAAGTCGTCGGAAGCAAACAATCTCTGGCTTTCCTCCTCTCGAGATTCCAGGACGGAGGTTTCCCGAGATGGAGTTCATTTCTGCCATAATCAATGACGGCTTCGGTGGCCTTTAAGAAGTCCCATCCGAATATGATGTCATGGCTGCATTCCACCATAACAACGAATTCAAAGGATATCTTCAGACCATTAACTTCTATGTTCAGGACACATTTTCCTAGGGTCTCTATTAATTTTTTGTTTGCGGGCTTTAAGAATGGGACCTGGTTCTTTGAAGAGAGGTGTCTTTAGTTCGAGTCGAAATTTGTCTGAAATAACAGAAAGGTCTGCTCCTGAATCCACTAATGCTTTAATTTTGCATCCATTTATTTCAACCATAACAAAATTTTCTTTTAATTTAGCGGCGATATACCCTGGAGGATTTTCCTCAATGGCGACCTCACCCCCGTTAGAAGCCGCTCCACTTAGTTTTTCACATTCTGAGGATTGGGAGAAACGGCTGAAACGACGGGCTGTGCGACTGGGATTGTCTTCGGGCTGGCGACCTTGCACGGCTTGGATGTGGGGAAGAGCTCCGGTAGAAGTACGTTGAGGTTTGGGGCGTTACATAGTGGTCGTCGGCGTCCTATCTCGGGGGTCGACTCGAAAATCCAACATTTCTTCCTTCTCCGCCATTCCTTGACCTGGCTTCAGCGAAGACCTGATGCCGTTCTCTACAATAACGGACGACATGTCCGGGTCGTCCGCAGTGGAAGCATATTGGTTTGTCAATATTCAGTACGCCACTGAGTCCTTTGATTATTTGGTGGTCCTTCAGTTCTTCGTCGGTAACCTTGATCATTCTGGGGGAGGTATTGTCGCCGAGGGCGGAAGCTCTCGGGCTGACGAGGGGCAGAGATAGGAGCCAATGTCTTCTGGATTTCACTACGGATGACATCCCCTAGGTCGGGAGGTGGAGTGTCGATATCCTTGGCGGCAAATGTAGAAGGAGGAGCCATAAACTTCTGAACCTCCACTTTCACTATTCTTCAAATCAGGGCGCTTCTAGGTTCTCAGATTCAGCGGTCGAGATGGTCGTCACATTGGGCAGTCGGTTGAACCTGAGCGGTGCAACACGTATCCTCTTGAATGCCTCGAATCGGCGGCAGACGCAACAAATTGGTCCACCGTGCTCTGTCCTTCCCAACAAGTGTCCGATACACTTCCTCCGCTACGCCTTTAATCAGGTGGCTCACCTTTTCTCCTTCCGACATTCTGGGGTTGCTCTGTTTACAAAGAAGGAGGACTTCTTGTTTGTAGCTCTCGACGTTTTCCCCACTCGCCTGCGCTCTAGTTCGAAGAATGTTCTCGGCTTTTCTAGCCGTGTCTTCCTTGTTCCCAAATATTTCACAAGAATTTATCTTAAATTCCTCCCACGAAATCATGATTTCCTCGAATTTTTCGAACCAGCACTTCGCTGTGCCAGTGAGGTAGAAGATGACGTTGGCCAGACACATGGCGTCATCCCACTTGTCGTAACGTGCCACACGCTGGAAGTCGCTCAGCCAACGCTGCGAATCTTCCCCACGTTCTCCCGAGAAGTCAGTAGGATCTCTCCACCGATGGCAGAATGGTCGGTTTTCTTCTCTCTCCATTTTCTTCCGAGCAGGAAAAGCAAGCACTGTAGATAGCTCTGGTTGCAATCCTTGAAGGCGAGGACTTCGTCTGGTGACTTTCTTGTTCCCCAGCGTCTCCACCAAAATATGTCGCGGAGATAAATAAAGCAAGGGCAAGTTTGTGAATAATTAATTTATCATAAGGGGTATTTATAGGGAGTACAACTTACCCCAAGTTAAAAGATAATCCTAAAATGAACGGCGTCAGCCACCGTCCCGTTTTACTTATTTACAGATCAGCTTCCGAGAACCCCTCACACCTGTGGTCTCCCCCTCTTCCCCCGGGTCCAGGGATGATTGACAGGTGTCCCATCTGGATGGAGCTTCTTGACAATATTTATGTATTATGAAAGTACTGTTTTCTATCTTAAGCTCTGGAGAAATTATAATGTATCTACAGATCCATCATGTGGAAATCACACCATAGTAAAAAAAAACGCATGTAGCTGGTAGCAAAATGTGTGCCCTGTGTGAAGCTAGAGTTCAAAATTTAATCTTTTAAAAGATATTTCAATTGTTGGCCTTATTTTCACATGTTACTGACCCATAACGCTGATCCATATAGGGTTAATTAATAACTCATTTGAAATTTTACTTTTATTTAAGGTCTTCGCGATATATATATATATAACCTTTTTAGGTAAAATAATTGAGGTATATTTTGAAATATAGATAAGAATCACAAGGAAGCAAGACCAAATACAAATAAATTATGTGTAGTTTCAGTAACAGCATTGTTACCATCTTCAGAGAAAAGTACTGAATACATTCAGTAATTTTGTCTTAATATGGTAACAATGCTGTTACTGAAACATCAAACATAATTTTTTTTTTGGTCTTTTTTTTTTGGTATTTTTAAAATGGGCCCTTGACTATTAGAAAATGATGCAAATTTCCTATTTATTTTATAAACCATTTTAAAAAGTACATTCTTTTGTAAAAATAACCAATTTCCCACACTTTTCTAAAACTGCCAACAATATCCTAATAAAAATTCATCAAAGTCCGAGTATTTCAGTATTGCAGATATATTACATTTATAAAATTTGCCAACTTTTTAGAGATGTAAGTGCCGGTTCAGGTGCCCTTAAAATGTTTAATCTGGCTGTTTCTTCTTGAACAGCCGAGAGTGAAGTGAAGAAAGTGAAATTTTCAGGTTGCGAGTACCATTTTCCTAAATTACACTAATCATTAGATTTTTTTTTTTCATTTTTTTTAGATACCAAAGCCCAGTTTGGTTACTTTCACTCACTGGAGGGGTTGGACCTTTTCAAGAATCAGGGGCCATGGGGTAATTTTTTTTTCCGAACAAAGTGCCCAAAGCTGGATTCGATGATCCCGGGATTTTAAAAATCAACAGTTTAGACCACTCCTCCAAAACAGCTCTCTATTCATTAGATGTGTTGTGAAATTGATCTTATATTTCAGATTCTTTTTACCGGCATTTTAAAATATTGCTATTTGCAGTTTATCTTCATTGTGCTGAAAGAAAAAAAAATCATTACTATAAGTTCTAAAATAGTTGGGGGCTCTATTCATTCATGAGTAAACCCCACTTGAACAGTACCCGGACGAAGCCGGGACCAGTCAGCTATATTAATATATATTTAAAAATATATATCTTGATTAAAATTTAATAATTGTTTCCAAAAAATTATGTGTTTCAAAAATATATTTAAACGCATATAACAACTTCAACTTCAAATTACTGAGTGGACCAATTAATATTGATTTTATTCAACTTTTCGAGTATTTTTCAAGGACAGGGAAAAAGTTTCAAATTATCGAGAGTATAGACAAATATATATTCAATAGGGATTGGATGTTTGCTAGAATCGCTCTAACAATTATTCGTTAGGCAAACTTTTACTCGGGTAAAAACCGTGCGAACCCGGGAACATATATATATATATTAAAAATAAAGAAGGCATCTCCTGCCCACGAGCACATGTGCTTTTTAGATGGCAGAGCGCCATCTAGTGGAGCAAAAATGAACTAAACGTTTATTTAGCTTGCTCCGTGATATTTGGCCAACCCAATTTACTGATAAATCAAGAAAAGCCATCCACGAACGCGTTTCGGGCTGTTGGCGCTCGTCAGCGTCTTTACGCAAATTTGGCCTTAAATACCCATTTCTTGATTTCTCGAGAAGCCATTGGGACCAAAAAATATTTTTGGTCGCAGTGGTTACAGCCTACTCCACGCTGACGAGCGCCAACAGCCCGAAACGCGTTCGTGGATGGCTTTTCTTGATTTATCAAGAAATTGGGTTGGCCAACTATCACGGAGCAAGCTAAATAAACCTTTAGTTTATTTTTGCTCCACTAGATGGCGCTCTGCCATCTAAAAAGCACATGTGCTCGTGGTCAGGAGATGCCTTCTTTATTTTTAATATCAACACCTGCCCCACTTATCTTTTATTTTTTTTCTATTGTTTTTTCATATATATATATAAAAGATAAAAGTTGATAATTTTTTTTTGTGTATAAGTTAGATGATTAAATAGTTGTTTATATGTATTATATTTATATCTTATTAAGGAGAGAAAAATGTAATAAAAGTAATTATATTGGTTAGAATCAGGTTCATATTGATGTTTTTATTTTAAACAGAAAAAAAGGAAATTTTGAAAATAAAAAGAAAATTTAACAGGAATATTTTTTAAACAACGTAACGTCTTTTATTATCGGCTTTTACCCGCCATTTAGACATACTCTAATAGATATATATGAACAAAGATAGATTTATAATTATTATATATTTATTTTTTAGTAAAAGAGAGGAAAGAGATAAAGAAAGAACCATACACTTTTATTTCAAACAAGGTAGAAGAATTGAAAGGGTATTAGATTTTTATAGTTCATTGATAGAATTTTTGTAATTTATATATATATATATATTTATATAATTAATATATATAGTCACGACCCTCTTTCCTCATCGCTGTCCTCAATTCCTCATGTCACGGATGCGCGCGCATCATCATTATGAGCATTATCATTATCTAATGATAATTATAATAATAATAATAATAATAATTATATTATTAGTAGAATAATTCTTCCTGGAGTGAACTTATACGATAATAACAAGGCGAAGGAAGACGAGTATCTTTATTGGTGCATAAGAGCAAGCTTTCGGGCAAAAGCCCTTCGACTGGCAAGATATAAGTGTCGTTATATCTTGCCAGTCGAAGGGCTTTTGCCCGAAAGCTTGCTCTTATGCACCAATAAAGATACTCGTCTTCCTTCGCCTTGTTATTATCGTATAAATTATATTATTATTATTATTATTATCAACATATATAGTCACGACCGTCTTTCCTCAACAATTCTCAATTCCTCATGTCACGGATGCGCGCGCATCATCATTATGATCATTATCATTATCTAATGATAATAATAATAAAATAATTATTATATTATTATTATTATTATTATTATCAACATATATAGTCACGACCGTCTTTCCTCAATCAATTCCTCATCGCTGTCACGGATGCGCGCGCATCATCATTATGATCGTTATAATTATCTAAAGCTTCTGTCTGTGTGAAGTTCACTGTGTGAAGTTCACGGATAGATTTTGGTCAGAATGGATAAAATAAAAAAAGTGTCAAGGGATGGGAATCGAACCCACGACCTTCCGCTTACCGGGCAGATGCCATGACCACTAGGCTACCCTGAACATATTTTTCCGTTCACATTTTTTATTTTTATATTTTCAAGACACATACAGTTTGGGGCGGGACGTTTCACAAGAGAGACATCCACGGCGCCAATTTATAATTGTAAGGAATAGTATTTTAATTAAAACATTTTTAAAATATATACGCACTCGGGTAAGAATGCCAGGTCATCGTAAACGGTGGCAGTTCAAGCAGACAGACGCTTTTACGAGGGGCATGGTGATCGGACTGAAAAGGGCAGGTTGGTCCATGCGTCAAATCGCAGCTGATACACACCTTGGTGCGTCCACGGTGCACCGACTGTGGAGAAGATGGTTGGAACAAGGAAATGTGGCAATTTATAGGAATGTCGGTGCAACCAGAGTGACGTCAGCACGTGTGGATCGGCGTATCCTTCGACAAGCAGTGGCGGCCCCACAAGCCACTTGTACCGCCATCCTGCAACATGTGCAAGACACCCTAGATCATTCCATCTCGACCAGAACCATTTCCCGTCGATTGGTTGCTAATGGCTTGCACTCATGCCGTCCGCTAAGAAGACTGCCATTGACCCCACCGAATAGGCGCCAACGTTTGGAATGGTGCCGGGCTAGATCGACGTGGATGACGGAATGGCACAGGGTCGTGTTCTCAGATGAGTCGCGTTTCTGCTTGTCCAGTGATAGTCGCCGTGTACGCGTGTGGCGTCGACGTGGAGAAAGGTCCAATCCGGCAGCAATTGTGGAACGCCCCACCGTGCGACAACGTGGAATCATGGTTTGGGGCGCAATCGCGTATGATTCCAGGTCACCTTTACTTCGTATTCAGGGCACTATGACGGCCCAACGATACGTTGATGATGTGCTGCGACCGGTGACACTCCCCTACCTTCAGGGGGTACCCAATGCCCTTTATCTGCAGGATAACGCCCGACCGCACACTGCTCGCATTAGCCAACAAACTCTGCAAGATGTACAGATGCTTCCCTGGCCACCGTACTCTCCTAATCTCTCACCAATCGAGCACGTCTGGGACATCATTGGACGCCGTTTGCATGCCTTGCCACAGCCGCGTTCAGAAGACGAACTGTGGCAAATGGTTGAGAGGGAATGGAGAGCCATCCCTCAGGACGCCATCCGTACTCTGATTGACTCTCTACCTAGACGTGTTGCTGCGTGCATCGCCGTCCGCGGTGGTCCTACTTGCTACTAAGCCGACGCCGTTCTCGCTCTGTATTATGACTATCATTTTGAAATAAAGATCACTTATTGTTCGTCCCTGTCTCTCTCTGTCTGCCGAGTTTCATCACTTTCTGGCCACTATTTCTTGGTGTTCCATTTTCAATGTCACGCAGTGTATATATATATATAATTTTCATATATAATTTTTTTATAGAGTTATAATAATATAATATATTGTTTTGTCTATAGCTAAAATAGAATTCCCTATTTATATATAAAATATTATTATTATTACAAGTTTTAAATATAGTTCTATCAATATATAAATCCATAATTTACTAATATAAATCCATGTCAAATTTTACTCCATAATATCAAATTAATTTAAATTATATTTAAGATTTAAATTTTTATCAGATAAACTTTATTATTTACATTTCATTTTAATTCATACGAGCTTGGTATATGATAATAACTTAATTTAAGTGTTATATTTAAGATTTCAATTTTTAATAGATAAACTCTGTTATTTGCATCTCCAAAAGGTATAATTTATATCTTAAGGGAAAGGTTAAAATATAAAAGTAATTATAATCACATAATACTCACAGAAATTTGTTTTTCTCAGTGTTTTAATCAGTTTAAAGATGTTTTTATTAGTTTATTCTTACAATTACTACAGACATACATACAACAATCTATATTTATTATGAAACAAATCATTAAATAATTCAACTTACATCTATAACAAATAATATTTTTTTATTAAAAAAACGTTTTAAAGAATAACAAACTAAAAAACTTTAAAAAAAAACTACAAACATTTTTGGGTTAGCACCCTTTCTATGTTCTCTAAACTCGCTAAAAATTTTCCAAATAAGAAATGTCAAACTTGCCCAACTTTTAAGAACCATGACACATTTCAAACACCTAGTTGTAAGATAGTAAACACTATTTATAAATTAACTTGCCAAATTTGACAACTTTCATATATAGGACAAAGTTGCAATCCTTTAAACATAAGAATCAATTTACATAGAAACTACTCCAAAAAATTAATTGGTAACACATACATGAAACAACACATTAAAATACATAACTTTAACAATTACATGATAGAAATACTTGACATTTGTCAAGACAAAAAACAACGATTATTATTAGAAAACAATTACATTTATCAACACAACACTTTATACCCTTATGGACTTAACGACGAACCTAACCACAAATACACACCACAACCATCTGAAATATCAATCTATGAAATTAGTAATAAATACTAAAACATAACTCTAATAATATTTCAGTCAAAACCAGAGGTAAAACTACTAACAAATTAGGCTTCATAAACTTTAATAACTTGTTAAACACAAACAAAATGTACACAAAGAATTTCATTGATAATTTTATTAAAACATTATTCAAATTTGTTGTGTTTTAACTTTAAAAGCACACAAAAATATAATAAACTGGAATTTGTTTATTCAAGTCTCAAAAAACAAAGCTTTACATATAGAAAAAATAATAATGAAAAAGAAAAAAACATTTTAGGAAAAGCAAAAACAAAACAAAAGTACTGGTCAAAAAGAAACATTTAAAATCACAGATTAATATATTCAACAAAATTAAATATTCGCAAATTTATGAAACTTGTGGAACACATTAAAATTCACAATCTTTCTAATAGATTAATAGATATCACAAACGACATCTTCAAATACAGAAAAATTAAACAAAAACACTAACCAAATTAATATTATTATTGAATTCAATAACAAATTATTTGATCATTTCAAATTTAATGAAATATTTAATGACCAATTTATTAACAGTTTATTTCCTATAAAGGGTTTAAATTTTAAAACTACCTTGAAATATAACAAAAATATAGGCAGTATATTATGCAATTATAACCCGTTTATTAATAATCTCACAAATTTTAAAAAATCTAAATGTAATTGCCACAATGTTCTAGATAAATATAAATTTACAGGACATATTTTAACTAGCGATTATTATTTTTTGGAAGCAAAACTCCAAAACATTTTAAATAGAGGATATAAATATATATACCTCAGATCAAGCACAATTTCAATAATACAATTAAATCTATATTAAAAGACATCGATATATTCATTATTAAAACTAGTATAAAACACAAAATTCCTGAATTTACTTTCCTAGAATGAAAATATAAATTAAGTAAAGAAATAAACAACTATATATATTATAACAACACACTAAAATACACAAAACCTAATGAATCAGAAATTATTTCGTTAAAAGACACTTTTGAAGGCTTACAAAATGATTTTATCATATGTCCAATAGATAAATGTTCAAATAATTTATCTATTATATGTAAAAACTTATATCATGACCTTCTAAAAAAATGAAATTAATTACAATAGTAAATACACTTTCATAAGAACAACTGATACTAAAATAAAAATAAAAAGATATTAGAAATGTAGAAAACTCACTAAAAATTATAAATTACAACAAAAACACAAACATACCGAAATTTTATATCTCTATATATATAAAAGGCAATGTCTGTCTGTCTGTTTCGCGATAAACTCAAAAATTACTGAACCAATTGGTACCAAATTTTGCATGTGGCTTTTTATAAACCTGAGGAAATTTTTCGGCTACATTTTGATTAGTATTTTTGGCTATTTCTTTTTTTCATCTGAAGAACATTTTTTTTACGCGGAGTAATCCGGAATGGAATGAATACCCAAATATGGCCATTTTTTATACGCATAGGTGGTTCAGTGGTAGAATGCTCGCCTGCCACGCTGGCGGTCCGGGTTCGATTCCCGGCCGATGCATTTTTTTTTCAATTTTTAAAACTCATTTATATTATATACTAGACGTATGACCCGGCTTCGCCCGAAAATTCCCCCGATTGCAATTTCCTTCAAACTGAAAGTACATCAATAATAAATATTAGAAGTGCCATAGAATAGCAATACAGAAGTAACACATAAACTACAGGAAAAAAGTGTTATATTAGTGTTTAGGTATTTGATTTAATTAATATTGTTGATATTATAATATTATGTGTTCATCTATATATATAAAAATGAATGTATGTCTGTTTGTCCTTTATGCCTGACCAAACCACTCATTGCATCGCCATGAAACTTTGGGAAGTTATTTAGTATAGTACTGGGAAGGTTTCTAGCAAATAAAATTTTTGAAATAACTTTTCGCATAGATATAATCAAGATAAATATTCTAATTTATTTTCTATATATATAAAAATGAATGTATGTCTGTTTGTCCTTTATGCCTGACCAAACCACTCATTGGATCGCCATGAAACTTTGGGAAGTTATTTAGTATAGTACTGGGAAGGTTTCTAGCAAATAAAATTTTTGAAATAACTTTTCGCATAGATATAATCAAGATAAATATTCTAATTTATCTGTTATAATTCAACAATCTGCTCTAAATATTATCATGATGATACGATGATTTTGTAATGTGGAAAATTAGGAAAGACAAAATTCAGGATGACACGGCAATTTATTTGAGACAAGAATAATGATACAATTCCAAGGCAAGATACTATTCCTTTAACTTCCAATTACGGAGGGAACCAATTAATAATGATTTTATTCAACTTATCGAGTATTTTTCAAGGGACCGGGAAAAAATGTTCACTTTATCGAGAGATTCGTTAGACAAACCTTTACTCGGGTAAAATCCGGGCGAAGCCGGGAATATCCATTTCGTAGCTACACCGTCTCTCCAAGAGGCAGTCTCTTATTAAAGGTCTATTAGAGATTCTTTAATAGCAATTAGAATCTTCAATGAGAGACCACCAACAGGAGAAACAAGTTGATTCATGTTTTTAGGTGGTCTTTCTTAAGAGACTCTATTTACATATTTAAAATATGAAAAAATTAAAATATTTTAAAATTAAAATATTTTAAAATCAACATTTTCTTACTGTTACGTTTAATTACTGTTAATATCTATATATATAAAAATGAATGTATGTCTGTTTGTTTGTCCTTTATGCCTGACCAAACCACTCATTGGATCGCCATGAAACTTTGGGAAGTTATTTAGTATAGTACTGGGAAGGTTTCTAGCAAATAAAATTTTTGAAATAACTTTTCGCATAGATATAATCAAGATAAATATTCTAATTTATCTGTTATAATTCAACAATCTGCTCTAAATATTATCATGATGATACGATGATTTTGTAATGTGGAAAATTAGGAAAGACAAAATTCAGGATGACACGGCAATTTATTTGAGACAAGAATAATGATACAATTCCAAGGCAAAGATACTATTCCTTTAACTTCCAATTACGGAGGGAACCAATTAATAATGATTTTATTCAACTTATCGAGTATTTTTCAAGGGACCGGGAAAAAATGTTCACTTTATCGAGAGATTCGTTAGACAAACCTTTACTCGGGTAAAATCCGGGCGAAGCCGGGAATATCCATTTCGTAGCTACACCGTCTCTCCAAGAGGCAGTCTCTTATTAAAGGTCTATTAGAGATTCTTTAATAGCAATTAGAATCTTCAATGAGAGACCACCAACAGGAGAAACAAGTTGATTCATGTTTTTAGGTGGTCTTTCTTAAGAGACTCTATTTACATATTTAAAATATGAAAAAATTAAAATATTTTAAAATTAAAATATTTTAAAATCAACATTTTCTTACTGTTACGTTTAATTACTGTTAATATCTATATATATAAAAATGAATGTATGTCTGTTTGTTTGTCCTTTATGCCTGACCAAACCACTCATTGGATCGCCATGAAACTTTGGGAAGTTATTTAGTATAGTACTGGGAAGGTTTCTAGCAAATAAAATTTTTGAAATAACTTTTCGCCTAGAAATAATCAAGATAATTATTCTAATTTATCTGTTATAATTCAACAATCTGCTCTAAATATTATCATGATGATACGATGATTTTGTAATGTAGAAAATTAGGAAAGACAAAATCAGGATGACACGGCAATTTATTTGAGACAAGAATAATGATACAATTCAAAGGCAAGATACTATTCCTTTAACTTCCAATTACCGAGGGAACCAATTAATATTGATTTTATTCAACTTATCGAGTATTTTTCAAGGGACCGGGAAAAAAATGTTTACTTTATCGAGAGATTCGTTAGACAAACCTTTATTCAGGTAAAACCCGGGCGAAGCCGGGCGGGTCCGCTAGTATTATATATAATATAAATGAGTTTTAAAAATTGTAAAAAAAAAATGCATCGACCGGGAATCGAACCCGGGCCGCCCGCGTGGCAGGCGAGCATTCTACCACTGAACCACCGATTATAAAAAATGGCCATATTGGGTATTCATTCCATTCCGGATTCTTCCGCGTAAAAAAAAAGTTTTTCAAATGAAAAAAAGAAATAGCCATCGGGGGAATTCTCGGGCGAAGCCGGGTCATAGCGTAGTTATTCCTAAATTACACAAAATACCAAACTCATTCAGAACAATCACATCAGGAATAAACTCAGTCATAAAAACAGATTTGAGACTAGCTTCAACACTTCAATTCATCATAAATGAATTAACTAACAAACATGATTATATATTCATCGATTCTAATGAAAAAATCATTAACTTCCTAACGAATAATCTACCAAAGATCAATACAATTCATACATTTGATTTTGAAGATCTTTACTCTAACATACGTTTAGAAGACCTTAATAATAAAATTCAAGGCTTAATAAACGAATTAATTAATGATAAAACATTCCATATTCAAATTATTCACAACAAATACAAAAAAAAATAAGTTAGACAACAATACAGCCAAAACATTACTTGAAACTTCTTAAATTTCAATTATATTAATTTTAAAAACAAAATATATATTCAGTCTAAAGGTGTTCCTATGGGAACTTCATCCAGTCCTCTACTAGCCAACTTATTACTTTTTTTGGTATGAAAGAGAATTCTTTCTACAGAATGATGAAATAGGCATATATTCCACTATGTATATAGATGACATTATTATCTTGAATAACCCACAATTCAATAATGTAATTTACAAAATATACCCTAAATATTTGAAACTTAAAAACAATGAGAAGATAACTAATAACAAAAAAGTTAACTTTTTAGACTTAAATATAAACCTTGCAAACAAATCAGTTGGAACATATGACAAAAGAAATTGCTATAATTTTAAAATTATTAAATTCTGTAATGTTAATTCCAACATATCACTAAATTGCTGCAAAGGCATATATTTTGGTCAATTTTTAAGATTTTATAGAATCAACAACATTAAAACAAATTTTATTAATGACATTAAAAATCTTGATAAAGAGTATTTAAAAACAACGGTTTCAAATACAAAACAGTATATTTTTACAATAAACTATCAATACACAAGTACCTAAGCAATAATAAATATAATTATAAATTTGAAACTTCAAACTTCTCAAATTAATCTAACTAACAACTTATATTCTACTCTTATAATAAACAAATGATAGAATAACTGAATATATTTTCTAGACTTTAAATAAATTAATTATATGATAACAATTATAAGCATTAAATTCATTCAATTTGATCTCCAGTTACTGTGGGAGGGAACTGGAAATTAAATATAAAAGAATTTGAAGCATAATAAATGTTTTATTATTCAATTAATTTATAATTTCAAATATAATTTTGACTTAAATCAATGGAAACAAGAAATTAATACATATTTTCACAATCTTTAAAAATTTTTATGATTCTTTTCTGACAGGTTTTCTAACTTTAAACAACTTTAAAAATAAAATCTCCTAGAAAAAGGAAGGTTACTTTTAGAACAAAGTTGACAGGCCCCAAACAACCACATGTTACATATCCACACATGTGCACTGTCTCTAGAGAGCAACAGGCATCACTTTGAATAGGTAAGTAAACAACCTCATTCTATGTTATCTAATATTAACTTAATTATACACTATAATGGTTGAAGAGAAATCTAACCATATTGAAGTAAGGGTGAAATGGTGTGGTATTTTCATCTGAAGAGCCCTGATACCACAGATTTCTCTTTTCAATAGATTATCCAATCTCCTTTTTTGTATTGTCCTGGTCTACCATTAAGGTTCCAAAAGATAATTTCTAATTGGCAAAGATTTAAATAGGTTTATCTTTCTTTAACTAGGCAAAACAAAATATTATATTATTATAACTCTATAAAAAATTATATATGAAAAAAAATACATAAAAAAAATACAAAAACACTATTAATTAACTATAAAATACTAACACCCTTTCAATTCTTCTACCTTGTTTGAAATAAAAGTGTATGGTTCCTTCTTTATCTCTTTCCTCTCTTTTACTAAAAAATAAATATATAATCATTATAAATCTCTTCCTTTATTCATATATATATATTAGAGTATATCTAAATGACGGGTAAAAAAGCCGATAATAAAGACGTTACGTTGTTAAATTTTCTTTTTATATTCAAAATTTCCCTTTTTTCTATTTGAAATAAAAACATCAATATAAACCTGATTCTAACCAATATAATTACTTTTATTGCACTTTTCTCTCCTTAATAAGATATAAATATAATACATATATGTGATGAAGGTCTGGTAGCCTCTTGTAGAATCCTGTCGACTAAAAATGTGGTGAGGTATCCAGTCGACTTAAACTGTGGTGTGTTCCATGTCGACTCTCGCTATACTGTGTTGACCGAGAAGAACAGTCAGGATGGGGAGTTTTCCAGTAACTCTCTGCACCTTGTAAGACCTTTAAAAGTTCTCACAGAGTACAGGCAGTCGTAGTCGAGGCAGAGGGGAAAGCTTGGGAATGTCCACAGAAAAAAAACGAAGACACAGTTGCACTAAGAAAGTTCCGTGAACAGATAAAAGTTGAGCTAGGAGCGAAAGATGGAGATAGAAGAGTTCTTACTGGGCTACATGGTCGATGAGGTGGACCTGGATTACAACCGACGAGGGCTCACGCAGATGGTGAACTCACTGTCAAGTGACTGTAAAGTGACTATATTTCTGGCTAAAGACGGGGGCCTTTTATATATTTTCCGAGAAAGGAAGTGTTGCATTTCAACAGATGCACACGAGGGTGGATCACGGGTGAAATTGGACACTGGCGCCGTGTCAGTTTCCATTTTTAGACCTTGTTGTGGGAATTCTAAATCTATCTCAATTTTAGACGTTATGACTTCTATCTCTTGCTTCAGCTCAACTCTTAATCTATTACAGAGTTTTATTTATTTATCCTTAGTTTGTACAAAGTACATTACATATGATGATGTAATGACACATGTCAATCATGCGTATACTAATTTACAGATGTGTTTCTATTATACAACATGAAAATCTTGTTATAAGTTATATACAATATGGGGTTGTTGGTTTAAATTACCATAGATGGGCCTCGGGAGTGAAAGGGTTTAAGCGGGTAAAGCCTCTCTAACACAGGTAAGTAATTAAAATTTCTTCTAATTAATTTAAACTGTGAGGGTTAAAAGGGGCTATAACAATATGATTTGTTTGGATATATAAAAGTGAAATAAAAATGACATTTTTTATTGATTTAAAAAAATGATGATTAAAATAAATGATGATATAAAAATTCACATTCTAAGAGAATATTGGCGGGTGTTGGAAAGGGTTAGTGTTTGAAGAATATGCAATTGTAAGCATTACACATGCAATCAAATAATCAGATCCAGGTGCAAAGCGATGATATAGACTTGAGCGTCTTCCTTGGCAATGTTTCACTTGCGATCCTGTATAAGGGTTACAGTGCTTTGTCACAATTTTAGGGTTATTGGGTTAAAAAGTTTAAGAAAAGTTGCTTATTAATATGATTGAAAGGGGTGGTAGAGCCATGCGATAAGTAGAATTGTAGCGACAGTAGGTGATCTGACTTGACATGAAATCAAAGGTTGATTGTGGTCCGCTAGAGCTGAAAAAAATTGAAAGTTGAAAAAAGTGAACGCCTTGTGCATGCTTTGGTGATTGTGCTCTGCGGATGATTGAAATGAACTCTTGAAGCGTGTTCAGACCAGAAGTTGGGATTTTTAAATCTGGGAAACTGTGATCAAAAAGTTTGTTGAATTACGAAATAAAAAAAAATGTCAAGCAGTACTGCAGTTTTTCTACGATTGTTTGAAGCAATGGTTGAAATAGATAGTGATGAAAAAGTATAGGGAATTGGTTAGAGAATATGATTGTTGAAAACGGTTGTTGTAGATGCCCGATAGTTGATGATAAACATTGTCATATAATAAAGCTATTTAAATAAATAAAATATAGTGAATAAAAATATAGAGGAATATGATTGCGGATAAAAAAAGTGTAAGTGGACTAAATCAAACATGTAATATATAAAAAGTATAATAATTAAGAAAATAAAAATGATTTTAGAAACAATTAAATGTTTTGCAATACTAAAATAATATCATGAAAAATCAAAGTAAATTTGATTAGTTTTTTTTCTTTTGGAAAATAATATTGGATTAAAAATTTGATTATATAATTGAAAAGTAAAAATAAAAAAATAATATTCAAGATTTCATACGAAAATTATAATGTAGTTAAAGGTTTTTAATGATTAGATAAATGTTAAGTAGTGGAAAATTGAACAAAAATTGTCTCTTTGAAGAAAAGTTACAACTGTGGTGTGTACTAGATCATATTCCATTGGTAAACATTGGTGTTTTTATGACTCTCTGAAGCTGGGAATACGTGAAATGACATTTTCATTTGTCCAAAATGGTAGTGTGTAGAGAATGATTTCTCTTTCGCGTTATAAAGTCTAAATCAGACTTAACCAAGTTGTCTTAATTGGTGATACCAATTAACATGTAAAATGTTTATTGTATGTTGTGTTGTGATTAAGGCGTTGGTGAGATTTGTAAGAAAACCTAAATGGTTAGTGTGAAACATGTGTTTTAAAAAAAATGGCAATCATGAAGATAGCGGTCAAGATGACTGCTTGAGGGGAGAAGGACGTTGGACGGGGATATTTAACTGAAATAGATTCGGGGGGTTCTATTACAGGGGTCACTTCCTGTTTTCACTGAAATTGATGGGCTCTATTACACCCAAATTGGAACTGACTTTCTCTCTCTTCTTTTGTTGAGGTTGGCATATTACTGTTATAATTGAAGGATATGATTTTATCGGTGTTCGTAGTTGTTGTGTTTCGAAGTTAGTTTAGACTTAGTAAAAATGTTATTCAGTGATGTCAGGATTAGATGTGTGGTGAAAGTGCGACTTTCGACGTGGGCACGCTTTGGGGTGAGATGTGTCACAGGCATGAAGGCGTCTTTGGCCTGAAAAGTGAAAAGGTTTTGTGGTGTGGCGCTGTGACACGAAGTGAGAAGTGATTTGGAAAAGTGTCACGTGAAGTCGTTGTTTTGGCACAGTTTCACCATGAATAACAAATTTACTAGTCATGGGTGGTGTTTGTACGAACACATATCGAGATATTTTGGCTGTTAGGGGATGTGGCACGTTCAATGTGAAAATTGTAATTACGCGTTTAGTGGACGATATGGAGCTTGTGTGGCTCGAAATTGGATTTGTGTGTTAAGTCGTGCACTAATAATTGTTTCCAATTGGTGAAAGTGATGTGAGGGTGTTGTAAAGTTTGTTGAGAGAGATTTGGTAATGATTAAATATGCATGTAAAAGGAAAGTACGAGAGAGTGTAGCTATGTTGGAAAATAACGATTGTAATAGTTTTGGAAGGCTGTGACCTAATTTAGCTACTGGCGGTGAAGTGGAGGGAATCTTTATTTTTAACTTGTTTTGGGGAAGAACAGTTATTTTTCCTATTTGTGATTTTGAGATATTGTATCTTTCGATTTTTTTATATTAAAAAAAAAATGCGTTCACCTATGTTAATTTATATTAAAAATTTGAATATATTTTTCAAATCGTTGATTATGGTAGTTAAAATGATCCTTGTTAAAAGGGCAATGTCGTGATAGTGACAAGAATATTTTGAATTGTGGCGTTTACTTAAAAAAATTGCTGAATCTGACAATAATATTTTCAAAATTTTAAGAAATTTATTAAGAAATGGGTATATTTTGGTATGAAGATAACTAATAAGAAAAACAAAAATAATTTTAGAATTATGATGAATGAGAGATTTTTAAAAAATAATTATAATGATTTTTTTTTCAAGTTGTAGATTTGGATAATGCCATTTTAGATAAATTTAAGAACATGTAAGATTAGTAAATTGATAAAAATGTGTGATTGAAGATTTTTAAAAAATAAAATTGAAAGTGATGAATTGAAATTTTATATTTGATTGATATTAAAGTAAATTTGATAAATGAGAGTGTGAAAGTTTTAAATAAATGATATAAAAAAGTAAAAATTGATTTTAAAATGCTTAAAGTGAAAATATAAAAACAAAAATTATGGGGAATCAAGTTGTGAACTTGTGGATGAAGTTAAGGTAGGTTTTTAAAAACTTACAATTGTGTGATGATTGTTCAGTCAGGAAACTTGGTCTCTGGTTGTTTTCCTGCTGACGTGGAAAGCGTTCCATGTAGGGCTCGTAGAAGCTTGTAGCTTCTGTAAAGTTGATCGCGGCTTGCCGCCTTGAGAATTGTCTCGACGATGTCAGGTCGGAAGTGGAGAACTTGTCAACGGGTTTTCACTACTTCGCTTCTCGATTTCCATGATGTGCGGGAATTTCGACTGTGTCGTTGGGGTGGTCAGACAGCTTGCTCCTGGCATCGGCGATCTGTTAGCTGGCCTGCGGAGGTCCCTTGGGGCGGCGTTTCTTCCGTAAATATCTCTTGTTGGAGGAGAGATTGCTTGGTCGTTTCGTTGGAATGTCCGGTTTGTTCCTCCATCTTCGCTCTTTCTCGCTTTTATCTGAACGGTCTTCTTACCTTCTTCGTTGTGCCATTCTTCGTTGGTCATCCTGTCGGCTAGAAATGTAATGAAGGTCTGGTAGCCTCTTGTAGAATCCTGTCGACTAAAAATGTGATGAGGTATCCAGTCGACTTAAACTGTGGATTGTTCCCTGTCGACTCTCGCTATACTGTGTTGAACGAGAGGAACAGTCAGTATGGGGAGTTTTCCAGTACCTCTCTGCACCTTGTAAGACCGTTAAAAGTTCTCACAGAGTACAGGCAGTTGTGGTCGAGGCAGAGGGGAAAGCTTGGGAATGTCCACACAAAAAAAACGAAGACACAGTTGCACTAAGAAAGTTACGTGAACAGATAAACGTTGAGCTAGGAGCGAAAGATGGAGATAGAAGAGTTCTTACTGGGCTACATGGTCGATGAGGTAGACCTGGGGTACAACCTACGAGGGCTCACGCAGATTGTGAACTCAATGTCAAGTGACTGTAAAGTGACTATATTTTTGGCTAAAGACGGGGGCCTTTTATTTATTTTCTGAGAAAGGGAGTGTTGCATTTCAACAGATGCACACGAGGGTGGATCACGGGTGAAATTAGACACTGGCGCCGTGTCAGTTTCCATTTTGAGAACTTGTTGTGGGAATTCTAAATCTATCTCGATTTTAGACGTTATGACTTTTATCTCTTGCTTCAGCTCAACTCTCAATCTATTACAGAGTTTTATTTATTTATCCTCAGTTTGTACAAAGTACATTACATATGATGATGTAATGACACATGTCAATCATGCGTATATTCATTTATAGATGTGTTTTTATTATACAACATGAAAATCTTGTTATAAGTTATATACAATATGGGGTTGTTGGTTTAAATTACCATTTATAAACAACTATTCAATAATATAACTTAAACACAAAAAATTATCAACTTTTATCTTATATTTTTAATTTAGATTTAGCTTGCTAACCTAATAGAATTCCCTATTTATATATAAAATATTACTATTATTACAAGTTTTAAATATAGTTCTATCAATATTTAAATCCATGTTAAATTACTCCATAATATCAACTTAATTTAAATTATATTTAAGATATAAATTTTTATTAGATAAACTTTACTATTTACATATATCTATATATATAAAAATGAATGTATGTGTGTGTGTCTGTTTGTTTGTTTGTCCTTTATGCCTGACCAAACCACTCATTGGATCGCCATGAAACTTTGGGAAGTTATTTAGTATGGTACTCGGAAGGTTTCTAGCAAATAAAATTTTTGAAATAACTTTTCGCCTAGAATTAATCAAGATAAATATTCTACTTTATCTGTTATAATTCAACAATCTGCTCTAAATATTATCATGATGATACGATGATTTTGTAATGTAGAAAATTAGGAAAGACAAAATTCAGGATGACACGGCAATTTATTTGAGACAAGAATAATGATACAATTCAAAGGCAAGATACTATTCCTTTAACTTCTATTGGAAATATTAACGAATGGCTCGTTAAAGCAGAGTGCCAATTGATTTATTGGAAATACAAGTTTAGAGACAATCAAAAGAGCGATAGAATGTCAGTTGTGATCAGCCAGCAGCTAGGCAGGCAGGGGTAGGTAGGTAGGTAGTGAGGTCACATGGTATCAGGTGCCGCCGCCGGGCTGTACACGTGTCAAGGTCGACTTGGGATGAAAACAGCGACTCTATAAATTTCACAATTTCTAACACTCCCTCTTGAAATTTATGACGTTCAAGTTTTCTAGGAGCCGCCTGAAGTGTTTCGGTCCCAAAGGTTTCGTCAGGAGGTCAGCCGTCTGCTGAAGAGTGCTGACATATCTTGTGATCAGTTCACCATCTTCCTGTTTAGTAAGAATGTAGTGATATCGTACATCAATGTGCTTCGTTCTCTTATGGAACTCGGGATTCTGCACTAGCTTTATGGCTGCTTGATTATCCATGTTGAGTACTGTGGGTCTGTCCATCTTAATCCCGATATCCTTAAGAAGTCTGCGTAGCCAAACCATTTCTTTAGTAGCAGCACAGGCAGCAATATATTCACTTTCTGTTGTCGAGAGGGCAACTGTCGATTGCTTTTGGCTTGACCATGAAACAGCACCATGGTTTAACATGAAGATGTAACCTGTAGTACTTTTTCTTGAATCAATGTCCCTAGCATAATCGCTATCTGAGTAACCTGTTAACTCTTGATGGTTAGCGTACAATATTCCTAATTGTGGTGTTGCTTTCAAGTAGCGAAATACATTTTCAATTGCTGTCCAGTGTGTCTGTCCTGGGTTGTCAAGGTATTTACTTAACTGTGATGTCGCATATGCTATGTCCGGTCTAGAAACAGTAGAGGCAAACATTAGTGAGCCTACGGCTTCTCTGTAAGGAAATTTTGGTGAATTTCCATTTTTATCTAAGTCTGGGCAATCAGCTTTAGTTAGGACTGTACTCGGGTCCATGGGTACTGCTGCGGGTTTGCAATCAATCATGTTGAATTTATCTAAAATCTTGTTTATGTATGAAGATTGGTGGATATAGATCTTCGATCTATCCTCTGATTGTTCAATCTGAAGTCCTACGAAATAATCTGCATCTCTAGACGTTATATTGAACTCGTGAGATAGTTCCTGGACGATAGAATCGATATCGTCCTTGTTCCGAGACATGAGAAGTCCATCATCGACGTAAAGAGCAAGGATCATTTGAGTGTCGTTAATAGTTCCGGTGAAAACACATTGATCTGCATTAGATTGAAAAAAATTGTGTTTCTCTAAGAAGGATTTAAACTTCCTATTCCAATTTCTGGACGATTGTTTCAGTCCATATAGACTCTTTTGTAGTTTACAAACAAAATTGTGTCCTTGAGAGAAACCTTCTGGTTGTTCTAAGTATATGACTTCGTCTAGGTCACCATATAAAAATGCAGTCTTTACGTCAAATTGTTTTAAGAACATTCTTTCTGATGCCGCGTTTGCTAGTAACACTCGAAGTGAATCATATCTGACAACAGGACTGAAGGTGTCGAAATAGTCTACGTTCTTCCTTTGTGTGTAACCCTTAGCTACAAGTCTAGCCTTAAATTTAGGTACCGTAGAGTTGGGATGGGATTTTAGCTTATAAACCCATTTACTTCCTATTGGCTTATATCCGTCTGGTAGGGTTTCGAGTGACTATGTGTTATTAGATTCTAACGCTTTTATTTCTTCTTTCATTGCATCCAACCATTTTTCGGCATTTGGACTTTCCATAGCATCTTTATAGGTTGAAGGCTCATCGACAAAATGGTAGTTACAAGAATCTGCTTTCTTTTTAGATCGAGTTATCATCTGGTGGAAACCCCGTGGCGTGGGAAACCGTAGCGCTGTAGGTGATTCATCTTCGGTTGTTTGTGCCGGCGGATCAAGGTCAATGTTAATTGGGATGAAATTTTCTCCCTCTAGTTCGCAATGTCGGAGCTTTGTCTCGTTAAAAGTGACATCTTTAGAAATAGAAATCTTTCTAGTAGAAGGGTTCCAGAGTCGAAAGTTAGTGCATGTTTTATCGTACCCTAAGAAAATCATCTTTTGTGATTTCTTATCCCATTTCCTTCTACGTTCTTTAGGTGTATGCAACCATGCTTCACAGCCGAAAATCTTTAGATTATATAAACTAACTTTTCTTCCGAAAAAGAGTTCATAGGGTGTGGTATTGGGAGCTTGTTTAGTGAATGTTCGGTTCAGAATGAAGGTTGCAGTATTGCAAGCTTCTGCCCAAAGTTCTTCGGGAAGATTTCGTGCGCACAGCATCGATCGAGCTGCTTCGACAATAGTTCTATTGTCTCGTTCTACGCGCCCTATCTGTTCGTGAATATATGGAGCTGACAATTCATGCACTATTCCGAACTTTCTGCAAGTATTTGCGAAATCTTTACTGGTATATTCTAGTGCATTATCGGTTCTAATCACTTTAATTTTATTGCCTGTTTGATTATAACTGAATCTAGCAAAGTTTTCAAATTTGTGTAAAATATCGGATTTGTGTCTAATGAAATCTATATGGCGAAAGCCACTGGAATAATCCTTGAATAAAATGAAATAAAGTGATCCTCCTATTGATTGTGTTGGCATAGGGCCGCAGATATTTCTTAGAATGAACTCACCAGGATTGTACTCTTTTGTTTCAGACAAATGACTAGGCTTTCTGTGAGCTTTTCCTTCTTGGCAGCCTTGACAGAAGAAATCGTCTTCTTTTATGTCCTCGGGTTGCAAACCGTTGATCAATCCTTTCTTGGCCATTTCTCGAATAGTGCTGAGTGAGATGTGTGCTAGTCTTTCGTGCCACAGTTGGAGGTTGTTGATCTTTGCAGAAAATCCTTGTGAAGATGAAGTAACTCGGAACATCATCTTGTAGAGCCCATCTTGGCGTTTTCCAACTGCTTTCAGATCTTTTCTTGAGTAGATGCGCAGCTCATCCTTGTCGATGTCTACTCGGTATCCCTTTTCAGTGCACACTCCCAGGCTGAACAAATTTTTCTTGAGCTTCGAAGAGTAGAGCACATTCCTGATTGATGTTGTAATCCATTCTCCATTCACCATGGCAAGGATTTCAATGTCACCTGTACCTTCTGCAAGGACGGAAGTGTTGTCTCCAAGGTATATTCTATGATCGTTGTGGATCGGAGTGAAGGACTTGAACCAATCACGTCGGAAGGTCATGCTGCAGCTTGCTCCGCTATCTGCCCACCATATGTCGCAATCATTCCACTTTAGGATGGTATCAGCGTTGAAACCTTTATGATCATAATCTCCTGCTTGGTTCTTCCGCTTCTCGTTTTTCTTCTGCTGGTCGGCAATCCGTTTTCGACATTCCCGTGACCAATGACCAATCTTGTGACAATAATGGCATTCAGTCTTTTTCTTTAGTTCTGATATCTTTCCTGAATCAGTCTTCTTTATGTTGTCTTCTTTGATTCTTGGTTTAGTCTGTTGGTAGAATGCTGTACCTTGCGAGGAATCGGCCTGCTGGTTTCTACATTCTTCAATCAGAAGACGTGCTGATAAGTTCTCTAGAGTCTGCGTAATCGGCGCTTGAGACTCCCATGCTGGAATGAAATACCGCATGCTCGAAGGAAGAGAGTTTATTATCTTTGCCACTTTCTGGTCATCTGTAATCGTTCCTCCTGCATCCTGAATTCTTGCACTAAGATTTTCAATCTTGGCGCTATAGCTGCTGACATCCTCTGATGACGACATTCGGGCGTCAAAAAATTGTTGCCACAACATGCCAATTGCGATCTCTGATCTCTGTTCGTGGATGGACATGAGCCTTGTCCACATTTGAGCGGCAGTTTTACAGGACATCAAAGGTTCTAGAAATCTTAATTCAAGTGCCTGTGATATAAGCATTCGGGCTCTGATATCTTTGGCGTGCCATGCATCCTGTATAGCAGAGGTAGCGTGATTTCTTTGCCGTCCACGATATCCAAAAGTTGATTTTGCTCTAATAGTAGTCGGAACTGAAATTTCCAAAGGGAGAAGTTTTCGCCTTTGAACTGGCGGACTTGATTCTCAAGGTGCGTCATATTTATCACGAGTTAGGCTTAGCAGTTTCACTTTAGGTTTGCTTCTTCAAATTTGGGGCGTAGTCAGGACCCATAACCTATTGGAAATATTAACGAATGGCTCGTTAAAGCAGAGTGCCAATTGATTTATTGGAAATACAAGTTTAGAGACAATCAAAAGAGCGATAGAATGTCAGTTGTGATCAGCCAGCAGCTAGGCAGGCAGGGGTAGGTAGGTAGGTAGTGACGTCACATGGTATCAGGTGCCGCCGCCGGGCTGTACACGTGTCAAGGTCGACTTGGGATGAAAACAGCGACTCTATAAATTTCACAATTTCTAACAACTTCCAATTACCGAGGGAACCAATTAATATTGATTTTATTCAACTTATCGAGTATTTTTCAAGGGACCGGGAAAAAATGTTCACTTTATCGAGAGATTCGTTAAACAAACCTTTACTCGGGTAAAACCCGGGCGAAGCCGGGTACATCCATACAAGAATAATGATACAATTCCAAGGCAAGATACTATTCCTTTAACTTCCAATTACCGAGGGAACCAATTAATATTGATTTTATTCAACTTATCGAGTATTTTTCAAGGGACTGGGAAAAAATGTTCACTTTATCGAGAGATTCGTTAAACAAACCTTTACTCGGGTAAAACCCGGGCGAAGCCGGGTACATCCATACAAGAATAATGATACAATTCCAAGGCAAGATACTATTCCTTTAACTTCCAATTACCGAGGGAACCAATTAATATTGATTTTATTCAACTTATCGAGTATTTTTCAAGGGACCGGAAAAAAATGTTCACTTTATCGAGAGATTCGTTAGACAAACTTTTACTCGGGTAAAACCCGGGCGAAGCCGGGTACGTCCGCTAGTTATATATATATTTATGTGAAAAATAGTACAAATGTAATATTGTACTGGGATAAGGTGCATGAATTAAGAAAAAGGCTACTTCTTATCGAGCAACTGAAAGTTGCTGATGGCTTGCGCCATCTATCGGAATGAATATCAACTATTCTCGTTGATTTTTAATTATTCCAGAATTGGCCAAATACCCATTCTTTATTAATCAAGATAAGCTAACAACGGACGCGTTTCGGGCTGTTGGCCCTCATCAGCGTGGTGCAAGCTGTACCTCAACGACCAAAAAATTTGGTCATTAAGGCATCCTGAAAAATCATGAAACGGGTAGTTAAGGCCAGAATTGCGTGAGAACGCTACACAATGTGAAAAAATAGTACAAATGTAATATTGTACTGGGATAAGGTGCTTGAATAAAGAAAAAGGCTTCTTCTTACCGAGCATCTGAAAGTTGCTGATGGCTTGCGCCATCTATCGGAATAAATATCAACTATTCTCGTTGATTTTTATTTATTCCAGAATTGGCCAAATACCCATTCTTGATTAATCAAGAAAAGCTAACCACGGACGCGTTTCGGGCTGTTGGCCCTCATCAGCGTGGTGCAAGCTGTACCTCAACGACCAAAAAATTTGGTCATTAAGGCATCCTGAAAAATCATGACACGGGTAGTTAAGGCCAGAATTGCGTGAGAACGCTACACAAGGTGAAAAAATAGTACAAATGTAATATTGTACTGGGATAAGGTGCATGAATTAAAAAAAGGCTTCTTCTTAACGAGCAACTGAAAGTTGCTGATGGCTTGCGCCATCTATCGGAGTAAATATCAACTATTCTCTTTGATTTTTGATTATTCCAGAATTGTCCAAATACCCATTCTTGATTAATCAAGAAAAGCTAACCACGGACGCGTTTCGGCCGTTTCGTATTTGGCCAATTCTGGAATAATTAAAAATCAACGAGAATAGTTGATATTTATTCCGATAGATGACGCAAGCCATCAGCAACTTTCAGTTGCGCGATAAGAAGAAGCCTTTTTCTTAATTCATGCACCTTATCCCAGTACAATATTACATTTGTACTATTTTTCACATTGTGTAGCGTTCTCACGCAATTCTGGCCTTAACTACCCGTTTCATGATTTTTCAAGATGCCTTAATGACCAAATTTTTTGATCGTTGAGGTACAGCTTGCACCACGCTGATGAGGGCCAACAGCCCGAAACGCGTCCGTGGTTAGCTTTTCTTGGTTAATCAAGAATGGGTATTTGGCCAATTCTGGACTAATTAAAAATCAACGAGAATAGTTGATATTTATTCCGATAGATGACGCAAGCCATCAGCAACTTTCAGTTGCGCGATAAGAAGAAGCCTTTTTCTTAATTCATGCACCTTATCCCAGTACAATATTACATTTGTACTATTTTTCACATTGTGTAGCGTTCTCACGCAATTCTGGCCTTAACTACCCGTTTCATGATTTTTCAAGATGCCTTAATGACCAAATTTTTTGATCGTTGAGGTACAGCTTGCACCACGCTGATGAGGGCCAACAGCCCGAAACGCGTCCGTGGTTAGCTTTTCTTGGTTAATCAAGAATGGGTATTTGGCCAATTCTGGACTAATTAAAAATCAACGAGAATAGTTGGTATTTATTCCGATAGATGGCGCAAGCCATCAGCAACTTTCAGTTGCTCGATAAGAAGAACCCTTTTCCTTAATGCATGCACCTTATCCCAGTACAATATTACATTTGTACTATTTTTTCACATTGTTTAGCGTTCTCACGCAATTCTGGCCTTAACTACCCGTTTCATGATTTTTCAGGATGCCTTAATGAGTAAATTTTTTTGTCTTTGAGGTACAGCTTGCACCACGCTGATGAGGGCCAACAGCCCGAAACGCGTCCGTGGTTAGCTTTTCTTGATTAATCAAGAATGGGTATTTGGCCAATTCTGTAATGATTAAAAATCAACGACAATAGTTGATATTTATTCCTATAGATGGCGCAAGCCATCAGCAACTTTCAGTTGCTCGATAAGAAGAAGCCTTTTTCTTAATATATATATATATTAACACAAAGCAATAACGCGCCATTTATACATATAAAATAAAAGGATTTAAAAGCGCGAATGTTTCTTTTATACATAAAACGAACTTCTACTGTCCTTACTGCGATGAAAAAATATATTGGGAGGGCTTGGCTCATCAGTGGTGAACCCTCCCAGCGGTTTCGCCAATTTAATCCACCAGACCGCTTCTCAGAGCTCTAATATTATATTGGATCATTCTGCTTTTATATGCTACACTGAAGGATGGAATCTTAGAAATGGTTTTCAAGTAAACTATGGACATTAAATTGGCGAAACCGCTGGGAGGGTTCACCACTGATGAGCCAAGCCCTCCCAATATATTTTTTCATCGCAGTAAGGACAGTAGAAGTTCGTTTTATGTATAAAAGAAACATTCGCGCTTTTAAATCCTTTTATTATATATATATCGTAATTTAAACAATGTGATATGTAAGTAATAAAGTATGACGCCTTTTCTAGTCGTCTCAAAGTGACACCAGCTTGCCACGGGACACTTGGGGGACCCAGAGAGGGACAAAAGAAGGGGCGTCCAGATGTTGACAGTTATTTAGGTTACAGTGGATATTTTCGAACAGCCCCGCAGTAAGGACGGCGGTCCTCGCGGCTTCAGGCTGGACGCCGAGCTTTTCGTCAGTTAATCCTCAACTTTCCCCTGGTCCTGGTGCCACTTGAGACGTATTGGGAGAGCGTCTTTTGGTCCCAAACTTTGTCCTTACTGTCCCGTGCGGACTTCCCATTCTGCACGCCTTGCCACTCAACCCCGACTGCTTCCAACTCGCTTGTTGTCTTACCCTGGTTTACGACAGTAGACCCGTATACGTCGACAGGATATTGATGGCGGACAGTGGACAAAGGACTATGGACGAAGACGGGGAACACTACGTGGACGCTTCAGAGGTGCCCGCCACTTTCATCCGGCCCAAGTGGACACCTTGATAGACCGACTCACCAAGGCCCTCCAAGAAGTGACGGCGCCAAGTGCCTATACAAAGCCTATGGCACTGTACGACGGGATTTATCCGGCAGAAAACCTCTTCCGGCAACTGGAAGCCGTGCGGAATGACATCGGGTACGGGTCTGCGAGACTCCACGAGCTCCTCACAGGTGAGCCCCTTTCGCTCTTCAATAAGCTCAACTTGGCCTCCCGATCCTATGACCAGACCAGGCAGACTTTGGTAGACCTCTACCCTGTTACCTCCGAAGTCACCTTCAGTGACTTCATTTCGTATAGACTGACTAGTCAATTCTCCATAGGAGAGTACTATAGGAACAAAGTAAAAATGGGCCTCAAATTAGGGCTAACTAGCCCATCATAACCGAGGCCCTAAAGGAGGGATCATCCCACCAAGACCAACGCCTCATGCGAGCAGTAGCCCCCATTTCGCTGAGCGAATGGTATGCGACCCTCACCAGAATCAGGGGCGTGAGTTCCATGGCCGCACAGGAGGAGCCCCCCAGGTGTGCAACCTCTGACGATGACACTCCCTACGGTGCCCAAAACCCCTTTAGGGGTCGAAACTACCAGCGGTACCCCACTCACAGTACCCCGCGATACCAAACGCGTGTCCGAAAACCATCATTCCCGTGTAGACATTGCAACGGGGATCATTGGAACAATGATTGCCCTCTACTAAGCGGACGGCCTTTTCGGCCCCAAAACTTTCCCGAACAAAATCGAAGGCAGAACTTTTAGCCAGAAACTCGGGGGCGGCCGCCTCCAGGTCACTGCCACCATCTAATGACGGCGGAGTGCCCCCCGCCTAATCCCCTTGAACTACACCACATCATCTGTATCCCCTATATCAATAACTTCGTCAAATGTCCATTCCTCTTAGACACAGGAGCTTCCATAAACATAATTAATTTAAATATCCTTAATCATCTTAATAGGACTTTGCCCAAAATTTAAAAATTATACCCATGTAAAATGCGAAATAATTCCATAACCAATCATGTAAGTGCAATAGGATACACCTTTTTAACGATAACTATAGGAAACATAACCAAATCGATTAAATTCTATGTAATCAATAGTTTATTACCCTTTGGCATTTTATCATTAAACTCAATCAGTAAATTTGTTTAACATTAAATTTGCATAATCCTTCTATTTATCAATATGATGCTCCTTTGTTTAAGAGATGGTACCACATAACTTATGTACACCCGTTTAATGATGGAAAGGGTAAGTCGCCATTGCAGGGGAAAAATGTCAAACCTCCACCTTGTCCCAATAACCTGACCTCTACCCAAACCTTTGTTAAAAATGCACCCAGTCAAACCATATGCCATACCCATCCTTCACCTTCTTTATTACCATCCTGTCCATTAGAACACATATGTAAAATCTTTGTTCAATATAGTAATATATGCACTAGGAATGAGATCCCTGTAAAATTTCTAAAGATTATGAATATTTATAACCATATTTTTTTTTCAATCAATAAATATGATATCCCTAAATTGAAAATTCCCCCCGTTAGGATAAGGACCACCTCTGATAAAATTATAAGTCTCAGGCCATACCGCGCATCTCTCGCTGACCAACATGAAATACAAGATCAAATCAGAGAGATGTTAAAATACAATATTATAGAACCCTCCTTTTTGCCTTACTCCTCACCTGTTACCTTAGTTACCAAAAAGGATAAGTCTAAACGTTATTGTGTTGATTACCGCCGGCTTAACGAAATAATCTCCCCCGACGTACACCCTCTTTCTCTCCTAGACAACATTTTAGATAAGTTAGCGCTTGCCAAATATTTCTCCCGAGCTGATTTTTCCTCCGCATACTGGTCCCTAGAAATAAGTCCCTTCGATAGGAATATTTTATCCTTTGTTACCTTAGACGCACAATATACCTTTCTCAGACTCCCCTATGACATTAGTGTAGGACCACAGTTATTTGAACGAGCCATACAACAAATCCTTCAAAGAAATAAGAAAGATTCTATAGCCCATTATTTTTTTCGATGATTTTATTATTTTCTCAAATTCCATAGACGAACATTTACACCATGTCCAGCAATATTTTTATATGTGTAGTAGAAAAAACATTAGGTTAAATTATAATAAATGTGAATTTTTTATACTACGATAGAATTCCTAGGTTATACAATATCCTCTGGTACATACACCCCCTTAGTTAAAAATCTAGGTGTTATAAATGCAATTAAAGTCCCCACTAATATCGAAACCCTAGGATCATTCCTAGGCGCCATCAATGTATATAATAAATTCATAAAAGACCATGCCCGTATTAGAGTCCCCCTTAATAACCTCCTTAAGAAAGATACTCCATGGCACTGGGACGTCAAATGCCAACAATCAGTTAACACTCTTAAAGAGTGTCTGACCTCCCAACCAGTCCTCCACCTCTTTAAAGAAGGGTTGCCATGCCAGATATTTTGTGACGCCTCTCTTCAAGGAATAGCTGGGATTTTAAAACAACAAAGCCCCGACTTCACCCTACAGCCGGTGCAATATTATAGCAGAGCACTCCGACCCCACGAGAAAAACTACACCATCACGGAGTTGGAGTGCATCGCCATAATCGATAGTGTGGAAAAATTCCGCATCTACCTCACCGGTGTGAAATTCACCATCTTCACCGACCACCATGCCCTACAATGGTTAAAAACCATTAAAAACCCATCCGGAAGACTCTTCCGTTGGAGTTTAAAGTTGTCCGCCTACGACTATGACGTCAGATACCTTAAAGGTAAAATGCAGTTCGAGGCGGACCTGTTATCCCGAAACCCACTATGTGGTTTCCTTACAGCCGATCAAATTAGGGAAATCAACCCCTCCGGCCTCCGTTCCCCTTTGTTAAAACAAATATAGAGGGTCTCCATATAATTAAACGTAAAGGTTTCACTAAGATAGTTGTTCCCCCCCTCCTTACAGCATAATTTAATTAATCAGGTACACGTAGAATACAATCATCCTGGGGTCTCACAAAAGCTTAGGTTAATTTCCACGCAATACACCTGGCTCGGGATGACCAAAGCAATATTGAAGTACAATAAGTCTTGCCCTACTTGCCAATTCATAAAAAAACGAAAGGTCCAACTTATGGTAGATTAGAACGCACTCATGTTGATTTAGAACCCTACGATACATTATCCATAAATAATATTTCAGGATTTTCTAAGTATGGTAATGTTAAGTCTTGTTTACACGTAATTGTAGATCATTTAAGTAGATATACATGGACCTTTCCGAGTAAGTCTACAAGTACTGTTACTTATATACAATGTATCAGAAAGGTAATGCAGTGTGGACGTCCAAAACACCTATTTTCGGACAAAGCCCCTGCATATACATCCCCAAAGTTCAGGAGATTCTTGGTACAAAACGGGGTACAGCCTCTTCTGACAACTGCTAATAACTCGCAAGCGAATGGCTTGTGCGAGAGACTTAACCCCACGCTCACAAGCAAGCTAAGGTTATTACACCTAGAGAACCCCAAAACCTCCTGGGCGAAGTTAATTAAGTTAGTTACTAAGAAATATAATGATACGCCCCATACAGTGACAGGTTTTCCCCCCGTATTTTTAATGCATAATATAATTCCCCCCGAGTTAAAAAATCATATTGACCCATATCCAAATATGATAGAGAGTAGGAAATTAGCAATACAACGTACAAATGAAAGATATGTTAAGGAAAAGATTAGGTATAATAGTAAGCATAAAGAGCCCCATTTTGATATAGGTGATGTAGTTCTAATCAAGGTTTATAAACAACCCAATAGTGGTAAACTTATGCAATCTTTCTCAGTGCCGTATACCATAGTAAATAGGATTTCAGATAATTTAGTTCGTATAGACCGGCATATCCAATACCTAGGTAGTTCTACGGATACAGTACATGTAAATAAGTTACGCTATTACCACGAAGAAGTTCTCCATATTTCGCCGCCTAAGTTGAAGAACAAGAATTCGAACTATCAAATTTTGGACCTTTTCGACACCTCACGCATGGCTTAATTGGCAACCCTGAAAAACCTTTGGTCGTCCGATATGAAAATCCTTTTAGTCACCTAAGTCCAAGTCTATTCAGCTAGAAACCCATGTTAGAATCCTTCCTCGGTATACAATTCCCGATAACGAGTTCAGGAAATCCAAAGATTCTTTCTTTTTTTTTTTTTTATCCATCACCCGACAACATCATTCATTACATTCAACAATGTTGGGTTGTTCAATCATCAATGGCAACAGTACCCTTTACCTTCCACAATCCTCACCTTTTATATTTCCTAGAGTCAAGAGTCTCATATGTTCGCCAAACAATTTATTTTTATTTTTTTATTTTTGATTCAAACAGCTGGCTCAACCTTCCTCGCTGTACATTTCCCAACAGTGAGCTCAGGCGACCAGTTCGAGTTTTTTTTTTCTCTCTCAATGCTCGGATCATCATTACAACCATCATTTTTACCATTTTATTACTATTTTTTTTCAATTTTCATCCGAGCTCAATCATCATTGGCAACAGAGCAACTCTTGACTCAACCTTTCCCATTTCTCCACTTTCAACTTACCTACCTCCCCTGTCTGATCTAATTTTGATTATGGAAAATCTTGGGAGTTCGTTCAATGAAAACAATACCTCACTTTCACAGGCACGTATTGCATTGCCGAACGCCATTGCAAAAATCAACTCAGACTTCGTCTCTTTTTACCACTGCGTCACTCAAAACCTTCAGTTATCCATTATAAGTGTTTACTTGTAACATTTTACTATTTTTGATAAGTTCGTTTTCCTTTTTCTCTCTCTCACCATGTGAGACGTCTCTGAAATTATAATTATGAAAAAATAAAAACAAACCATAATGGCATTTCAATTTATTTACCACTTTTGACTTTTCCAAACATCGTCTAATTTGCGTTTATAGGCATTGCATCACGCGGGGAACACACTAACCTAAATACTTACCATTTTTAAAAATCTTATTCATTTATATTGTTACGATCCATGATGTGTGCCATCTTATATTTTTTATAATCATCTCAGATATTTTTGAATATATCTATAACATTATGATTTTTTATTTTCCATGGCCTACGTCTAAGATAATTTAACTTTAAAAATTTTGTTTTAACAGTGACGCCTTTCTACTAACTGTCCCTTCTCATATCTTGATCCTTCCAACTCTGCCTTCCATACTTCTCTCGTCTCTTGATCCTTTTCCTTAGGTCTTCTATGCCTTCGTTCTAACCACCCCTCGTCCATCGCAGAGTTCCTGTTCGCCGATTTTTTTTTGTTGTTTTTGATTTGCCCCAGTGGACTACTCCTTCCTCACCATCCCATCCTGATGGTGTGTTCAGGAAAATCCATGGCTTATTATTATTTTTTTAATTATTTACACTAGGGTCACCGTCCCAGCATTCTTCATTTCATTCTTTTTTCCTCAAACCCGGGTTCAATCATTCAATGGCAACAGTCGAACCCTGTTTTCACAATCTACCTCCATCCTCTAACCTCTTCAACGGTTCCTGAGACTCCTGCTCGTCAACAATTTTTTTAAATGATTCATTGACCTGGTACACTCTTCCTCCCCATGTTAAATCCACGCGGAGAGCTTGGGTAACCAGCGAGATTTTTTTTTAACGCTCGACCCATCGCCATCACCAACATGATGCGCCCACACATTTTTCTTTTACTTTTATTTTTCATCTGGTCGAGCTCATTCACCGACAGCAGCGCAGCTCTTGAGCCTCCATCTCTTTTTAACCTCTCTCAGCCAGCTTTTCTTTCCCATATTCTCCCATTACCTACCTCTCCTTCGATCTTCACGCCTTTTGCCTATCTGATATAATGTTACTTACAGGGCATCTTGAGATATCTGATCCCTGCAAACAATACTTCGCTTCTAAGCTCGTATTGCAGGGCAGGATTCCTGAGATGTCCTTTGCAGAAACCAATTCAGACCCTCTTTCTTTACCCTTCACTGCGTCACTGCCTAACTTATTGCTTAAGTCAATTTTCTTTTATATTTTATATTACTTTTATCATCTCTACTTCTCCTCATTCCTGTATTACATCCCTGAAACTATGTTGTAAATACTCATGGGGCACCTTAAGTAACAAAAAACTGTAAATAGTATACATAACTTTTACAAATATTTACCCGCGCTATTATGTGTGTTTACTTTAAATTTATCCTTCCTATGTACTCCTTATATATATTTTTGTTGTTTTATAATATTATATCAGTGTGTAACCACTACTCTCTCCCCTTTATCTTTATTTTTATTTTAGTAACTAATTTGTGCCCCAAATTATTTACCATTTAATAGGTTTGCTAGCTTTTCGCTCCATTTTATTTCACTCCCCTAATCAAACCTTTCTCACTGGGGGAACATTCTATCGTAATTTAAACAATGTGATATGTAAGTAATAAAGTAATACGCTTTTTCTAGTCGTCTTAAAGTGACACCAGCTTGCCACGGGACACCTGGGGGATCCAGAGAGGGACAAAAGAAGGGGCGTCCAGATGTTGACAGTTATTTAGGTTACAGTGGATATTTTCGGACAGCCCCGCTCAGTTCTAGGCCATTATCATCTCACAACGGTCCCCGCGGCTTCAGGCTGGACGCCGAGCTTTTCCCCAGTTAATCCTCAACTTTCCCCTGGTCCTGGTGCCACTTGAGACGTACTGGGAGAATGTCATTTGGTCCTAAAATTTGTCCTTACTGTCCCGTGCGGACTTCCCATTCTACACGCCTTGCCACTCAACCCCGACTGCTTCCAACTCGCTTGTTGTCTTACCCGGGTTTACGACATATATATTTGTCGGCTATGCACGCCCTCAATATTTAACTAATCTCGCTGAAATTTGAACAGGACAGAGTTAAATATGTAAGAGTTTTTTTTTGTCGCACTTTTAACCAAGAAAAATTATAATTAACCAGGTACTTAGCAACAATATATTTTTAGTCAGAAATGATGATGACAATATTGCTATATCATGCTTGATTGACATAAACAAAATTCTATAGGTGGAATATTCACTAAAGTAGACCACGGGCGAAGCCAGATAATAATTTTTAGTAGGCAGGAACAAAATTCTACCAGCGAAACATTCATTCGAGCAGAAGACACACGAAGCCAGGTCATCTCTATATATAAAATATTGTTTCTCGGCCTTTTTTCTAAGATCATGTAGTATATCTCTAGATATTTTTATTTATATATATCTTTTTAAAAATCTATTCAGTAGAGAGAGTAGATATGTTTGCTCGAAAAAATATATTTTAAACTAGCGGACGTACCCGGCTTCGCCCGGGTTTTACCCGAGTAAAAGTTTGTCTAACGAATCTCTCGATAAAGTGAACATTTTTTTCCCGGTCCCTTGAAAAATACTCGATAAGTTGAATAAAATCAATATTAATTGGTTCCCTCGGTAATTGGAAGTTAAAGGAATAGTATCTTGCCTTGGAATTGTATCATTATTCTTGTATGGATGTACCCGGCTTCGCCCGGGTTTTACCCGAGTAAAGGTTTGTTTAACGAATCTCTCGATAAAGTGAACATTTTTTCCCAGTCCCTTGAAAAATACTCGATAAGTTGAATAAAATCAATATTAATTGGTTCCCTCGGTAATTGGAAGTTAAAGGAATAGTATCTTGCCTTTGAATTGTATCATTATTCTTGTCTAAAATAAATTGCCGTGTCATCCTGAATTTTGTCTTTCCTAATTTTCTACATTACAAAATCATCGTATCATCATGATAATATTTAGAGCAGATTGTTGAATTATAACAGATAAATTAGAATATTTATCTTGATTATTTCTAGGCGAAAAGTTATTTCAAAAATTTTATTTGCTAGAAACCTTCCCAGTACTATACTAAATAACTTCCCAAAGTTTCATGGCGATCCAATGAGTGGTTTGGTCAGGCATAAAGGACAAACAAACAAACAGACACACACACATACATTCATTTTTATATATATAGATATTATATAAATATATAATGTAACGAATATTATTATCATTATTATCATAATATTCTGTTTGTTCTGGAATATTATTATCAATAATATTCGTTTGGCAAACTTTCACTCGGATAAAACCCGGGCGAAGCCGGGTACACATCCGCTAGTTGAATAAAATAAATATATTGAATATAATCAAATATTATTAAAATATTGAATTCTTTTCAAAATTTCCATTGAGCCTCTCTTTTCAAAATACAGTATGAGAATTTCTCCCACAATTTATTTCTTTGATATTACTAATGTGATATAATAATAAATGAATCTCGAGGAGGAGAGAATAGGATTTATTGTCTAACTAATGACTATCACTTTAATATACTTCGCCTTAATGGTTGATATATATTAATAAGGCGTCCGAATTATTCACGCACTGAATTGGCTAGGTTCTGTTTCTAACGCTATCTAGGTGACGTATGCAAAGTTTATTCAGTTTCTGCCACCGTTGGTTCGGTAAAGGCGGGCAATGAGATCCGACAGTTCCACGTGTGGCAGCAAGGTATATCTTCTGCTGTTGATTGGTCAGCGGTACGCATGCGCCAGCTCTCTGACCAAGTGTTATGAAGCAGAAATGATGCCACGTCTTAAAAAGAAATTAGAATAAATATTAATTCCATCTGAAGGCAAATTTCGCGCGCTCTAATAAAATATAATTTATCGTTATCTATATTTTCTAAGCTAAAGATATAAATAAGTTTTAGTATATCGCTTCATGTAGATTTCTACATTGTGAATTCGACGGGGCTCAAGCATCTCCATTAATTTCTATAATAAGACGAGTTCATAAGGAAAGTATGGCAATTACTAAGTAAATTTTATTTAGTAATAATATATATAACTTATTATTAAAAGAATATTCATATATTTTGAATACTGAGGAAGCCATAATAATACCTGAACTATATATTTAAAAATGAATACACTGGATTTATAATTTTCTTTGAAGACCATTTGTTGGTTGGAGGTTTGTTTGGAAAAATATATGGCTACATCAACCAATTTTTTATTTAGTTCCCGTTGTTTCAGTGACTCGCCATTGGCTAGTTGGGTGCAGCCATATATTTTTCCATATGTATTTTTTTACTCTTCTAATTTTTCGAGAGGCCACTCGCTTCTCTTTATCGAGGATGTTTGTGTTTTAGACTAAAATAGGTAAGCACGTGTGTACCATTCTCGTTCTACAAGATCGACGTTAGAATAATCTTAGAATATATACAGCCCCTCAATAATTATATAAAATAATATTATTAAAATTATTATATAAACATATAGATAATAAACAGTGTAACTATAAATAATCCTATAAATATGTTAAATTATAAACTATAAATAAATAGAAACGAAATTTAAAGAAAAATGAATAAATTAAAAGTATGCACATAGGTATTTGAAAATAATCAAGATATGAATTCTATTTAATTTCTGCAGAAGCCCAACTTTCTAAAAACAATCGGCAATGCTTTTCTGTTATATTCTGATATATAATTAATGTCTGTTCAAAATCAGGTACATGGTTACTGTTTAGAGAGTGGTCAACCAGAAGAGATAATGGTTTATAGTTTCTTAAAGCTGCTTTATATTGATTGATACGATCCTTCAGTGATTTACCGGTCTCTCCAATGTAAGTAGCTTGAATGTTTGGCGAGGAATTTTCTAATCAATTGCAAAATATTGAATTTCCTATTAATTTGATTTAAAACTCCTGGATATAAATTAAATAATACAACAGGTTTCTGGAGATGAGTTTCTTTTCAAATGAAACCTGGTGTATTATTTGATTAAAATATTGAATTTATTATATATCTCTCTCTATTAGAGAGAGAAAGAGAGGCTGACATAATTTCCTCCTGAAGATTTAAAAAATAAATAGAATAAACTAAATTGGAGAAAAAGAGAGTAATATATATTGGCGGTATATAAAGATGATAATACAATTTTATAATAATTTTATTATAATAAATCATTTTTTTTACAAATATTAAAAATATGCAAACAATTGGCTCACATATGCGATTGATAATTTTAATTTAAAAGTAAATAAATTGAATTATATACTATTTTCCCTCTATGTCTGTATCTCAAAAACCGTCAAAGACATGTCAGAAATTTAAGCTAGGAAGCAGCTAATAGTAAATGTGTGATATTTTGTTCTAAGATAAAATCGGCTCTAAATTCAACCGATTAATCCTGTAGAAATAAGATCTGTTTGATTTTGGCAGAGAGGTTCTAGGAATTTGCCAATTTTGGTTCGATCATAAAAACGTATTCTCTCTTAGTTTGATCTTTCACTCGAATATCTTTTTATCGCAACTACGCTGCAATTGTTTTAAACTTTCCACGCAAAATCACAACCTTTATTACCAGATGAATAAAGCTATAAATGTCCAATAATGCAAACATATGCCTTCCCCTCGTACTTGAGTTGACAAAAGGAATGAGATGAGATATTCCAAACGTTAAAAACAAGGAAGGAAGAGGGGGCAGCTAAGTTATGAGTAATGTGAAGAATTCCAACACAGAACCTCCACCTAAAAAATGAAGAAATCTAAGACAATAGAGGGAGATCATCTGGAGTGAAATTGCCTCCCCGAAACTTCAACACAAGGCAGCAGCATTATCAAGTTTTTAATTGCCTTGCCAATTAAGCGAAAAGCCAAAGAATAGAAATCCAATTACATCTAATTAGCTGAAGGAGGAATTCGATGCTTTGTCACTGATTCTTTGTCTCAGGCGACCTTTCGGCCTGGATCGTCCCTAGAGACACACAGAGCCTGGATAGTCTTTAGCGTCCTTCTGTACCCCAACACGTACAATGTAAACGATTCTTTATCAATTAGATATCTATATACGAACACTATTCTAACAATAGGCTCATTATTAAACTATTCATGAGAGATTCATAGATTTAGCGATTTCCTCGAAAGAGTATATACACTTTTATAAAATTTTCACGTAGAAAAACTTGAGGAGAGGCGTTAATAAGAATGACAGGGCAATTTATTTTGATCAATATCAATTAAAATGTAGTTATATGAAAGAACAATGAGACACCGAGACAAACTTACTGAGAGTAAAAATATTTTAGAAATAATAATCTGGTAATTAAATTTAAAATATATAATAAATGGAGAAATTTTATAAAAGTAAAATTGAACTGCAATCAGGTCGATAAATTCAGAGAAAGACATCTCTTAATATCCAAGGGAAGTGCATCTACCGTTGCTGATAGCTTGCGCCATCTGTAGGAATAAATATTAATTTAGTTTATATTTATTCAAACAGATAGCGCAAACCATAAGCAAATTTTAGTTGCACGATTAGGAAATGTTTTTATCTTAATTTATCAACTTAATCCAAGTTAATTTTAACTTTTGTATTATTCTTTCGTAGAGTATAACGTTCTCATGCCCTTTTTTATGGCCTTAAATACCCATACTTTGCTTTTTTAGTAAGCCTCAAAGAACATCTATTTTAGCTGTTGCTGTTATTAATTGAGAATTTCGTATGAATAATTTGAGAAATAGTTTTGAAAATGATATATATTTTCAAATTTCAAAAAATGTGATTATTTATAAAATATCCATTGTTTTAGCTTATTAGAAACTGCGCAAAGATAAAAAAAACTTCCTTTAGGTGGTATAAATTTCAATTCAACTGTGAAAAATATATTTTTCATATAAACAATTTTTGTTGATTTTTATTACGTTAATTAAATCATAAAAAAGTGACCGTGAAAATGAAATATAAAATCCACAAAGGGCCGAAGAAGACAATTACCCGAACCACAAATAGAGCCAGAGGCACACCTAATATTACTACAATCTGTCAGTCCAGATAGACAAAAGCTGTTGAAACAAGCCAGCCGATGGATAATGTTAACACCAGACAGACCACACCACTACTCACATACCAACAAGAAAAAATCCTTCCCATAAAATTAAATGGAGTAACAGAATGGTCAGAAAGGTTTGAGAGAGGGACTCATAAACTTTATAAAACAAAAACCTGACTTTTCAACGGCTGAACATTATATTAATGTCCAGGTATATTCTATAGACGATTATTGTGCTGCCAATAAATGGCTTGAAAAACGCTATTATTAGAGTGCATTACAATAAATTTAATAAGACCTTGGATACCAAGGATTTGAACCACTGAAACTAGCTAGGCTTTGTAAGGCAATCACTAAAGTGAAGTTACCATTAATACACGCAACTCAACCAAAAACCTCGAAAAACAACAAATACCCAATGTCACTCACGCCTGTGGCATGATATGCAAAATTGAGGCATATAGGGCTCCAAAAAGTCCTGGACAATGCCATAGATGCTAAAATAATGGTCACTCACAAAACGAATGCCAACAAATACCACGATGCGTAAAATGTGGTGGAAACCAAATCAACATTCTTAAAAGACCAGGCAATCCCTCCTATAAATGTGCCAACTGCCAAGGAGAGCACATAGAAAATTGGGGTGGTTGCCCCCTTTACAAGAAAATAAACAAACATGCTAAAATTTCATACCATTAATAATTCCTCATGAAATTGAAAAATTCATCACCAGAAAAAAAAAACGAGTAAAAACCCACAGTAACCCATGGAAAGCGTAATTAAAAACACCTTTTTAAGTGAACCCACAAACAATACATAATTTATACTATACTAGCGAACCCGGCCACGCGTTGCTGTGGCCAAATTGTAATATGTTAAATTAACATTATACTAAACTATTCAGTACAGTAAAGTTAATATTCACTTATAAAGATAAAAATGTTTTAGCCGATCTAAAGCCCTACGGGATTGAGAATGGAACGTTACGTTAAAATTTGAAAGTGATTTTTATATATATAGATAATATAGCCCTTTATTGTAATCATTGATTATAATCACTGCATTAATAAATGTCAGTGAACTCGTTTATATGTATTGTTTTTTGTTTTCGAGCTATTCTAATAGAACGTTCTCACATTTTCTGTAAAATATTTATATATGCACAAACACAGAATATAATCACTATGTCTTAATTTCGCTATAATTATTGTTATAAATATTATTCTAAAATAATTCGCCAGAAATCGTCCTGATTGTATACTAAACAACTTCCCAAAGTTTCACGGCAAACATCTAAAATAAGATAATACTTTTAATACTTTGCTACAATATTAAAAAGAGGGGGGCTTAGGTGTTTAAAATGTAAAATGTGCTCTAAATAGTATTACATAGAGCCTTCATAACAAACATATTTAAAATAAACCAATCAAAATATAATAATGCTGTAAAAACAGACCTTGCTACAATAATATAAAAGAAACGAAAATAAAAAAAGACACCCACGCTGAGCCTCGAACCTAGGTTTGTTACAAATATTATTAAAAAATTGTTTATGTTAATTTTTATTTTAAAAAGCCTACATTTTAAATAAAATAATATTTTTAATAATTTGCTACAATAATATAAAAGAAATGAAAAAAAAAACACCCACGCTGAGCCTCGAACCTAGGTTGCGGGGGTACGGAGCTGTGTACCTAACCTATAGGCTAAGCTTGACGTTACAAATAAGCTCATGCGAGGCTATTTCAGGCCATACGTCTTCCGCGAGGGGGCGCTGATTGCGAGTGAATTTACGTTTTATTGTAAATAAAAATGCAACGAAAGGTTATTTCTAAAGAGTAATTAGCCAGAAACCATCCCGGTAGTATACTAAACATCTTCTCAAAGTTTCATCACGATTGGTTGAGCGATGTAGAAAATTATCACTGACGAACGGACGGACGGACGGACCAACGGACCAACAAACATCCATTTTTATATATATAGACTAGCGGACGTACCCGGCTTCGCCCGGGTTTTACCCGAGTAAAGTTTGGTCTAACGAATCTCTCGATAAAGTGAACATTTTTTTCCCGGTCCCTTTAAAAATACTCGATAAGTTGAATAAAATCAATATTAATTGGTTCCCTCGGTAATTGGAAGTTAAAGGAATATAGTATCTTGCCTTTGAATTGTATCATTATTCTTGTCTCAAATAAATTGCCGTGTCATCCTGAATTTTGTCTTTCCTAATTTTCTACATTACAAAATCATCGTATCATCATGATAATATTTAGAGCAGATTGTTGAATTATAACAGATATATTAGAATATTTATTTTGATTATTTTTAGGCGAAAAGTTATTTCAAAAATTTTATTTGCTAGAAACCTTCCCAGTACTATACTAAATAACTTCCCAATGTTTCATGGCGTTCCAATGAGTGGTTTGGTCAGGCATAAAAGACAGACACACATACATTCATTTATATATCTATATATATATATAAAATTGAATGTCTGTCTGTCTGTTTGTCTGTCTGTCTGTACTCTATAGAATCAAAAACCGTACATCCAATCGCCGTGAAATTTTGGGATATTATTAGGTATATCCCTGGGAAGGTTTTTGAAAAATAATTTCTTGAATATCTTGAATATCTATAGAGTTATTTGCAGATTTGTAGATTTAACTAAATGATGATGATTATTTATCAAAAGTAAATGGTTTTGTTTACAAACAATATGTGTATTCAACATGGTGGTCAATAGTCAAATAATCTGTTTTTTTTTTAATTAAATAATATAATTTTTTTAATTATATAAAAATTAATTTAGTAAACACAAAATATTGATTTTTTTGAAAATTTCTATTTTATTAGTAGTATAAAAAATTTAAATATATAAGATTTTTTTTTGTAATTTTTAGTAAACAAAAAATATTAGAAAAATATATCTATCTATATCTATATATATAAAAATGAATGTTTGTATGTCTGTTTGTCTGTATGTCCGGTATACAAATTCGCAGTAGTTCACTAATTCAAACCAAAATTTCCATACATAGGTAAAAGAATACGGGGAAGACGATAGGCTATTTTAAAAAATATATAAATCAATTATTAAAACTATATATTCAAATTATTCAACTTAGCTCACAAACAGCGCCCTCTAGAACGCGTGGGGATCTGACAGCGGCGCGTGCCCATTGGCTGCTTTATACTCTTTACTTTTGTTTAGCTTCTAAATAACATATTTTTTCTCTACTTTGCCTATTTTTATTACTGTTTTATACTCTTTTCTTTTGTTTAGCTTTTAGAGATCTGAGATGCCTCCCGAGAAACGCAAACCTATTGGAAAAGTCCTACCAGAAGTGAGTAAAAAAGAAATGTGCGAAGTGCTGAGACTGCTGTGCAACGTGAGCATCGTCTTAGGATTAATCGAGAAAGGGCCAGTACTTCGAGAGCGGCGGAATTCGTGGGACAGCGTGAGAACAGGCTTCAACAAGATAGAGACAGGGCCAGTACCTCAAGAGCGGCGGAATCCGTGGGACAGCGTGAGAACAGGCTTCGGCAAAATAGAAACAGGGTCAGTACTTCGAGAGCGGCAGAAACCCCACAAGAACATACGGCCAGGATTCTGAATGTCAGGGAAAGAACTTTGGCCTCACGAAACTCGCGTGATAGACCTTCCAATTTACTTTCAGAAAAGCTTAATTATGATTCGTGCAAAAATTGATTTTATTCAACTTATCGAGTATTTTTCAAGGGACCGGGAAAAAATGTTCACTTTATCGAGAGATTTAAATTTACGAGTTTCAAATTATCAAAATATATTTATTATTTTTTACATATGTTATATTTAAATGATATTTATGTAGGGATAATTTTATTGTTAATTTTCATTTTGATGTATTGTATACATTTGATCATTAATAAATTATTATTTAGGTATTAAAACTGCCTTTTTGTTCAAAGACAGCAACGTTTGAACGGGTACAGCTAGGTGGAGCAGATAATCAAACATAAAGTTATCTTGCCAAGTATAGATTCAGTAGGGATTGGATGTTTTCTAGAATTGTTTTAACAAATGTTCGTTAGGTAAACTTTCACTAGGGTAAAACCCGGGCGAAGCCGGGTACATCCGCTAGTATATATATATATAGATTTAAGAACGTTCTTGCTACAATGAAATTTCCAAATATTCATTAAACTCCAAAATATTCACTGGAATGTTCTAGCTTGCGCAATAAGAACACCTTATTTACAGAATTTCTAAATGAGTATCATGTATACATAGCCCTTATCTATGAAACTTGGCTTGAGCCATGTCATAGAATTACAATTACAACACAATTCCCAATTACAAAACAATCCAAAAAATATACTTTCAGGACCAGGAGGAAGAACAGACATCTTCATCCACAAAACGTGTAACTTTCTACCCATTAAAACCAGCACCTTCAGTTCGGAAATAACCGGAATATCCATAAAGAGCATTAATAACTCTGATATTATCATTTATTCAGCCTATAAAATACCAAACATAAATATAAACGAAGATGGAATTGAACACTTTTTTTTTCAACTAAATTGAAACCATACTGCTTAGGCTCATGCAGTACTAATCTAAATGAAAACTATCTCCTAAATGTCATTGAAAACATGGATCATGTCGTAAGTTATCCCGACGAACCCACCCATTACTTCCCACCTGACATCTTCGATATTGCTATACATACGAGGTGTGTTCAAAAAGTATCGCGACTTTTGAATTTTCGCGGGTTACGTATATTCGAATTTCGATCTTTTTGTGGCTTTAGGTTGGTACTCATGTATCTCACTTATGCCGACAAGCTCGGCCATTTTGAATGTTCACTTAATTGTTGACAGCTGCTTTGCTTGCAGGTGTTTTGGATCGTCTTCGATTTTTACCTATTTAAAAAATGAATCAAAGAACCTGTATCAAATTTTGTGTGAAAAACGAAATTAAGTGCGCGGATGCATTCCGTATGTTGACTGTGGCATACGGAGAAGCTACCTTGGACCGAAGCAACGTTTATCGGTGGTACAAAATGTTCTCAGAAGGCCGAGAAGATGTGAACAACGAAGAGCGTGCCGGACGCCCGAGCACTTCAACAACAGACGAAAAAATTAATGAAGTGGAGAAAATGATATTGGTCAATCGTCGAATCACCGTTAGAGAAGTTGCTGAGGACCAAAACATATCGATTGGCTCGTGCCATTCGATTTTTTTCAATGATTTGGGCATGAGACGGTTCGCCGCGAAATTCGTACCAAAATTGCTCAATTGCGACTAAAAACAGCATCGCATGAACATTGCTAATGAGATGTTGGACTCTGTCCGCGACGACCCAAATTTGCTCCAGAGGGTCATAACTGGTGACGAGGCGTGGGTTTATGGTTATGACGTGGAAACCAAAGCTCAATCATCTCAATGGAAACTGCCGCACGAACCAAGATCGAAAAAAAGCGCGCCCAGTTCAGTCGAATGTGAAAGTTTTGCTGACAGTTTTCTTCAATTGCAGGGGCGTAGTGCATCATGAGTTCTTGCCACAGGGTAGAACGGTTAATAAGGAATATTACCTGCAAGTTATGCGCAATTTGCGCGAAGCAATCCGCCAGAAACTCCCGGATTTGTGGAAGAACAAAAATTGGCGTTTGCACCACGATAACGCCCCTGCTCACACATCGTTGCTTGTACGCGACCTTTTGGCCAAAAACAACACACTAATGATGCCGCAGCCACCGTATTCCCCAGATCTGGACCCCTGTGACTTTTTCTTGTTTCCTAAACTGAAGAGGCCCATGAAAGAACGACGTTACGCTACGCTTGACGAGATAAAGACGGCATCAAAGGAGGAGCTGAAAAAGATTTTTTTTAAATGATTTTTTGAAGTGCTTCAAAGATTGGAAAAACGTTGGCACAAGTGTATAATATCTCATGGGGATTACTTTGAAGGAAACAAAATAGGTATTCATGAATAAATAAATAATTTTTGAAAAACACAAAAGTCGCAATACTTTTTGAACACACCTCGTAGGAATCTAACCAAGAACATTCACTTCTAAGGTACTATATGAATTGACATCTGACCATCTTTTTATAGAGAGGGTGTTCCATTTTTGATATAACGATTTTGAAATGCTGTAACTCGCGAAAAAAGCGTGCGATTCGCGTGATGTTTTATTTATTCGAAAAAAAAAGCATCTACTTATATATTTGCCTTATTCTGTCTGTTTGTCTGTTTGAAGCTCACGGATGGGATTTTTCATAACCATCGGTGGTTCAGTGGTAGAATGCTCGCCTGCCACGCGGGCGGCCCGGGTTCGATTCCCGGGGGATGCATTTTTTTTTTTTTTTACAATTTTTAAAACTCATTTATATATTATACAAGAATGACATCCACGGCGCCAATTTATAATTGTAACGAATAGTATTTGAATAAAAGCATTTAATCGGGTAAAACCCGGGCGTTGCGCCCGGGTCATTCGTATATAATAATTGTATAAACGAATGCAAGACAAAATCACCGCGAATGTTTCTTTTTTTTAAGGCAATTTCTTTTTAAGGCAATTATCGTTATTTATCGTTAATTTTTGTTTCGATTTTATTGAAAAAAAAACGATATGGTGCCTTTAAAAAATGATCTTTATTACTATGCAGTTTTCTATTTAGTCAATATACCTAAGTTCATGTTGCAAATGTAATTATCTCTATCGATTTAGTAGGTGAAATGCAAAAAAAAAATCGACATGATGAAATCTTTATGAAAATTCACATTTTTATTTTTATATTTTCAAGACACACACAGTTTGGGGCGGGGCGTTTCACAAGAAAGACATCCACGGCGCCAATTTATAATTGTAACGAATAGTATTTTAATTAAAACATTTTAAAAACACACAGTTTGGAACGGGACGTTTCACAAGAGTAACATCCATGGCGCCAATTTATAATTGTAACAAATAGTATTTGAATTAAAACGTTTTTAAAATATATACGCACTCGGGTAAAACCCGGGCGTTGCCCGGGCCATTCGTCTAGTTGATATATATTTAATCAAGAAACTATTTCTAAATATTCGAAATGACTAAAATTATAAGTGATTTTGTAAAAGGTTACGTTTTCGGACCTTCCAAGAAGAAATACTTGTTTACCCAAATTATTAAATTATGAAAGAAAAGAATATTGAAATTACTAAGTTCACAATCAGTTACATAATAAAGAAAAACAAATAAAATTTTGATACATATGAAATTAATCAAAAAAGGTACCTGAAAAAGGTGCCTGAAGAGACCTTCAACTCCAACCGAAAGAAAAATAAAGGAAATGGTTGTCAGAAAGAATCCACCTTCTCAAAGGAACTTTTCCACAAAAACCAATGCACTACCTTCTACCGTTAGCCTTATTATTAGGAAAATAATTGGCTTAAAAATACGCAGAAAGGTGAAAGTTTGTCCTCAAGCCGCACCATATTAAGGAACGAAAAACCTGCAGCAGGGCCCTTTATGAAAAGTACCTGGCAGGTGGAAATTGGAAAAATGTTGTTACACTGGACGAGGCATGGGTTTACCTCAATGATAGCAACTAACCCCGTGCCATTTTTACTACGCTAACTCTCAAATAAATACCTTTCAGAACTGAGTCAAGCAATGAAAGGAGAGTTTCTCAAAGTGCTCCATGATCATTGAAGGTTTCTGCTACAATGGGAAACTTCCAATAAGGAAGGTGGACCCAAATGTCAAGATAAATTCGCAAATCTACCAAAGACCTGTCTTAGACCCACCATTCAACCATGAGGTCCCGTTTTTGTATCCATGTGACTAAGATCCGTGTGTTCAGGGATGGGAATCGAACCCACAGTGTTCCGGGTAGATGCCATGCCCACTAGGCTACCCTGGACATATGATCCGTGTGGCTGAACCAGGATAAAGCCACAAGTCATACATCACGTTCAACATGTCAATGCCTGGACGAAAAGATGGATGAAACCGGCATTTCGTACATCCCTTTCAAGAAAATCGCTGCAAAATCTCCAGACTTGGCCCTTATTGATTTTGTGCTTTCGGCTTGCTGAAAACGGCTCTTAGATCTAGAAACCGAAGACGCTAGAGGGTCTCTGGAAAGTTGTGATGGTCTTGATTAAAATATTTTGAGACGAAGCCTTATTTCCTGGAAACATCGATGCAGGGCTGTTGCTAAACGTCAAGGCTTACACATAGAAAACAATAAGTTGTACAAACAATAATAAATTATTTTTATTAAAGAACAAAAACGCTATTTTAAAAATGTAACACCCTCTGTATTAGTTGTCCTACAAGACTTCAAACTGGCAATTTCACAGACTGGGAACTCTCAAATACAAAATTAAGAAATTTGATAAAAATCCTTTTAAACACACACACACATCCTAAAACATAAATAATGCCTTCTCTACCCTCGAGTAATGCATTTTCAACAATTTACAATGGATATCTATAAAAACCCTGACTTAAATAGAAGATACCCACCAGAAATCAAATATTTTTCTCCTGCAAACAACCTAGGAAAAAAAAGACATTGTGTGAACCTCAAGACAAAGAGGGTCTATCTCAATTGCCAGAGAAATTCCCAGAACTGTGAAAGACAGAATGACAACACCCTCTGGGACTCCTAAATTGAAAATCTTAATGTATCTGAACAAACCATATGAAAAGAGCAATTAAACTTCTCTCCTGTTCTGTATAAAAGAAATTGATTCAAAAATAAATAATAGAATGACACTGAATTCACATTAATCAGTAGAAATCCTAGCAGTCAGTAACGAAAAACAATTTACCTCAAACCCTTGTTTTTTCAAAACCAAATTTCTAGCTCGAAGTCGCAATAAAGGACTACTTAAAGAAAATTACAGAGAAAGACATAGACCTACTAATACCAGTGAGGTGGAAACAATTATCGCATCCTTGCCAAATAAAAAAAAAACAACAGGAATAGACAAAATACTGAATGAAGCGATAAAACTTCTGTCAAAACAGTTGATTCAATTTTCAAAGAAATCTTCAATGCGTCACTTGCATGACGCATTTCCTTGAACAATAGAAAATTTCAATAGTATGCCCCATCTTGAAAAAAAAAAAAAATATATATATATATGATGTAATTCTACTATAGATGTGTAAAAAAAAAATTAGCAGTCGTTTGTGGCTGTCTCCACCTCAATCATCATCTCTTTATTTTTCAAATCTTTTTAAACAAAAAAAAAATTACATACTCCATTTAGTTAAATCTTCAGTAAAATAAAAAAAAATTACATTCTATCATTCAAAATGTATCACTACCCCCTACAAAAAAAAAATTATTAATTTTTTTCTCAACGGAGGTTGGGGGGGATGGAAGGTAAAGGATAAGATACATTTCGAAAGAGAAAAAAAAAAATGCAAAACTTATATTACACAAGTAATTGTATTTACACAAGAAACCATATTGTTAGAGGTAAAAGGCGACCAAAGCCTGTTAGTTGGGGAAAATCACAGGAAAAGGTGGCCCTACAAAACCTAACTAACAATAGGCAGGAAGAAAAAAAAATGATATTTTAAAATTTGGACATTACATGTCTATGGAGACATGATATTTTAAAATTTGGACATTACATGTCTATGGAGACATGATATTTTAAAATTTGGACATTACATGTCTATGGAGACACTCTCCATGTAGAATCCCATTCCAGGACAACTTTTGTTATTTTCCCAATGAACCGTACCCCAGTTCTTGGAATTTATATGACCTCTTCCACCTTTGGTAAACCTCACAGGATACAACTGGTTCCGATTCAGTTTGGGTGTCTACCGAAACCAGCAGTAGTTTCTCCAGGGGCTCTGTGGGGTGATCTGGATTTTTTTAATGGAAGAGAATAAAACCTGAGGACTATCGGTGGAAGCTTGCTTGTTAGGTTCGACACCCAAGCATCCTTCCAAATCCTCTTTTTCCTGAAATGGGAATGGTGGTTCAGTATTATCTTCAGTTACCGGATCCCAGAGCTTTACTTTAGAAATATTAACTATTGTTGCATGCTTATTTTCGGGTTGGCATGGCTTATCTATTTCTATGGTTTGTGGTGAGGGTATGGAAATTATGGTGTATGGTTCTGGGTAAAAAGCTGGCATAAGCTTACCTTGACCTGATTGGTAAGGGATCTTATAAAGGACATTATCCCCTATTTTTAGATTAGGCGTTTTATGGGATTCATTATATCTTTTTGCCAATTTAAGATGTAATTTTTCTGTATTTCCATTTGCAATTCTCCTAGCCTCTTCTATGGGTGGATATGCTCTTGTTAAATTATTGATATATGATGGCGTTATGCCAAAAAGCAAATAAACGGGAGGCATTTTAGTTATGGAATGAGGAATACTCCGATATTCTTCTAAGGCCTTTTGTAATAATTTGGGCCATGGTATTCTGGGATTTTGTTGATGGTGAAGTCTAAGTTTTGAGATAATTGTCGCATTCGCCCTTTCTAAAAGCCCATTACATTGTGGGTGCGAAGGGGATGTCATTACGTGTTTTATGCCCTTTTCTTGTATAAATTTGTTAAACCTTTTGGACACAAATGAGGGGTGCCTATCAGTAACGATAATTTTTGGTTTACCTACATTTAATAACTGATTTATTATATTGATGTACGTTGCTATAGACGTACTCTTAGAAGGATAAGCCCAGATGTATCTTGAGTGATGATCAACTATCACATGAAGACAATTCTTTGTACTGTTATAATACCCTAATCCTAAAATACTGTCAAGGGCAACTACATCAAATGGTTTCTCAGCTAGTGGTAAATTACCCATGAGTCCATACGAAGGTGTAGTTGGCTTCTTTACAGACTGACATATTTTACATTTCAGAATATAATTTTTTATTTGTCCTATCATTCCTTTGAAATAATATTGTGTTGAGATAACTCTACCCATTGAACTTATGCCTGGGTGTCCTAAACTTTCGTGAGCCCTACTTATCAATTGTTGTTGTAAGGAGGGTGGTACGATAATCCTATCTCTATTTTTTAGCCTAATATAAGTAATACCGTTTTTAATGAAATATAGTTTAGATGAAGGCTTAAGTAATGATTTTTGTTCTTGTTCTATATTTTGAACAGTTAAGAAGCAGGTATATGGCAGTCGAGACAACATGTCGGCTTCATGATTCTCACATCCCTTATTATATTTAAATTCCAAATCATATTCTGATAATTTTAGCGCCCATCGGAATAATCTACCGTTAGTATGTTTGAAATTATTTAACCAAATTAATGCCTTATGGTCGGTATGAACTATCACATGTTGACCTGAAATATAGGGATGATATCTTTTACATGTTTCTAATATCGCCAATAATTCAAGTTCTGTTGTTGTATACTTGGATTCTGCTCCCCTTAAAGCCTTACTATAAAACGCTATGGGTCTTAAGGAGCCATCAGGATACTCCTGTTTAAGTACGCCTCCTAAACCTGCAATACTAGCGTCACAAAAGATATGTGTAGCTAAAAATGGATTATAAATTTGGAGTATTGGTTTCGAAACTAATGCTTCTTTAAGGGCTTTAAAACTCCTCTGACACTCTTCACTCCACGTAAATTTTACATATTTTTTTCAATAGATCATTTAAAGGCGCTCTCAACTTATTAAAATTATTTATAAATTTTGCATAATGCGTAACGCTGCCCAAAAATGACCTTAAGCATCTAACATCACGAGGAGGGGGCAAAGATTTAATTATACCAACATTAGTACTTGAAGGAGAGATTTGATCTCCAAAAATTTCGCGTAACCCAAATAATTTATCTTTTGCATAAAAACAAACATTTATCTTTCCTAAGTTGGATACCTTCCTCTTGTAGGATTGCAAATATTTCCCCAAGGTGTTCTAAATGGGATTCGGTATCTTTTGAGAAAACCAATATATCGTCAAAGTAAGATATTATATTTTTAAGTTCATATTTCTGCAATATGGAAGTGAGGATCCTGTTAAAAATAGCAGGAGCTGTCCGCAATCCAAATGGTAATCTGCACCATTGGTAAGAACCTTCTGTGGTGGTAAAGCAAGTAATAGGTTGATCTTTTTTATGTAAACCAATAGTCCAGTATGCACTTAGAATATCAAGGCGCGAGAATACTTTTGAGCCTTGCACCTTTTGGATGATATTTTCAACTAAAGGAATTGGGAAACTATCTCCTATCAGTTTTGAATTCAATTTCCTAAAGTCGATACATAGTCTAGATTTATCATTTTCTCCCTTTTTATGTGCTAAAGTTACTGGCGAACTATATGGAGAAGAAGCATGCCTAATAATCCCATATTTTAATAATTGCCTAATTTGTTCCTTAATTATTTCGGTGTCCCTGGGATTATGTCGATAAGGTTTGAGACAAACAGGAGTTTTATCATTGAGTCTTAACCTGGGGGGATCTACTTTTAATGGTCTAATATTATATTTGTTTTCACCAAAAATATCATTATAGCGACTTAATAAAATGTAGAAATTATTCTTAAGTTTGTCATCATTATTTAGATAGCTGTCTTCTAGATTTGGCAAGGGTAAGGGTCGAAAGTTTGGTTGGTAAACGAGTTTAGATTTAAAACAAGAGGGGACATTTATGTTATATTGATCAATAGTTCTATCTAAAAGAGGTAACTTTTTATATGATTACATTTTCTTGAAAGTTTTAAACAATAATTATGTTTTTTACAATATTTAACATTATTGAAAACACCAAAATATTTTTTTGAGTTATCACAATATTGCAAAGCATTGAGTTAATCTTTAGAAAATGTATATTGAAATTTGGATAAAAACACATTATTTTGCATAATAACATTCTCATCAAAATCAATCTTTAGGTTAAAATATTTCAGGTACTTAGTGGATATTATCAGAAAATTTAAATTTGGATTATCAATAATATAGAACAACATATTTTTAGTTATATCTCCAATTCTGATCGTTAAACAAATTTGTCCAAATATTCCAATACGGTTAGATACAGTGCTTATCATATTAGGTGTGTTTGTGTGTTGTTGGCTAGAGTTATTTATCTTATCTAAAAGGAATTCAGGTAATAGGTGTACGGAAATAATATTAATGTCACTGCCGGAATCAAAAAGTACTAAATAGGTTCCCAAGAGTAATGAATCTACCCCAACGTCACTAATCACTCCTGGGCACCACTATTGTTGCCTTACATTACCTCGAATCTTTTCGAATCTTTTTAAACAAAAAAAAATACATACTCCATTTAGTTAAATCTTCATTAAAAACAAAAAACAAAATTACATTCTATCATTCAAAATGTATCATATATATATATATAGCTTGACCCTTCTAGTTACAAGTCCATATCCCTCTCACAAGCAATTTGAATTTTTTTTTTTTTGAATCCTGACCAGACTAAAGAAAAACCTATATAAATATAGCCCCATTAGACTAGAACATTTTGGCTTCCGGCCAAAACACTCCACCAATTAGCTATCGTCACATAAATAGAAGATAAGAAGAGCAATGGCCCCCGATCGAATGACTGGAGGTGCCTTCTTCGATATTTTAAAGGTATTTTGTCAGAGTATGGCATGAATCACTTGTTTACAAGATAACAAAAAAATCTTATAATAATGTCATTAATGAACTTACTAATGTAAAAATAAAAATTCAGAATTTTTTTTTGAAGACGCCCTCTTTCTACAACACGAGAAATTCTAGCAGGGGTTTTCAGAGGCTCCATCACTGGTCCTACATTCTTTGACATATTTATTCAAGACTTTATTTGTGCTGAAGGAACAACACTATACCCCTTTGCTGATGACATGGTCATTCTAGCTTATTCCTTCAACCCTGAAACTATTTATAGGAAACAACACAAGTCCGGTGCATATTCGGATATATGGTGCAAAGGTTGGCGAATATAGAGATCATTCCTCAAAAGACGGGAGCTATACTCTTCTCGCATCCAAGAAACAAAAATATTAAACCGATCAAAGAAATAAATTTCATCAATGACACCATCGAGTGGACAGTGTTCGATATCTATGGGTAAGCGAGAACCATCATTTGTTTTTCCGAAAACACATTGAGAACAGGATTAACCTCGCAAATTCAGAAAATAAAGACTATTCCTTTTGTTGAGCAATAAAAGTGAACTCTCTCTCTCTCACTAACCTGCCAAAAAGTACACTCTATACTTCAATAATTTTTATATTTATATATATTAAGAAAAAAAGGCATATTTCTTGATTGTGCAACTAAAAGATGGCGCAAGCCATCAGCAATCTTTCGTTGCACGATCATGAAATGCCTTTTTTCTCAATTTATTCACCTGATCCAACTACAAAGTCTTTTGGAAGATATGTCCTGGCTTTGTCACGGCGGTGGAATCTTTAAGTCACTTGCACAAAATGTAGTTCACAGTACTCGTTATCTCAAGGTCTGTTCGGCGATATTCAGTTTGTATTCCATAAATTATCCTGCAGTTTCTCTCTCTCTTTCACCAAAATGTAACATAGATAATTTATGAAAGACAAACATGAGAAAGACAAGAAAGGCAATTTATTTGAAAAAAAAAAAAACATTCACATGAACGAACAAAGAGGCAAAATGAGAGATTTAGGGTTTGGTCCAATCCAACCTCCAATGAAAGACTTGGTCTAGGAGAGACCGTAAAATAGTGTGTTTAGTTGACCTCTTATAAAAGGTCCTACTGTAACTATTGACATTCTTTAACCTCTGCCTTTAATCATTAGGTGACTATTCTGTATCAAATAAAAGTATTCGTTAAAATTCTTATAGTGTGGCCAAAGAGTTTATAAGGGAGGATTTTGATCAATTTTCAGGAATATATTTCAATTGTAAATTCATGGAATTTACAAGGCGAATGAGTAGTTTTAGAGAATACCATAATTATAGTTTGGATTATGTTCCCTTCAATATTTAAACTCATCAACACCATAAAAAGGGTTACTGTCAGAAATTTCGGCAATCCGTTGTCGTCCATTTCAAGGTGGATAGCTTTTAAGCGACAGTGGGTCACCGAAACTTCAGAGAGCAAACCTTTTGAGGATTGATAAGTCTTCATCTGGATTCTAAGGGGAGTAGTTATAGCTCGATGATTTAAAATTTTTAAAAATGTTTGCTTGGTTAAATATATCTTTGCTTCTTTATAAACTGTAAATTAATTATCTTGTGTTTTTGACAAATCTTTCATAGTATAATTCAGATCAGTAATATAATGAAGTGAGAACTTGAAATAAATCGTAAGTATTTTTACTTTTTCCATTTAATAAATACCTCTCTGAGAGAGAAAAATTATATTCTCTCTTTCAGTTGTTTATACCTCAATGAAAGCAGAAAGTGTTACTTCTAGAGACTCGAAATGAATAATACAAACATAGACCAAATGATTAAAAAATGAAAATGTGCCCGCATTTAATTATTTTTAGACTTTATCTCTATCCAAAATTTAATCATACCTTACACGCCAGACGAAGTTAAATTGAGTCCTAATTTCTTTTTATTTTCCTTCAAATACTTTTATTTACACTATGAATATACTTAGTCTGCTTTAATTCCAATTACACTATCATTAATTAGCTTTCTTTTTTTTAAGGGGCCATCATAAAACACTGGCTCGCCAATGTAGTTAATATATCACTGCTACAATAATATAAGTTTTAAATTGCGAGATAGTAAATACAAGAGTCACTCCAAAGGTTTTTGCAATCACTTATTTTTATTAAAGCTACAACTTTAAAATTTTCAGAGTTTCTCAAAGTATTCACCCTTAGCACCTATGCGAGATTTCAACCGTGAAAACCAATTATCGAAGCACTTACACCAGTCATCTTCGGGGATGGAATTTGCAGCATTGATAAAGGCTTGCAGTGCTCCATCATCAGTGTCAAATTTTATCCCTTTCAACAATAAGTTAACTTTCGTAAATAAATAAAGTCACAATGTGCTAGGTCTGGTGAATATTGTGGATGAGAGTGACTAATTTGCACCAGAGTTGGCTAAAATGTTCAGGCTGAGGTGTGTGGTCTTGTCTGCTTTGCTTGATTTTTTCAAATACTGCTGGAAGGCATTTTGTTATAAATACCAGTAACTATTAACTGTCCTTCGATATTCTAACTTCACAATATCAATTAAACCACTTTTCCACCTACCCTTAAAAAAAGCAGTTGCTGAAAATAAATAGCTGCTGCTTATAATATAAACGCTATTAGAGCATAGACATATTACATGGAACAAACATATAGTAAAATATATGTAGCAAGTTATATAGAAAATAGAAAAAAAACATACCTTTTTTTCAATAAATATACTTTTTACAAATTCAAAAAATGTATACTCACTCTAAATATAAGAAAGAAAAAATATAATACTGTTTTAAATCTCAATTTGTCTTAAAATAGGAATATTTCTTATGAGAATCAAATAGTAAACCTTATCTTAAAAAATGTAGATCGTTATATTTACACTAATTAAAATTAAACAAAGCAAAAATTGCAACGTCACAAAATAATGTGAATAAGCTGCGAAATAAATATTATTTCCAATTAATTTAATTTGAAAAATATTACTAAATAACAAATATTACTGAATAACTAAACAAAATCTTACCTTCTGAAAGGAAAAAAAAGGATATTCGAAATGCAATTTCTGTACTTTTAGCCTAAATGCTAAACCAAAACCTCAGCTACCTACGCGCGAAATTTCACAATACAGTTTTAATTAACCCAGGTTCCGGGGGCGTATAAATTTGATAACGATATATTAATATTATTCACAATGAGTTTATATATATATATATATATAATCTTACCTTACAAAAATATTCATCGTGTAAACAAACTAAAATTCATCGTTTAAACAAACAACGTGTAAAATTATTAACCAATCAAATTCATTTATCGTCGCGACCAGTGCGGCGCCAAGCGGCAAAAGGCTGGAACTAAGACTTTTTGGTTTTACAATTTAAAAAAAAACACATTAACCTTTTTAGTTTTTTGAATAGCCTATATGTTAAAAGAAATCTTCAGCCACCTACATGCGAAATTTCATAATGATTTATTCTGTATATTTTGCGCAACTGTATTTGATTTTGAAATAGTGGTTTTACCACAATTCCATGCAGCATCTGTATTTGCCATTAATTGTATATCTCCCTTACAATAAATCAATCCATATTGTTTAGTGCCCTTTAAGTATCTAATTATTCTTTTAGCAGCACCCATGTGTATTTCTCTTGGGCTTTGAATGAATCTGCTCAATATAGTAACTGCAGGCCTAGATTTTGTTGATAGGTATAGTAATGATTCAATTAGTTCTTGATATAATTTCTTATTAACTTCTTTAGAATTATTATAATTATCTAAATTGATATTAGGATC
>CP092866.1:85591496-85724234 GCA_030710605.1 Cordylochernes scorpioides | reverse complement strand
GGAATGAAGAAGAAAGAGGAGGCGGACAAGATCGATTTGTTCATGTACTTGATGGGTGACCGCGCGGATGATATATTCAGGACCTTCAAGTGCGAAAAGGAGGAAGAGGCAACGAAAATTTATTCCGTCCTCAAGGCGTTCGACAGCCACTTCTGTGTCAGGAAGAATATTATCTACGAACGTGCGAAATTTAATTCAAGAATCCAAGAGGATCGGGAGCCAGTGGACGAATTCATCACTTCATTGTACAAATTGGCTGATAGTTGCGAATTTGAAGGGTCTTCATGAGCAGTTGATCCGTGACCGAATAGTGGTTGGAGTGAGGGACAAAGCTTTATCTGAAAGAATGCAGTTGGACAGCGAACTGACTTTGGAAAAGGCGGTGAAGTTGGTTCGACAGCAGGAAGCCGTTCGACAGCAGCAAGTCGACCTGCAGCGCCCCTCAACAAGCCAAAAGGTCAATCAGGTGAAGTTCAACTCGAAGAAACAATCACCGAAACAACAACAGCAGCCTTCGAGGAAGAAGGAGAAGTCAGCCAAAACAAGATCACGATGTCCAAAATGCAGAGGTTTCACCCACAGGGAAGGACAGGCCTGCCGTGCTGAAGGACAAAGATGTAACCTATGTTCAAAAACTGGCCATTTTGCAAATTGCTGCCCAGATAAGCAGGCGATAGGGATAGATAAGGATAAGGATTCCATAAGTCACGTATACAGGCGTTGTTACTCCCTTAGTCTTGATATCCAGCCGGGCAGGAATCTGGGAGATCTTCACTCCGTCATGCAGAGTAATGAAGGCTTCATGACGTCCGTCAGCCCAGCAGGAATTGGCCAACTCCATCATTTGCTGGACGATGGAGGTAACCCGGCCGAAGGGCTTGAGCGCCGCGATAACGGCACGTTGCCCACGGCGATCCGCTCAGCCTTCTTCCTCAAGGGAAAGGCTCGCAGAATGGCCTCTTCAATGTCCAGGCCCTCCTCGATGAGCCTCTCTGCGAGCTGCACGCTGGAGAGGCCGACTAGGATGTGCCCCTCCATCTTGCTCAGCTGGTACACGAAACCTTTTCCCAGCTTTGCCTCCAGCGCCATGAAGTACTGCGCCTGGCTGAATTCTGGGGAGAATTCCAGATAGACAATTTGGTCTACCTGACCGGCCGCCGACTTGGCTCTGAAGTCCGCCTGTTTGTGCAGAGTTTTTGTGCACCTCTGCACTCGGGGCTTGTTCGCAGGGGGTGGAACAGTAGGCTTGGTGGCAGCAGGCTGGACGCGGCCTCTTTTTCTCTGCCGTTCTGCCGCCGTTTCAGCTGGTCTCTTGCGCTCATGGTTGACGAGGATGAAGCCATCATCTTGCTCCTCCATCGGGAGTTGTTTGCCTTGCTCGACGAGGTCAGCCCAGCTCGTCGAAGGCTTGCCTGTGGCGTGATCAGAGTCATGCGGCCTCTTCTTGGAGCCGCCCACTTTGGTGAAGCCCAGATCTTGTCTCTCGATAAGCTGGTCTTCTTGTTCCTGGCAATCAGCCCAATTGCGGCAAGAATTTGCATGTCCGCCGTCCGTCGCCGGCTTAATATTTGCATGCTTGTCATTTTTTGAATCTGAATGACTTTCAGGCATTTCAGATTCAATTGGTGATTCCTCGGCGGAGACTTGGCCGATTTTGACGAGGTTGGCATGAGTTGCAGCCCATTCTCTTGGCTTTCAGCCAGTACCTCAAAGGGGTTATATAATTCCAAATTCTCTATCTCAGACCCAAAGAAACGAGTAGCTCGCGCGCCACGTGGCCGAGAGAGAGAGAGACATATAGATGGAATTTTTGCCAGGAGGATATTGTTTTATCGTGGATCTCATTAAATAAAGCCTCGTCCTAGACTGACAAGAACCATTAGCCCGAAACGATGGTCTCCAAGTGGGAACTTCTCAGTTTGCCAAAGCTGGTGTTGTGGCTTTGTCACCGACCCGAGGCCGCTAGTTTGCGGCGACGGTAAATAGATGTCGTCTAGCTTTGACGTCAATTTGACGTAAAATGTGACCTATATATAAATATATTACGTATATAATACTTTATATATATTGAGATATTTTCACGTAAAAAAAATTACATTTTTATTCACATTAACATTTTGGTGGTTTGAAACATTTTATATTAGGCACCGTAAAATTAATGATTTGATAAACAAGAAGCAATCATGTTACTACATTTTTATCTCCAGTAAATATATCGACATTGTGTATTGGGGAAAGATTTCAGGAATACACTTAGGTCAAATAACAAACTAAATTTTTAGAAAAATATATATTTTTTCCAAATCTCAACTTAATGTTTAAAAATATTAAATGAGAGGGATTAACGTAGCATAAATTTTCGAGTTAATTCTCTCTACCCCAATTTAATACATAAACTATTTTAAAATATTTAATGGGGAGGCATAGCAATTAAGCGTGTTATACAAGAAGTTATTTTTTAAAAGGTAATATATTTAAAATTAGGTTGAAGAGTCACCCATTAAACTAATTGAGAAATTAGCCCCCTCTCAGATTTCAGTTTAATAACACCGCTGTTAGGGAGAGAAATTGTAACCCCTTCTTCAAAGCTTTTCTGGAAAAAGAGAGATGATTTCAGGATATTATGAGAAATATATAATATATATATATGTATCAGGCACCCATACTTTATCATATGCATTGAAACAGTGCATTATGTATGTATATCACCCCAAAACAAAAAAAAAACTTTAACGGTGGTCATAAAGAATGAGCCACAACACCAGTTTTGGAAAATTCAGACAAAAGCCAATCTTTTGACACAATCAACAAGGGTTTGGTTTCTTCTATACTTTTCTCTTGTATGCCATGGTTTCGGGTTTTTATCCTCATCAGTACAGGGCGGGTAGAGGACCATAACCCGAAACCAGCGTATGAAGTTCGGCTTTTATCCGTATTTTCTTTATCATTAACTTAAAAGCTTTTTTTTACCGAAGTAATGATTATAATTCATATATATTGTTCTAATACATATTTAAAAGGAGAGGTGTCTATTTTGGTACACAAATACCATCCAACCGCAACTTTATATTGTAGATAATATGTGTAAAAATTGTGACATTAATACGGTTTTAGAAAACACACAGGTGATTCTGTTTCAAAACAGTTTTGTCAGAAATATCTTGGATTTTAATTTGATAAACATAAATCGATGATATACCATTTAAAACACGATAACTTTACTTATTCGTTTCTTCATTTTTTTTTTCAAAAGCTTAGTTTTCATGATTAATAAACTATTTTTATATAATAATTCTAAAAACCATATTTATAAATACTACAAAAAAGTAATATAATATGTAAAGGACTGCATATAATATGTATATATTCAACAAAATTTTAATGTTCATGTTTATTTTACTATTCTTGCCACGCGGCCTTTTTGTTCTATCAAATAAAGAAGATCAATCAATATAAAAACTGCCCTATTATCCTGACGTGTTTGTTTTCCCTTTTTTTTCTATGGGTGACATGTTGATATGCTTATTTCTTATCTAGGATTCTGTAATCGCTGCTATCTATATACGTGTAGAGATATATCTTCTGGTAAGGTATTATATGTGTGCGCTTTTCAATAAATAATTAACCATATAAACTTTTATAGCGCGCATAGTGAATGTGCGTATGTTTATTTTTTATTAAAAACAAAATTTTTACTTCCCTTACCTCAATGATTAAAAATAAGGGAAGGGCCTGGCCAATCATTAGTGAAAACTCCCAAAAATTTCGCCTGTTTAATTTACCATACTGCTCTGATTTTGTATTGGGATGTTTTGCTTTTGTATAGGGTAGTGTGAGCGGTATGATAGATTAAACTAGCGAAACCGCTATGAGAGTTTGCTACTAATAATGTCCTTCCTTTATTTTTATCGTTGCAGTAAGGCAGTGTAAAATTGTTTTATTTTAAACGAAACACACGAGCTATAGTATACTTTTTTTTTAAATCAGTTGGTGGGCTAAAGCAGCATGTTTAAAATAATTAACAATACGCTAATTTTTATTTTGACTAAAGAACAAGCTTCCGAGCAAAGTCGCCTTTCGATGGGTTTATAAAAATGTAAAAAAATTGCAGCACAAGTAAGAATGCAAAGTTTGTCTCTAAAAATAAAAGACACCTCTCCCGTTAAAATAAACGTCAAAACTAGACGGCATCTTTTGACCGTCGCCGCAAACTAGAGACCTCGAGTCAATGACAAAGCCACAACACCAACTTTGGTAAACTGAGAAAGCCTGAAACCATGATCTCCAGGTGTCCGCTTCAGTTTGACAATGCTGATGTTGTGGTTTTGTCACCGATACGAGGCCGCTAGTTTGCGTCGATGGTTAATAGATGGCATCTAGTTTTTGATGTCTATTTTGACGAGAGAGGTGTATTTTAATTTTATAGATCATTATCTTTTCGGCAAAACTTCAAACTATAGTTTGTCTTTTTTATAATTAAAATAATATTCGAAATATAGCCTAAAACAAATAGACATCTTGTTAATTTACGTTAGAAACTAATTCAGGATATATTTCGATTTGTATTTCAACATGATTTCTATGCATTCCCAATCTTGGGCGTTCACAGTTTCTTTTCTCCAGACCACAGTTTATTGTTTCGATAATTGAATTGATTTCGTGATTATTCCAAAATCACTAGGACAATTCAAATTGAAAAAAATTATATTTTATTATTAGAATAACCATATGTTTATGCGATTTGCTAACACATAAAACAAAAATTTTCTTATGTTTATATATATAAACATATCTACTTATATATTTGCCTTATTCTGTCTGTTTGTCTGTCTGAAGCTCACGGATGGGATTTTTCATAACCATCGGTGGTTCAGTGGTAGAATGCTCGCCTGCCACGCGGGCGGCCCGGGTTCGATTCCCGGCCGATGCATTTTTTTTTTTTTTTTACAATTTTTAAAACTCATTTATATATTACTTGACGAATGGCCCGGGCAACGCCCGGGTTTTACCCGAGTGCGTATATATTTTAAAAACGTTTTAATTCAAATACTATTCGTTACAATTATAAATTGGCGCCATGGATGTCACTCTTGTGAAACGTCGCGTTCCAAACTGTGTGTTTTTAAAACGTTTTAATTAAAATACTATTCGTTACAATTATAAATTGGCGCCGTGGATGTCTCTCTTGTGAAACGTCCCGCCCCAAACTGTGTGTGTCTTGAAAATATAAAAATAAAAATGTGAATTTTCATAAAGATTATATCATGTCGATTTTTTTTTTTTTGCATTTCACTTACTAAATCGATAGAGATAATTACATTTGCAACATGAACTTAGGTATATTGACTAAATAGAAAACTGCATAGTAATAAAGATCATTTTTTAAAGGCACCATATCGTTTTTTTTCAATAAAATCGAAACCAAAATTAACGATAAATAACGATAATTGCCTTAAAAAGAAATTGCCTTAAAAAAAAGAAACATTCGCGGTGATTTTGTCTTGCATTCGTTTATACAATTATTATATACGAATGACCCGGGAAACTCCCAGGTTTTACCCGATTAAATGCTTTTGTTCAAATACTATTCGTTACAATTATAAATTGGCGCCGTGGATGTCATTCTTGTATAATATATAAATGAGTTTTAAAAATTGTAAAAAAAAAAAATGCATCGGCCGGGAATCGAACCCGGGCCGCCCGCGTGGCAGGCGAGCATTCTACCACTGAACCACCGATGGTTATGAAAAATCCCATCCGTGAGCTTCAGACAAACAGACAGAATAAGGCAAATATATAAGTAGATACAAGGATGACATCCACGGCGCCAATTTATAATTGTAACGAATAGCATTTGAATAAAAGCATTTAATCGGGTAAAACCCGGCGTTGCCCGGGTCATTCGTATATAATAATTGTATAAACGAATGCAAGACAAAATCACCGCGAATGTTTCTTTTTTTTAAGGCAATTTCTTTTTAAGGCAATTATCGTTATTTATCGTTAATTTTTGTTTCGATTTTATTGAAAAAAAAACGATATGGTGCCTTTAAAAAATGATCTTTATTACTATGCAGTTTTCTATTTAGTCAATATACCTAAGTTCATGTTGCAAATGTAATTATCTCTATCGATTTAGTAGGTGAAATGCAAAAAAAAAAATCGACATGAAGAAATCTTTATGAAAATTCACATTTTTATTTTTATATTTTCAAGACACACACAGTTTGGGGCGGGACGTTTCACAAGAGAGACATCCACGGCGCCAATTTATAATTGTAACGAATAGTATTTTAATTGAAACATTTTAAAAACACACAGTTTGGAACGGGACGTTTCACAAGAGTGACATCCATGGCGCCAATTTATAATTGTAACGAATAGTATTTGAATTAAAACGTTTTTAAAATATATACGCACTCGGGTAAAACCCGGGCGTTGCCCGGGCCATTCGTCTAGTTATATATAAAAATACTCTACGATAATTATAATTAAATAAAGGCATTATATACAAATCCAAACATAGGAACATTTTATTTTCAGTCTTTTGGTGTTTTAACTAGAGAGAATCATACATTGACATGTAAATATGATAGAAAAACTGTTTTAAATTGAATGCGACTTCAGTAAAATGAAACTATCGATTAACTATCGAGAAAAAAATCTAAATCTTTCAAATAAGATTTTTCAACAAACAAAGAGACATCCCGAAACCCAAGAAATAAAGAAAAAGAAGGTAGAAGTATATCAATAAGTAAATAGGTGATCAGCTGAATACAGTCTTGGTGGAGGGACATAACAACCCCTGCGTGTCTTCTGGGCATCTTTATTTTTTCCATTTTCTAACGATATTCTCAGCTTTTCTGCCGAACTGTAGAACTGGTAAAGCAAATAGACAAAACTCTCATCTGACGATGACTCAGAACGAATCTTGTAAATCTTTACTTGTTACGTTGATATGCAGGTGGGGTCGCTAAATTTTGTCTTTTCCCCTGAAATTTGGAACAATGCAGGATACTATAGGAAACCCTATCTTGAATTTATCTCCGCATAATTCACATTTTAAGCTCCAGTCTTTCTTCCAATATTCTGACCTGTATTTGGGGGAAATAGCCAGAGTATCCTTGTTGTGCAAGGATCCTTTTCATTTAAAATGGAAAATTAGAAAACAAGAGGTCTTCAGTTATAAATGAGGGTGTTAGTTTTTACAGCGGCTGTGGTATATAGTTTCAATATTTCACTTGATAATTATTTAAATGTGTACCAAAAGAGAGAGATCTCTCCCTTTAATTGTGCATCAGAACGATGGCACTGTGCATAACTCTAGTAGAATAATCGCTAAAAATGATAAAGAATGAGCCACAACACCAGTTTGTCAAATTCAGACAAAAATCCAACTTGTATACAATGGTTTCAGGCTATAGCTCTCCTACGAGAGGAGTTATGAAATCGTTTGAATTCACCAACAGGTGGTTAAGCTGGTGAAGTGGCAATGGGATTATATATATATATATATATATCATCAGCATAAAGGGGTGTATTAGTTATTTCACACACACAAAAATCTCATTCTAGATTATCATTGCTTGTCTTCTATATATATAAAAGAAAGTCGTGAAAAATGTTAAACTATTTATAGCTAAAGAACAGCTGAACCGATTTGAATGAAAATTGGTGGGGATGTAGCTTAGAACCAGCAGACGGACATAGGATACTTTTTATACCGTTCTACCGCGTCAGGAACGGCTGTACTGTCAAATACATTCATTTATACAGATGTATCAGAGGCGCATGCGCGAGCGACACTCAACGAGGCTTACCCACGAGCTTACGGGTTGAATGCTAAATAATAAAGTTCAATTTATGTTAGAAATATTTCTCCTTTTTGTAAATAAATACATTGTGTATTATTGTTTAAAATATCAGCTTTAAATATATCATAAGAAAACATCTTATTAAAAATTTAATAAATGTTTTCAAAAATATTATGTTTCAAAAATATATTTAAATGTACGTATATAACAATATTTATATACGTTTATAAATCTATATACAGGGTGTACCAGGTAAATTGGGACTACCTTTGACAGTCCATAAAACAAAAACTAGTTGAGATTAAAAACTTGTTTTTTTTCATTACGTAGCCATATTCATGTGAAATGCAACAGTACATGTGTGCGCAGTGTAGTGATGAAAAGTAACCGAGAATTTGAAAATCGAGCTGCCATCATCGTTGCTCTGCGCGCCGGAAGGAGCCTCAAAGAGATAGTGGATTTTCTTAAGTTGCCCAAAACCACTATTTATCGTGTCAAGAAGCAGTTTGATGAGGCCGACAGTAACAAAGAGGGGATAGCTACAAGGAAAAAGCACTCGCGTCGATCGGACAGGGTAAGAGGCGAAGAATTTGTCAAAAATGTCAAGGAGAAGATTGATGGAAACCCTGGGAAGAGCATGAGGGCCATAGCCAAGGAAATGAACGTTGGCTCTATGACAATTGTCAGAACTATCCATGAGGACCTTGGTCTCAAGTCTTATGCCCTTCGGAAAGGTCAGTTGCTGACTGAGAATATGAAGAATAACAGAAAAGGAAAGGCTGCTGCCCTCCTCAACAACCTGAAACACGACTCTTTTGGCATGCTAAGGTTCTTCTCTGACGAAAAGAACTTTGACGTGGACCAAAAGGTAAATCCCAGGAATGATCGCTGGATCTGTAAAGACCCCTCAGAGATACCTGTCGTGATGCACACGAAATTTCCTGCCTCCGTAATGGTCCTTGGCGTTATCAGCAGTGAAGGTGATGTCATGCCTCCCCATTTCTTTGAGAAGGGCCTTAGGATGAACGCTGACACCTACATCAATGTTCTGGAGACCGTTGTGAAGCCTTGGATGGACATGGTGGCCGCAGGAAGGAAGTATGTCTTCCAACAGGACTCAGCTCCAGCCCATAAGGCAAAAAAGACACAATCGTGGCTGACACTTAACGTCCCTAGTCACTGGAGTCCTGATATTTGGCCCCCTAATTCTCCAGATTGCAATCCCCTCGACTACTATGTATGGGGCGTTGTTGAGAGAGATGTCAACAAAGCTCCTCATACCACCATCCAGTCTGTCAAGAAAGCAGTTCACACGGTGATGACCCAAATGGACAAGGTCATCGTCGCCAAGGCCTGTGCTTCATTCCGCACTCGCCTCGAGACTGTTGTAGCTAATAATGGAAACTTCATTGAATAAATAAAAACTATATCCTTTTATCTACTACTGTGTCAAATTTCATTCGGATATTTTAATTTTTACTTGCAAAAAATTTCAGTTAAAATACCATTGTTGAAATTCCCAATTTACCTGGTACACCCTGTATAGGTTCAACTCTTAAAAAGGCATTTTAATTTTTTTTTTCATTTTAATTTAGACACTTTCTTTTTAAATTAGACACTTTCATTTTTTATTTAGACATTTTCAATTTTAATTTAGACACATGGACATTTCTATATATTCTTTATTCAAGAGCACTTTGAAACAACTAATAATATCGAATAGAGTTTTTATTATACGAAAGAAGCTCTTGAAATGGAAATAGCGATGTTTGACATCATTTTTAAAGCAGGTGAATTATTAACCCTTAATTAAACGCGCCCGTTTTTAGGACGTAGGTACTCTCGCCGAGCTTCCCGAGTTCAGACTTTATGATGATAAAAAATGATAAAATTATTTTTCAAATAATAAAAATTGTATTTTATCTTAGTAGTAGACAATAAGGATCAAATTGATAGCAAATTTTAAAATTTTATTTTCATAATTACCAAGTCATGCATAGAAATATAAAAACATGTGAAAAAGCAGATATTTTCGCAGGTTTTGCACAAATTCTTTTATATCTAATAAATCGACAATATTCACTGGCAATTTTGGCAAATTTGGTTTGAATTTTCTTTTCAAATGTTATTATTGCATTTACAGCAAGTCATGGTTGACATGCGGTTCTTGGCGCAAGGGCAAATATAGCACCGTTTTACTACCCATTTTCAGAGAAAAAAAAAAGCTCTAAAATTAAACTTATATATTAAAAATTCAATATACTATAAATTAAATATGGATAAATAATTGAAAAAAAAAAGTTTTAAAGGGTTCCAAAAAAACGTACCTGTGACGAGAGAGAGGCCAGGCAGCAAAGTGAAACCGAAACCAAAAGTGTAACGTCAACACTCGCGACGCGCTTTTGAAGCACGCCGACAATTTTTTTTCCACACTCTCCTACTGCCATTGAAGTTCAAATATGGTTTAAAATGTCGATCTGCTGAATAAGTACACCTATGAAAATGATCTTTTTTTTTTTTTCATTTTGAAAATTCTCATTTTCCTTTTCACTTAGTTTCATCTGATTTTATGTGAATTAACTCAATAGATGACTTTTTCAGAGTTAATTTAAACTCTTTTTTTTACATTGATATTTGTTGTTTGCGACTCTTCAAAATTTAAAATATTTTTCAATTCGTCTCTTAATTTTCTAAAAAGTTATACTCGAATTATTTTGTACTTTTTTTTTTATTTCAACACACAAACGCGATATCCCGGCTAGGGATAATTGCGTCGATTTAATTTTTTTTTAAACAGAAACAGTTATATTTAAAATATCCTATCGTTTTCCTCGTATTTTTTTACCTATGTATGGAAATTTTGGTACTGTAAACAAAACTTTGCTTCAATAATATAAAAAATAAAAACACTCAGGCTAAGTTTCGAACCAAGGTTGTGGAAATACGAAGCCGTACACCTAACCATTAAGCTACGCTTGGCATCATAAATATTCGCATGTAAAGCTATTTCTGGCCTTACATATTTCTAACGACCTTTTTGAAATAGGTTTTTGAAACATGGAAATTATAATACTTCAAATAAATAGAAATAGAGTGAACACAAATAAAACATACCAAATATTTCGAATTAGAGCAGTTATTTCAAACGGCGAATTAAATCAGTTATATCTAAAAATGAAAATATATAAATCTTCAAATCGAGCGAGCGTCTATAAATATTTCGATTTATATCAAGTATTCTAAACGTATGTGTTATTAAGCGAACTATTATTAATAAAATATTGAGAAGATTTAGATTTTAAACGTATTTATAACCTTTTAGTACTTGATATAGGGCGCTGTTCGTGAGCTAAGTAGAATAATTTGAATATATAGTTTTAATAATTGATTTATATATATTTTTTAAAAATAGCCTATCGTCTTTCCCGTATTTTTTACCTATGTATGGAAATTTTGGTTTTAATTAGTGAACTACTGCGAATTTGTATACCAGACATATATATATATACAAACATACAAACATACAAACATTGATTTATATAGAAGATATACTTTTCAAAGTAAAATCTACATCGCTTGAGGACTTTTTTTTCTGACTAAATCCTCCTTTCTTTCTCAATTTTTCAATTAGTCTTCATTTTTCATAATTTTAATTAGCAGAATTATAATTCATGTTCAATAACTTATAGAAGCTTTTGCAAAGTTTCGTCCTGTAAGCATACCAACTTGATAAAGGTTTCCTGTTTTCCCTTTGATATTGCTTGATACGAACCTCTATTCATTTTTGAATTAGTAGAAATCAGATGATAGCCATAGGTCATAGCCATTCAAAAGTTGGTTTAGGTCGTCAATCCTTTGCGAACAAATGGAAATCTCCACGTTTGCGCTCTCTCCGCAGATTTCTTAAATGATATCCTGTGTAGTTTTTTTTATAAATAAATTATGTTTTAGGTATCAAAACTGCCTTTTTGTTCAAAGACAGCAACGTTTGAACGGGTACAGCTAGGTAGAGCAGATAATCACACATAATCTTTCCACGTATAGATTCAGTAAGGGTTGGATGTTTGCTAGAGTTGTTTTAACAAATGTTCGATAGACAAACCTTTACTCAGGTAAAAACCGGGCAAGGCCGGGTACATTCGCTAGTTAAGTATAAAAAGGTTAAAGCCATTCTATCTGCATCTCTTTATGTTTGGTTAATATCACATGAACAATGCAACCACAAATTTCTCCCTGCTGTTATTTTATCAGTCAAATAAAGCTAATAAAAATCACACAGTAAAAATATAGAAGAAATCATTATACCCTCATTGACAAAACTTAAGGAAGTTGTATATCTTAGCATGTACAAATGTACTTGTATATCGGGATTCAGACAATAAATCTGAAAGATTTTTGATACAGAGTGACCTTTATTGAAGACACACGTGATAAACAAGTGTGAACAAAATTGCCTCTGTCTCCTTCAATAAAACAGACGACCGGCAACACATGAAAGACTTTCTATTTCCTTAAGTTTTGTTCATGAGTGTATATGAAAGAAAAGTTGAGTGTTATATTAGGTTTTTATGGGAGTACATATTGTAGAGTTTAATATAAAATAGGGACACTCCATTCCTCCTGTATATGTATTCCTCACCCTACCCCCAAAAAATAAAAATAAATAAAAACACAGATAAGTCAGATTTTCTACTGGATGTGGTCTCTCATCGGAGTTTGGGTTAATTCAGTTCTCTTCGTTTTTCATTTTATAAAGGTAGACGCTTAGGGAGGCAGTCGATCATGGGAGTTTGCCCATAATTCAAAATATTGCTCTCTGTATGTCTTTATGAAATAGTTTTTCTCTCTATCTATACTGATGGACAAAACTTAAGGAAGTTGTGTCTTTTATCATGTTTATCAGGATTCAGGCAATAACTGTGAAAGGTAGTTGATACACAGTGACCTTTATTGAAGACACACAAGATTCCCAAGTGTGAAAAAAAAATTGCCTCTTTCGCCTTCAAAAAAAAAAAAATAATAATAATAATAGACGACGGCGAAATCAGACTTTCCACTTCTCAAATTTTATCCGTGAGTGTATATGAATGTGTAAACATGTATGAACGCATTTATTTTGTCATCTCTATTTATCATTCTAGACCATGGCCTAGTACGAGGTGTATTTTGTTCCCCATGGTACCAGCCACAGGAGACTAGAAAATACATAAAATACATGTAATATGCATGTAAATGTATGTAAATTTTTCAAATACATTGTGTATACTATTTTAAACTAATCAAATACTTGGAGTCTAGAAACTAGTTAAATTAAAGTGAAAGAGTGGGGGAACTTTATCTTCTAAAATTGTAATTGACATCAAATAAATCAATTAAAAGGTAAATTAAAAATCAATAAAAAAATATTAATGCGCAACTTTTCATTGGAAAAAGCGAGATTTCAAGCTACGAAGCTTTTCTACTGGCTTATTATTTATTGTCAATAGGAGAAATACAAACTGTTCATATTTCCCAATTGACACTGAGAATCCAGTAGAAATACGTCACAGCTCGAAAGTTAGTTTTTTCTAATAAAAAAATATACAAATTTATAATTTCAATATAACTGTTAACAATTTACTTTAAAGGGTTATATTATTGCGTGACAACAAAAGTAAAACCTATTTTAAAATTCTATGTCATTGTGGATAGAAATGTTATACATCTCGATACAATATAATACAAACGTTATTCCTCACTAGTCCATTAAACACGTGGGTTTCGCCCGGACAATTTTTTAATGGCTATTTGTTCAATCAATATTGTCTTAACAAAGGTTTAGTGCTATTATTATGATTTAATTTTAGAAATAACAGTAGTAGTATTTGTGTGAAGATTGTAGTTCATTAATACATTATTATTATTCGATTCCTTCTTCCATAATATGCAAATTAGCCTGGTATCGTAGGACCTATTTGCATATTCCGGGATATAAATGATAACGACAACAATTTCTTCCAGACCTCTTATCTCTACATCGTGCCGAAGTGTTATTAAGATAGGTAAACTATTGCGGGAATGTATGCTCAATAAAAACACAGACAAATATTGCTTCTATAGAAACGAGTGAACAAATAGAGGAAGCAGCAATACTAGGTTGAGAAAGGTTGGGATTAAAGACGGCCGTGGAGCCACTGGGCCGTTAGGGCTAAGTAACGGGCGGCAGTAGTGCTGTGGGCGTGGAGATTTAGTAGACACCTCGGGAAATGGATGGTAGATTTACAGGTTGTTCTGCTCCTTATTTACCTACATTCCTTCGATGTATCTGTTCCTTATTCGTATATACTTGTGATTGGTTCTTAAAGTGGAGTGTTCCCTTTTCTAAATCTCAAATATATATTTACTCTCATATAAGATCGATTATATCTATATACACGTATATGATTAAAAGCTAACAAAATAATTGCTGATAAGAATAAAAACATAATAATTCTCCCTAGGCGTTTTTCTAATCAAATTCCTAATACATAAAAGTAAAAAAAAAAAAAAAGAACGAGTTCATTGTTGGATTAAATCGACGTTTATTGGCTTGCTGGTCCAGGTCATGGTGAGATTCGGGCTTACAGTGCGCGCGCACTAAAATAACCAGAGCTTTTAAGAATGAAAAACTAACTACTCAATTTAAAAAATGTATATTTCAAATATCTATATGAAAAAATTCCACATGAAAAATTTATCCACGAAAATAAATGTTTCTTCTCCCCGTCAAAATAGAGACTAAAACTTAGCGCTATCTATTGACCGTCTTCGAAAACTAGCGAACTCAGGTCGGTGACAAAGCTGATGTTGCCGACCTGAGTCCGCTTAGTTTATTTTAACGGGAGAGGTGACTATTATTATTTTTTAATAGATTAATTTCCTCCCGGAAAAAAATTAATGCAGTTTAGTTTAAACATTTGGTCATTTCATACCTTAGTCCATACGGTTATTGAAGAGTATTATCATGATATCAAGAAGGAAAGACTTTTCCATATATTGTAAGAACTTAAATTTGTTCAGGTTCCGATTGGTCTATAACATTATAGCAAGAACGATTTTCAAAAGATTCTTTAAGAGAAAGCGACTGAAGTTTAATACTGGGAAGCAGCTAGAATAGTGAGAAATTAACCATATAAATAAAATATTTATTTTTGTTTGTTTGTGGATTTGTGTAGTTTAATCAGCGCATATGTTTTCACAATATTTGACCTATTTGGAGAAAACTTTGTAATATTTTAGATCTGGAAGGAGTTATTGTGTCATAGTTTCAATCTTGAAAATGCTAATTAATTCGATAAAGGGATAATTGGCATATTCCGTAATATCGGTGCGATAATATATTAATGATTGCTAAAATAACGACACACTACTATAACTATTGCCTATATTATAAAAATTATGTTAAAGAAACATTAGTTGGCAAACATTCACTAGATCACTATTCGGAGAAATCCGGATCATATGTCCAGAATGGGTATATAATAAACAATATGAAGAACACGGATAAAGCATAGAGAGGGACGTACCATTGGTGGGAAGCAGACTACCCCGAGGTCCCACTCTACCGTCGTCGATGCTCTTCCTGGGGACACAGAAGGACTTCTGGCCTTCCGAGCTCTGTCACATCATCAGCCATTAGCAGCGAACAACATGCGGTGTGGGTGTTTCTTATATTATCACAATATATGGAAGGTGGAGGAGTGGCATAAACCGTCGAGTCTCTACAGCCCCGACCAGATATCGAATCCAGCATTGGACCCTTTAAAAAACCCTTCAATGGCCCCTGATTCTTATGAAATTTTAACCCTACCAGTGAGTGCAAAAGTATAGCTGCTTTCTATATGCGTAGAGATGAGGCGCATTTAAAATAAAAGTTATCATGGCTTGTATCACGTGTGAACTTAGAAAAGTAAAAATACATATGTAGGTCTCTTTAAGAGAAAACCATCCTACTTGTAATATATCTCCACATAACATTTTATTAGATGTCCGAAAAGTACGAATGTTTGAAGGCCAGGATAAAAACCAAGTTGTCGCTATTGTCTATGTACCTGTTGCATGTAGTATTAGTGTTTGATGTCTTTAATTTTCTTCTTTCCTGTCAAGGATTTGTAAGGGTTAACTATATTCTAGGGTTGTGTGGAAGAGTAGAAACATTTTAAATATTTTGAACGGTTATGTTTGAAATAGGCGCCTATCCCCAAATAGGTTAGTAAAGAATTTGATGCTTGAGAATATCTACATCAAACATTCATAAGAATTTGCCTCTGTGATAACAGGTTAGGATAGATGGGAAGATATAGAGATGCTAAACTCTAAGCAAAAACATTTACCTTGAGAGACAGAGGATGGAAATTCTAGAGAAGAAATACCGGCTGTAGTCTTTAAAAAAGACATTAGGTCGTTGGGCGAGGCGCGTCTTTTTGTTGGTGGATAAGTCGAAAGCTTCTTGATCGGAATGCCTTTCCACTAGAGAAGAATATTACGTTCGAAAGCTTGCGACTTATCCATCGTCCAACGCTTTATTGCCTTAATTTAAAAATAATGAGTGATTGCTCTCTTAATACCAAAAGGTGAGAACCGCAATGGGAAATGAGTCTTTGAAGAGAAGAAAGTTGAAAAGTGGCCATAGTCAAGGGATAAAGAGAGCTTGGTAAATATTCTAGAAGGCAATGTTATTTGGGTCTTAGACCTGGTCAATTAGAACATGGAGAAAAGAAAACTAGGAGCATTTGAATTGTGGATTTGTAGAATAATGAAAAGAATCTACTCCTATTCAAGAGTATTATTGTTGTTGCTGTCGTGTCCAATGAAGAGCCTCGGATGTCTTCATGTATCTCTATCACAGCAGTCGCATTGTTCTTTATCGTGGGCGTGTGAAGCTTCAGTTCTGGGTCCATGTCAATTTTATACAAAGCTGCGGCTATTTCTGGGCATCAGAATAAATGGGTAGGTGTTAATTCCACACCAAGTCAATTCATTGAAGTATGGAATCAAATATATGAACTTGCATCATGAATTGGAATTTTTCTTTATTTTATGGACAGAATGAAAATTTTCAAATTATATTTTGTATGATATATATTTGAAAAATTTTAATGGAAACAAATTGATTTTAAGGTTGATTTCATGAATAAATTTATATCAGTTTCTTTGTTAAATCCTTATATAATTATAAGATATAACGCTCTTTTTTTAAATTTTCTATTTCTATAATTTTAGTGGCGTGAGAATAGTTCGATTTTATTACATTGCTGTACTATTTTCAAGTGTTAATGCTCAAATATAACTATTTTATTTAATATTAAAAGTCATAGAAAATTTTCGTTCTTTAATACCTTCATTTCTTATATATAGATGGCGCCTTATTGCCTTAAAAATAATTTATGCCTAACTGGCCTTGTCCTTCGTTTCCCGATGTCAACGCTCCGACGCTCTCCCGCAATGGATTCCTGCAAGAAGAAGAAAGCCAACAAGCCCTCTCAACCCTCGGTTGACATCGCGGCTCTTGTTGAAGAAGACAACATGGTCATCTCCCGCCACTACCAAATCCTGCAATATCTCGGCCAGCCCTCCCTAGCAGCTCTTCACCTGGACATTGTTCGCTCCATTGCGCAGCGAACGAAAAAATGCAAGTGCCTAGTTAGGGATGTGAAGAACCTCGCGGGCACCGTGAATGACTTCATGGAGCTGGATGAACTCATGGATGCCCAAATGCCCAAGAAAACCTGCCAAACCATTCAAACTAGCCCTGCTCCCACCTGCAAGGACACTAGCGCTCAGACCGAGCTCATCAAGCCTGCCAACCCCGCTTCAGCTGCTGTCCCTGTGGCAGCACCTGCTCCCAAGAAGCCAGATCCTGCTTTAACCAAGAGGATGCAGCGAGAGGCGTCAAACCCGCCCGCTAAGAGGAGCAAACAACTGGTTCCAGCCAAGCCTGCATCTTCCCGCGCCCCCATGCCTGCCGTTGCCAAAGGCACCCTCAATGGGGAGAAATCTGCGGCCCATATCGTGGTTATTGCAGATAACCCGCAGGCTGACCCACGGGACATCCTCAAAGCTGTCCGCGCTGCCCACACTCTGCCCCAAGGCGTCTGAGCGTCTCTGCGCACCAGGGGAAAACTGGTTCTGCACTCCAACACTCCAGAGGCCATTCCTGCCGTCAGCTATGCCCTGGACAACAAGCTCCAAGGCCTGAAAGTCCGGGAACTGAGGCAATTCCTCCCAAGAATCTGCCTCTTCAACGTGGAGGCGGAAAACGCGGATGAGGACATTGTCAAGGCCTTCCTTCCCACCGATGCCCTCAGCCAGCTTCCTGGAGACAAGTCTGTCCGAGTGGCACACAGATCTCCGACCAGAAATGGCACCTGCACGGCCTTTATTGAGCTGGAATTGGCTTCCTACAAGGCCATTGGAAGACGCGGCAGGATCATTGTAGACCAAGTGATTCCGAACTACGAGGAGTCTGTCCGCGTCTGCTACCGCTGCTGTGGCTACGGCCACAACGCCGATAGGTGCACCAAGGCTACGGTCACCTGCTTTCACTGCGCTTCTGGTGACCACCAAGGCCGAAGCTGTCCAACTCTTGCCAACCTGCGCACGGCCATGTGCGCCAACTGCTCAGCCAAGGCCTCTCTGCCGACCACGAGGCAAGATCAATGTCTTGCCCAACTGCCAGAGCTAGAGCTGCAAAATTCTAGTCCTCCCGCCTTCTTCCTGCCTCCTGACCTCCGCGGACCCAATCCGGCCTAACCTACCTCTTCCCTGACAGAGATCCTGTCCCTAGCCTCTCCACCCTGGTCATAGTGGTTTTATATATTCCGCTTTTGGCGGCCATTGGGGCTCGAAATTCATTTATTTTGGTTAGCAGCCCGTAAATAAAGATATTTTTCTCTGGCCTTGTCCTTATGGTTTGCGGAAGAGCATTTCTCGTGCAAACATTTATATATGTGTAATAAAAATTAGCTCTGGCCTTAGTCAATTAATTTAAATAAAATACAACTGTGTAATGTACTATTATTAAATTACAGTAATGCTTAAATACAAGGAAATAGAGCCTCATCTGCATATAAAATTTAGAACTATTTTAGTACGAAATATTTATTTTTGCAAAAAAAAAAATTGCCTGATTTCTTCTATTTCAATACACAATATATGCGATATCGTATTGCTAGGGGTAATTGCGTCAATTTACAATTAAAAAAAAAAAACAATTATAAAGATCACTATACAAGAAACAATGAGATAGATTAGGAACCTGATCCTTTCAAGTCAGACAAATAGCCATAAATATATTTACAAAAGTGATTTCTGACAATTCTCTCAGATATTTACACTATTAGAGTCGTATGGCAGATCAAAAAGGCAAAACTACATAAAGGATTTCTTACTGATGAGTCAGGCCTTTCCAATAATTTTTCCATTTCATAAATAACAGTAGAAAATTAATTTATTTAGTAAAATAATGATGTTAAAAAATTTATGAAAAAATAAATGAAGTAATCTAATATATTCCATAAAATTCCTATATAGTAACAGCAATATCTTTTTGAATGTTATTACTGTTTTTTCCATAGCACGAATACCACATATTACTGAGAAGAAACTCAGCGCGCAATACTAAAGTAATACAACAATTAAAAACAATATACGCACGATAAAATCCAATCATAATTCTTCAACAAAAAACAATATACTTATAGATTAGCTTAAAAAAAACAATCAACTCTGTGATTTCGTGCTATAAATTTTTCAAAAAGAACAATAATGAAAAGAAATAATCTAGAAAATAGCACACAGACATAAAAAAAGACTACTACTTGCACCAATAGATTATACATATTAAAAAAGCGGTAAATTGTCAGCTCCATTGAAAGCTGCTAAGATTTCTTCCAATAAGCTGCAGCTAACATGTTGAGAGAGAGAGAGAGAGAGAGAGAGAGAGAAAATTATAGGATATGTCACCAAGGTGCGTGACATCATGGCGTGACCCTTGTTAATTTGTCCTAATTGACGCCAGGCGACGAGGGAACACCGTCGTCTATATTGCATCAGACGAACATCTGCATTTTCGGTAATTGGTGTGAAAACATGTCATTTTTTACTTTGAATTGTTTAGTCTTCTTCTCTTTATCCACTAATTGAAAACGATTTTCCTCTATTCTAATTATAGCAGTGTCTCTCTTTTTTTAGGATGCTGTGAATTACCAGTGATTTATTTAATGTTAAATTACTCGGCGCCTATTTTCTTATCGAACTAATATTTACATAAGAGCCACTGGAAGTTGGCAGACTAAATCTATAAAATTATAGCGCTCTTATTGAGGATAAATAAATATATTTTTTTTCATTTTATACTTATGGTAGAGTAAGTATTGAGTCCAAAATTTAGCAATTCCTTATGTGCTATTCCACGCTATCATCACTGAACGATGTTGAAACACTGAATCATATCTTGAAAGTATAAAAATGCATCTCTGAATTCATAGCTCTATCATATACTAAAAACATCGTATCAATTTTTTATTGTGATAAAATATCTTATAAGAATATTTTATCTATCACAATATTTATATAATTTTATGTCTTATAGTGTATATATATGTAATGTGATGAGATCTGGTAGCCTCTTGTAGAATCCTGCCGACTAAAGCAGTGATGAGGTATCCAGTCGACTTAAACTGTGGTGTGTTCCCTGTCGACTCTCGCTATACTGTGTTAACCGAGAGGAACAGTCAGGATGGAGAGTTTTCCAGTACCTCTCTGCACCTTGTAAGACCTTTAAAAGTTCTCACAGAGTACAGGCAGTTGTGGTCGAGGCAGAGTGGAAAGCTTGGAAATGTCCACACAAAAAACGAAGACACAGTTGCACTAAGAAAGTTCCGTGAACAGATAAAAGTTGAGCCAGGAGCGAAAAATGGAGTTAGAAGAGTTCTTACTGGGTTACATGGTCGATGAGGTGGACCTGGGGTACAACCGACGCGGGCTCACGCATATGGTGAAGTGTCTGTTTATAGGTTAAGACGGGGGCCTTATGCGACAAGGGCGTGGATCGTCTGGCGAAACTGTACACTGGCGCCGTCCTGACAGTTTCCAATTTTAGACCTTGTTGTGGGAATTCTATATCTATCTCGGTTTTAGACGTTATGACTTCTATCTCTTTAGCTCAACTCTTAATATATTACAGAGTTTTATTTATTTATCCCCAGTTTGTGCAAAGTACAATACATATGATGATGTAATGACACATGTCAATCATGCCTATAATCATTTACACATGTGTTTCTATTATACAACATGAAAATCTTGTTATAAGTTATATACAATATGGGGTTGTTGGTTTAAATTACCATAGATGGGCCCCGGGAGTGAAAGGGTTTATCCGGGTTAAAGCGGGTAAAGCCTCTCTAACACAGGTAAGTAATTAAAATTTATTTTTATTTATTTACACTGTGAGGGTTAAAAAGGGCTATAACAAGATGATTTGTTTGGATATATAAAAAATAAATAAAAATGACATTTTTGTTTGACAAAACTTGACAAAAATGACAAAAATTCACATTCTAAGAGAATATTGGCGGGCGTTGGAAAGGGTTAGTAGTTGAAGAATATGAAATTGTAAGCATTACACATGCATCCAGGTGCAAAGCGAAAATATAGACTTGAGCGTCTTCTTGGCAATGTTTCACTTGCGATCCTTTATAAGGGTTACAGTGCTTTGTCACAATTTTAGGATTATTGGGTTAAAAGTTGTTGAAGAAAAGTTGCTTATTAATATGATTGAAAGGGGTGGTAGAGCCATGCGATAAGTAGAATTGTAGATACAGTAGGTGACCTGACTTGACTTGAAATCAAAGGTTGATTGTGGTCCGCTAGAGCTGAAAAAAAAGTTGAAAGTTGAAAAAAGTGAAGGCTTTGTGCATTGTGGGTGATTGTGCTCTGCGGATGATTGGAATAAACTCTTGAAGCGTGTTCAGACCAGAAGTTGGGATTTTTAAATCTGGGGTACTGTGTTCAAAAAGTTTGTTGATATACGAAATAAAAAAAAAATTGTCAAGCAGTACTGCCGTTTTTCCACGATGGTTTGAAGCAATGGCTGAAATAGATAGTGATGAAAAAGTATAGGGAATTGGTTAGAGAATATGATTGTTGAAAACGATTGTTGTAGATGCCCGATAGTTGATGATAAACAATGTCATTTTACAATGAGTTTTGTAATTTGAAAACAATGTCATATAATAAAGCTATTTAAACAAATAAAAAATATAGTGAATAAAAAGATAGAAATATGATTGCGGGTAAAAAAAGTGTAAGTGGACAAAATCAAGCATGTAATATATAAAAGATATAATAATTAAGAAAATAAAAATGATTTTTGAAGCAATAAATGTTTTATAATACTAAAATAATATCATGAAAAATAAAAGTAATTTTTTTTTTGAAAATTATGTTGGATTAAAAATTTGATTATATAATTAAAAGATGAAAATAAATCTAATTATTCAAGATTTCATACGAAAATTAGAATATAATTAAAGGTCATTAATGATTGGATAAATGTTGGGTAGTGGAAAATTGAACAATATTCTTGTTTAACCAAAAAGGTGAAATGTATATAATTATATCTCTTTTCCGTTATAAAGTCTATATCAGATTTAACCAAGTTGTTTTAATTAATGATTTTGTAAAGTTTTTCTAAATAATGAGGTCACGTTGGTGATCGCATGAGTGCGACATACAACTGTTTGGCAGCTGTACATTTTTTCTAGTGGTTGAATAATAGAAATTGTTTAGACGCTGGGTTTTTAAGAAGCACAGTGAAATATGAATGTAAAATTAATTGTATTGTACTAATAATTAATCGTGATGTGCTGTGTCGGCTGTATAAATAAAATTTCAGAAGCGCAATTTATTGGTTGGATTGATTACTAATATGTTATGTATTGTGTTCTCCCCATTAAAATGTAAAATGTTTGATATGTGTGGTTAAGGAGTTTGTGAGATTCTCGAGGAAATCTAAATGATTAGTGTTAAACATGTGTTTAAAATGCCGATCATGAAGATAGCGGTCATTTACATCTGCCTTGAGCTGGGAGGGAGGATATGTCCAAAGATAACAGTGACTTGGGGAGTGACGTCATAAAGGGCGTCCACTTTCTGTTTTTCTCAGTATCGTCGGGGGGTTCTATTTATGGTATGGTTAAACATGTGGGATGGTGAGATTTGTCATTCACTTGAAACAGATTTTGTCTTTCTTCTTTTGATGAGATTGGCAATTTTCTGTTATAATTGAAAGATATGATTTTATCGATGTTCGCGGTTGTTGTGTTTCGAAGTTAGTTTATACTTAGTAAAAATGTTATTCGGTGATGTCAGGATTAGATGTGTGGTGAAAGTGCGACTTTCGACGTGGACACGCTTTGGGGTGAGATGTGTCACAGGCATGAAGGCGTCTTTGGCCTGAAAAGTGAAAAGGTTTTGTGGTGTTGCGCTGTGACACGAAGTGAGAAGTGATTTGAAAAGGTGTCGCGTGAAGTCGTTGTTTAGGCACAAATTCTAACCTGTTTCACCATGAATAACACATTTACTAAAGTCATGGGTGGTGGTTGTACGAACATGTATCGATAATTTTATATTGTTAGTGGATATGGCACGTTTAATGTGAATTTTTTTGAGTGTTTAGTGGGGCGACGTTATGGAGCTCGTGTGGCTCGAAATTGATTTGTTGCTAAGCCGCGCGCTAATAATTGTTGTCAAATGGAGAAAGTGATGTGTGAGGGTGTTGTAACGTTTGTTGAGAGAGATTTTGTTGATGATTAAATATGCATGTAAAAGGAAAGGACGAGGGAGTGTAGCTATGTTGGATTTTTAACTTGTTTTGGGGAAGGATAGTTATTTTTCTATTTGTGATTTTGAAGATATTGTCTTCTTCCATTTTGAAATTAGAAAATACGTTTTACCTATGTTAATTTATATTTATAATTTGAATATATTTTTAAATCGTTGATTATGGTATTTAAAATGATCCTTGTTAAAAGGGCAATGTCGTGATAGTGACAAGAATATTTTGAATTGTGGCGTTTACTTAAAACGGTGAATATGACAATGATTTTTGTAAAATTTTAAGAATTGATTAAGATATTGGTAATTTGGTATAAAGATAACTAATAAGAGCAACAAAAATAAGTTTAAAATTATGATGAATGAGAGATTTTTTTTTAAGTTGTAGATTTGGATAATGCCATTTTAGGTAAATTTAGGAACGACATTTAAGATTGGTAAATTGATAAAAATGTGTGATGGGCGAATTTTTTATTATTTTTTTAATGTAAAATTGAGAGTAATAAATTGAAATTTATAATCTGATTAAAAATAAAGTAAATTTTATAAATGAGGGTGTAAAAGTTTTAAAATTTGAATTTTTAAAAATGATATAAAAAAGGTAAAAATTGATTTTAAAATGCTTAAAGTGAAAATATAAATATAAAAATTATGGGGAATCAAGTTGTGAACTTGAGGATAAAATTAAGGTAGGTTTTTAAAAACTTACAGTTGTGTGATGAAAGTTCAGTCAGGAGACTTGGTCTTTAGTTGTCCTGCTGACGTGGAAGACGCTTCATGTAGAGCTTGTAGAAGCTTGTAACTTCTATAAAGTTGTTTGCGGCTTGTCGCTTTGAGCATTGTCTCGACGATGTCAAGTCGAAGGTGAAGAACTTCTCACAGGGTTTTCGTCACTCTGTTCCTCGATTTCCATGACTTGCGGGAATTTCGACTGTGTCGTTGGGGTGGTCAGCTTGCTCCTGGCGTTGGCGAGCTGTTAGCGGGTCTGCGGAGGTTCCTTGGGGCGGCGTCTCTTCCGTAAATATCTCTTGTTGGGGAGAGATCGCTTGGTCGTTTCGTTGGTATGGCCGATTTGCTCCTCCAATGTCGTTTCTTGTTTGGGGTAGATTGCTTAGTCGTATCATTGAAATGGTCGATTTGCTCCTCCATCTTTGCTCTTTCTCGTTTCTATCTGAACAGACTTCTCACCTCCTTCGTTGTGTCATTGTTCGTTTTGGTCTTCCTGTCGGCTAGCTGTAATGTGATGAGGTCTGGTAGCCTCTTTTAGAATCCTGTCGACTAAACAGTGATGAGGTATCCAGTCGATTTAAACTGTGGTGTGTTCCCTGTCGACTCTCGCTATACTGTGTTGAACGAGAGGAACAGTCAGGATGGGGAGTTTTCCAGTATCTCTCTGCACCTTGTAAGACCTTTAAAAGTTCTCAAAGAGTACAGGCAGTCGTGGTCGAGGCAGAGTGGAAAGCTTGGGAATGTCCACACAAAAAACGAAGACACAGTTGCACTAAGAAAGTTCCGTGAACAGATAAAAGTTGAGCTAGGAGCGAAAGATGGAGATAGAAGAGTTCTTACTGGGTTACATGGTCGATGAGGTGAACCTGGGGTACAACCGACGCGGGCTCACGCAGATGGTGAAGTGTCTGTTTATAGGTTAAGACGGGGGCCTTATGCGACAGGGGCGTGGATCGTCTGTCGAAACTGTACACTGGCGCCGTCCTGACAGTTTCCAATTTCAGACCTTGTTGTGGGAATTCTAAATCTATCTCGATTTTAGACGTTATGACTTCTATCTCTTTAGCTCAACTCTTAATATATTACAGAGTTTTATTTATTTATCCTCAGTTTGTACAAAGTACAATACATAGGATGATGTAATGGAACATGTCAATCATGCGTATAATCATTTACATATGTGTTTCTATTATACAACATGAAAATCTTGTTATAAGTTATATACAATATGGGGTTGTCGGTTTAAATTATCATATATATATATACTAGCCGAGTGACCCGGGCAACGCCCCGGGTTTACTCGAAGGGCCCGCAGAGACATTAAGAGTTTAGATAGAGGCTTAAAAATTGCAATGGGTATAATCTGATTTTCTAGAAGCAGAATTTAAAGTATAATGGCATGTAAAAATACTTCTAAGTATGTACATTCGGGCAGATCTTATGTATTTCTATATCAAAATGAGAATAGAATCATATCATCTACAACAAATCTCATAATTAACAACATATTAGCCAGCACAGTGCAAAAATTCGATAAAATAATCCCTTGATTCAATATCAAAATAAGAGCCTTATTTTGACAGTGCCAGAATGTAGAAAATTGATATATAGAGCAGTGTTAAAATATATAAATATAGAGAAGACCAAAAATCAAAATAATTGATTAAAATTCTTTTTGAGGTGAGAAACTATAGGAATTGGTTAAAGGTTCAAATAAGTATTTTTTAAATGAAAAAAAAAGAAAAATTAACAAATCAGAAGATAAAATTGCAAACAAAACAACTATAATGCAGATAAAAGGACATATAAAGTGAATAAATTCATTTAAAGGACCTCTTTAAAAACTAAATTTCTAGTTTTATGTACAGTATAACCTCGTTATTTCGACACATTATAATTCGACCATATTTTTATGTATCGACCTACCATATAACAAATTGTAAATCGACACTATTGATAATTCAACCATTTTTAAATTGAAATTTCGAGATTTGATTGTTGTTTAAATACAATTTTACCGCTAAAAAGGTATTACAGAGGCGAGCAGCGGCCACTGAAAATGTACAAAATTTAGGTATAGAGCAGTGGTAAAAATAAGTAAATAAAAATCAAAATAATTGATAATAAATAGTTTATTAGCAAAAAATAACACAGAAAATTCCTTTCAGGTTATAAACTATAGGCATTGGTAAAATGTTTGAATAAAAATATTCAAATGAAAAAAAAAAAAAAGATAAGAAACTTAATCGAAAAAAAAAGATAGTTGCAAACTATATTGCTGATGAGACGATTTATTAAAGGAATTCATTTAAAGGACCTCATTAAAAAACTACATTTCTATTTTTATATATACGTGGATTCAACTTTACATGTATGATATCGAAAGTGCGCACTCGTGAAAAAGCCACATAGAGCTGTCCTTGCGTAAACACAGGCTCTTGTAGCAAGAGACCCACTCAATCAAAGGTTTGGCCTTAACTCTTTTTATAGTCATAGCAAAGGCCAACCTATTAAAAACTGATGCCTCTTCAGAATTAAGAGAAGGTTGATATCTGAAGGAGCCAAAGATATCTTCAACGCCAATACAGTGTGTCCAACTTTGGTCCCTCTCAGTATTTGAACTTAAAGAACATCAGAGCAGATGCGCAGGATCACCATACGTGTGCTATTGAAAAGACCCTGCTTGGGATTCAAATTTCTCAGAATCAAACCTTAAAGTTTAACAGGTGTAGAAGTATTCTTGTGGGTGAAGATCTATTGAGAAATTCAGTATAGTAGTTATTTTGCTCCTCCAAATTCTCACACTCCACATTGTTAACACTGAGAAAACACTGTCTCATGTTCGGTAAGCAATTTCAGGAAAGAAATTATAGGAAAAAAAAAAGGAAAATTTAACAAATCAGAAAAAAATGCAAACAACACAACTATATTGGACATAAAAAAGGACACAATGTAAAAAAAAAAATTCAAATAAATAGTGTATGACGTTTCGGCAACAGCGTTGTTACCATCTTCAGACAAAAGTGCTGAATGAGAAATTTATTTATTCGGTCTCTGTTCACAGGTGTTACATTCGAGTCACCTTGTCCTGGCTATTTACATATGGCGAGTTTGTGGAGTAGAGGTGGCCCCCCCAGACCTTGCAGCTGTTGGGTGATGAGCTCCTAGCTAAGCGTCAGGTCGTCGGAATTCGGGGATTGATATCTCCTTTATTTTGAATGATGTATAGTAGGATTTGATGAATTTTGTAATTGAAGGTATAATTTCTTAACGGAAATTTGGTACATCTCTTATAGATCGGGTTGGTTTAAGTCATCCTTCAGTATCTTATTTAATAGGTTGAATGGAACTCCTATACTTGTCCGAAGGCATATTCTCATGAATGCGTTTATCCTATTTTGTCTGTGTTTGTAATATATTTACCATAAACTGGGAGTGCGTATGTTATTATCGGGTGAATACAACTTCTGTGAAAAGTAAACTTTTGTTTTGCAGATAATTTGCTTCTCTAGTTAAACAGACTTGATAGCGTTATTTTTGCGATTTTTGCTTTCCTTATGGTATTTTTCACCTGCATGTTGAATTTCAACTTGAAGTCCAAGGTAACTCCAAGGTATTTAACCTTAACCTGGTCGGTCCAGTTAATAGGACTTGAATTTACTTTTAGAATGGATTGTGGCTTGAATTTTTTTATTGTCTAGTGGGCGGAAATTATGTATTTTTTGGGTTGATATCTAACTTCCAAACATCACACTATTTGGTTATAATGTTTATATAATTTTGGAGTTGTGAGGTTAGTAGTCCTATTGATTTGGAATTTGATAGTATTGCTGCGTCATCTGCGATAAGCTTTGTTTGGCATTTTGGATTTAGAGGGAAATCATTTATGTAAATGTTGAATAGAGATAGGGTCCTAGGATAGACCATTGAGGGACTCCAATCTGGATTGGCTTTGCCATGGTTATAAAAATCCCCTTGTTTAATGGAAAAAGCCCTGTCCTGGAGGTAGTTTTTCAAAAATTTGACAAAATCTTTTGGAAGTAATTTTTTGTTAATTTTGCTTTCAAGCCATTGTGCCATCGTGAATGAGAAAAGAAGAGAGAGAAAATATCTTTATTTACGGGGCTGCTAACCAAAATGTATGAGTGAATGAGAAAAATATCACCGCATGTTTCAAATGGTTTCTGTTATCAAGTTTGTAAACAAGATAGCAGATAAGATGAAGATAATTTTCAAAGAAACCTAAAATATTATTCTTAGGAAAAAAAGTGGAAAAACCCCACTTTTAAAAATATATATATAATTCAAATCATATCTGCAAATATCATTGATATTTACTCTTTCTTTCATTCTTTTATTTGTAGCACATTTCTTTTGAAAATTTTAATTAAGTAATCAACAATTGATTGAGAGAAAAAAAGATTCCAAGGAGATACTGCAAAAAAAAGAAAACCAGACACAAAAATGGAGCTAAAAACATATACTGAATATGCTGTAAAAATATTCTTTTCTAAAGGTGGAAAAATCTAAATGAAAAAAGTAACAAAGCTATACTTACAATTCTAATTAAATAATCAACAATTGATTGAAAAAAAAATATTCCAAAGACATTAAGAAAGATACTGCAAATAAAAAAAAAACACTAAAATAGGGCTAAATTTAAATTTACAATTATAATAAACCAAATTAGAAATAAAATAAAAATAACAATTGAATCAGAAATATGAAATATTTATTCGAAATTTATTAAAAACAATAATTAAAAAGAACGTGTTTTAAAATAAACAATTTGATAATGAAAATAACAAATAAGATTAAAAAACAAATAAGATAAGCAACATTTGAAGGCAAAAAATCTGCGATAGTAAAATCGAAAATATTAAAAATAAATAAAACTATTAATATTTGGAAAATAAAAATAAAACGTTCACGTAAAGCAAAAAATAACGAAAATTATGGTATATAGATGGCTATGTATAGTTAAGTATCTTTGGAGGAGATAGCTTCAAACTTTACCACTTTTAACTCTGTTAGCCTATTATCTATATAGATTTAAAATTTAAAAACGCTTAAATTATAGTTGAAATAATAAATTGGTTTCCCAGGACACGCTGTTCCAACAATCGTTTAGTAGGTCGAGGGTCCTGGCTGGGGTTAGGCCATCGTACTGGGCTGGATCAGTTCAAACTGCTGAAACTCACTACAGGGACGGTGATTCGGGCGGAGCCGGGAAAATTCGATTGACTTAGTTCTGATATTTACTTGAAATATATATGCAAATATATCATATATATTTTAAATATAATATTTATATTAGTTATTATTTAGATTCCTTTAGGCCTATGAAGGCCTATGAAGGCCATAGCCTGGATTCATGCCTTACAGTTTGGCCGAAGGTGTTGTAACATATATTTTTCTCAATTGAAAAAGCCCTGTACGATTTATAAATGAATAAAACAAAGCATCAAGGGCTGCGTATCTTTATTAGAACAAATATATACGAGCTTTCGGGCACATACGCCCTTCTACAGGAATTAATGAAACAATAATCCAACTAGTTTGAAATATATATTTATACTTAAATCTTATTTCAAACTAGTTGGATTATTGTTTCATTAATTCCTGTAGAAGGGCGTATGTGCCCGAAAGCTCGTATATATTTGTTCTAATAAAGATACGCAGCCCTTGATGCTTTGTTTTATTCATTTATATATTTTTCTGATTCTACGCGTTCGATGCAAGATAAAATGAGCAAAATACAAATGTAGATACAGTTTTAAAGGGAGAAGTGGTCCTTTATGCACTACTTTCCGCAAAATTTTAAAATATGTATGTGGCATGATATTTCGATAGACGCATTGTTTTCATCTTTGAAACATTTAAAGACGAAAATGATGAAAATTATAATAATTTTGCCACAGCTTCTAAGATTCTTCATATATATCCCTTTTTATTGCATACATACCGTAAGAGATATTTCCTAAAAATCAGTATAATATATGCTTCAATGAGTGTTTATATGTATGCATCGATATATATATATATATAGACAGGGATATATTCGCCCGTTGATTGGTCCACTACTGTCAAATTATCTTTAAAATATCATCACATTTGAGTTAATGAAGCTATCATATTTTCTTAGCTCAGTGGTTACATCGAGGTACCAAGTAGAAATATTAAACGGATGTGGGTTCGACACTTGGAATCTTCTTCTTTATTTATTTTATTTTTTTGCGCATGCGGCCTAAAATTGTAATTATTTTCGTTATACTATTTGTTTATTCAAAAACATATTTCGGGGTTGTATTTATGAATCCAAAATAAAGATTTATCGATTGATTCTTTGATCTTATTCTGTAATTACAAAATTTATCTTTTTATAAAACTATTTAAGAGGCGTAATATTCTTTTTAAAATAAAACAATTTCTACTGTCCTTACTGCGATGGAAAAATTAAAGGGAGGGCCTGGCTCATCAGTGGTGAACCCTCTCAGCGGTTTCGCCAGTTTAATCTACCATACCGCTGTTATATTGCATTTTTGGAACTTCCTTTTATAGGTGACTGTTGTAAGACTCTTGGAATGGGTATTTTAGAAGAACTATGGACATAAGCTTTTAGGACAGCAGAATTAAATATAATTATAAATATATAATATGCTTCGAGCAATCGCTCTTCCGCAAATATCAAATTGTGTCTTTTATTAGAACAATAATGTTACGATGTACTAGAGCGCCATCTGTTATCAAATTATAAAACTATTTAAGAGGCGTAATATTCTTTTTAAAATAAAACAATTTCTACTGTCCTTACTGCGATGGAAAAATTAAAGGGAGGGCCTGGCTCATCAGTGGTGAACCCTCCCAGCGGTTTCGCCAGTTTAATCTACCATACCGCTGTTATATTGCATTTTTGGAACTTCCTTTTATAGGTGACTGTTGTAAGACTCTTGGAATGGGTATTTTAGAAGAACTATGGACATAAGCTTTTAGGACAAAAATGCAATATAACAGCGGTATGGTAGATTAAACTGGCGAAACCGCTGGGAGGGTTCACCACTGATGAGCCAGGCCCTCCCTTTAATTTTTCCATCGCAGTAAGGACAGTAGAAATTGTTTTATTTTAAAAAGAATATTACGCCTCTTAAATAGTTTTATAATTTGATAACAGATGGCGCTCTAGTACATCGTAAAATTTATCTTTGTTAGAATATATCGAGTTTATTATACACCGATGTTTTTTCAGGTTTAATTATTTTTATATACCTTTCAGTGTAATAAGAGACGAGTTCTACTTTAACCCCAATGTAAAAATTGCCTTGCAATATTCAAATTAAGAGGAAAAATATCGAACGTTTTTCTAAATAAAAAAAAAAATGCTAATACGCGGAAAAAAAAATTAAGAATAAAAATTACATCCTAATTTTAAAAATCAAATTGGATTAGAAAATTTGTGTAGCCAGCCATTAATAATATTTTTAAAAGTTTTATAACGATGTGGAGGAAGTTTCGAAATTTTAAGTGAGAAAAACTGTAACACTGTAACGAAGAAAAATTAATTTTTAAAAAGTTGTTGCAAAATTGCATGTTGAGCATTCGTGAGAAAACAATCGATTAAAAATATCTTTCAACAAATAATAACAATATAAATTATAATATTATTAGTAGTTTTATATGTTTAAATATATTATATATCTTCCTTTATATAAAAGTCAATGCCTGTTGTCTGTACGTGAAACTCAAAAACTACTGAACCAATTGGTGCCAAATTTTGCATGTCGCTTTTTATAAACCAGAGGAAATTTTCGGCTATATTTTGATTAGTATTTTTAGCTATTTATTTTTTCTTATTTGAAGAACTATTTATACGCGGAGTAAATACGAGGCGATATAAAAACACCAGGCCAATTAAACAACCAATGAGCGTTCTGCATTTATTTTAAAGTTGCTTGCGTACTTTTTTTGAAATATCTTTTTATACGAGTGTTACTTTTTTTTAACAAAAGTATTGAGAATTGAGAGAGGAATTTATGTTACTAAGTTACGTAAGTGCACATATGCAATTAAAAAAAAACTTTACAAAATTAGCGTTACTGTATGTAAACAATGGCTTTCGTATATTTTTATTGACTTTTGTTCTGGCCTTTGTTTTTTTTTTAAATCTCTTTTTTCAAAAAATCTTTTAAAATCAGTCGCAGTCATTAGCAAACACATATGTTTGCCTAATTTCCATTGCTCTTTTATTTTTTATAGAAAAATATTTACATGCCAGTTTTTTGGATTAATTTTTTAATAATCCTATTTTTTCTTATTCTTACTGAGAAGATGGGCATCGCAGTCAAGATCAATCGCAGTCACTCACTCAACTCAGGCATTTTCAAAGGTTAATGCGTTGGAGCGGGTACCTCGGGAGTTGGGTGGAAAAGCTGCCATCTATTTAAACTATATTGATTTTGAAACAACTGAATGGATTGCAAAAAATAATTAAATCAAATACCTAGACACTAATATAATACAATTTTTTCCATCACACACACTTTTTCCCTGTGGTTTATGTGTTACTTCTGTATTGCTATTCTATGGCACTTCTACTATATATTATTGATGTACTTTCAGTATGAAGGAAATTCCACTCAGGGGAATTTTCGGGCGAAGCCAGGTCATTCGTCTAGTGTTATATAAAAATTGTATATAATTTTAAAATTCTAATTCCCAGATCAAATTACTCTGTTAAGTCTACCACCAGATGTCTCCGCTTTCCTTATATAAACCTATTAGTGTTGTTTCCCTTTGTCAAACTTCACCACTTCTTCAACTCTCCGACGTTCTCCCGCCATGGATTCCTGCAAGAAGAAGAAAGTCAACAAGCCCTCTCAACCCTCAGTTGACATCGCGGTTCTTGTTGAAGAAGACAACATGGTCATCTCCCGCCACTACCAAATCCTGCAATCCCTCGGCCAGCCCTCCCTAGCAGCTCTTCACCTGGACCTTGTTCGCTTCATTGAGCAGCGAACGGAAATAACCAAGTGCCTAGTTAGGGATGTGAAGAACCTCTCGGGCACCGTGAATGACTTCATGGAGCTTGATGAAATCATGGATGCCCAAATGCCCAAGAAAACCAGCCAAACCACTCAAACTAGCCCTGCTCCCACCTGCAAGGACATAGCGCTCAGACCGAGCTCATCAAGCCTACCACCCCCGCTTCAGCTGCTGTCCCTGTGGCAGCACCTGCTCCCAATAAGCCAGATCCTGTTCTAACCAAGAGGAAGCAGCCAGAGGCGTCAAACCCGCCCGCTAAGTGGAGCAAACCACTGGTTCCAGCCAAGCCTGCATCTTCCCGCGCCCCGAAGCCTGCCGTTGCCAAAGGCACCCTCAATGGGGAGAGATCTGCGGCCCATATCGTGGTTATTGCAGATAACCCGCAGGCTGACCCACGGGACATCCTCAAAGCTGTCCGCGCTGTCCACACTCTGCCCCAAGGCGTCTGGGCGTCTCTGCGCACCAGGGGAAACTGGTGGTGCACTCCAACACTCCAGAGGCAATTCCTGCCGTCAGCTCTGCCCTGGACAATAAGCTCCAAGGCCTGAAAGTCCGGGAACTGAGGCAATTCCTCCCAATAATCTGCCTCTTCAACGTGGAGGCGGAAACTGCGGATGAGGACATTGCCAAGGCCGAAGCTGTCCAACTCTTGCCAACCCGCGCACGGCCATGTGCGCCAACTGCTCAGTCAAGGGCCTCAATGCCGACCACGAGGCAAGATCAATGTCTTGCCCAACTGCCAGAGCTAGAGCTGCAAAGTTCTAGTCCTCCCGCCTTCTTCCTTCCTCCTGACCTCCGCGGACTCAATCCGGCCTAACTTGCCTCTTCCCTGACGGAGATCCTGTCCCTAGCCTCTCCTACCTGGTCATAGTGGTTTTATATATTCCGCTTTACGCGGCCATTGGGGCTCAAAAGTCATTTATTTTGGTTAGCAGCCCCATAAATAAAGATATTTTCTCTCTTTCCCGTTGTCTGATTCGGATTTTTTTTGAAGATATGTAAAAAGGTCTTTCATTTTCTTTATTCTTACGTCTTAAATCAGGAATTACTTTCTCAAATTATGTATTTTATATTCCTTAAGCTCAATTAAAGGTGATTCTTATCTAAACTATTTTTAATAATATTACCACGAATGCAATACCACAAACATACCTCATGTATCCTCAATATAATCAGCATAAGCAAGTAATAATTCTATATAACTCTAATTCCAAAATTAGCAAACTATTTTTTTTTGTAATATATATATATATATATATATGTGGCAATATCGTTGCGGGGTTTCTTGTTGTTTGATTTGAATGGTGAGGATTGATTGAAACGCAGTCGTTTGAGTGGAAATTTAAGCATACAGTTAGGAATAATCAGGACACGTGATTGGGTTTGAAAATAAAAGGGAACTGGGTTGGAGGGAAGAAAGCTTGAGAAGAGCTGAGCGATTTGACTTATTAATTAGTTGATCACATGGCGATGATTGGATTTAGATGAAATGAGCGGAGAGAGAGAGATCTCTAGAGTAGATGTTACCTTGTTGGAAGCGAAGGCGCCACTGTCCGAACTCGGCGAGAGCCAGTGAACCCTGTAGGTGTTGTTCCTATGAGAGCTCAAGCGTAACTATTCATTCTTGTTTTCCGATTTAACACCAAGCCTCAGTTTCTCTCTGATTGGTCGAGAGATGTCACATGATCTTTTCCTATTGGTTGACCTACTTAAGGTACTGTCTTTTGATTGGCCCGCGGTTTCCTTTGATGACAGATATGATCTGCTTGGTAGGAAGTGTCGAGTGCTATTTTGACTTTATTTACTTCCGTGTTATCAAAATACGTCCGGTCTTGGGTCGGAAGTATGGGGTATCTTTATACTAATATAACTTCTGTGGATACTAGATACGCCCTGCTTTGTCAGGAAGTATTGAGTGCATCTTGCCTAATATAACTTCTGCGGTCACTAGAGACGTCCGGTCTCTGCCCCTGCAATGTTGACACAGGGGTGCCAAAATAGTCGTGCCAGCTTTAGTCTTACTTCCTATATCTTTTGTTACTTTCTTTCCTCCAGTTACCTTGTTCTTTATTAAGTCTTTGAAAATCATACATGGTACATACATAGTGGGTCGGGGTTGCATTTAATTATATACAAATTATGACAGATGCGCCCCCTACATGTGAAGAATTCAAGAAGGGGTTAGCCTGAGAGAATTCTGTAAAGTGGAAAATAATTTTGTGGGAAAATTAGTTGTGGGTATTGAGTCTATATACAAGCATTGGTGGCGACATAAAAGTAAGATAGAATGGTGTTGATGATATAGGTTGAGTATAATTAATAGAAATCAAAAATTTTTAATTGTAAGAGATCAATGAATGTTATGGTACATAGTGGGCAAAAAAAAAAGGAAAATGCGCCTAAACGAATTCTACTCGAGTTAAGAAATGAATTCGAGGGAGTTCTATTAAGGCTTTTGAAATCAAAATAAAAACAATATAAAAATAGTTGAATGAAATCAAAATTGAATGTGTTTGGTTGAATGGTGAGAAAAAAAAAGAAAAATGCCTAACCATATTCTAGCTCGAAATTGGGAATGAAATCGAAGGAATTCTATTAGGTCTTTTGAGAAATCAAAAATAAAAATAAAATAAAAGTTTTTTGAGCGAAATCAAAGTTGAGTGCTTGGTTGAATGGTGAAAAAAAAAAAGGAAAAATGCCTAATTACTTTTTTGCTTGAATTTTGGAAAGGAATTCGAGGAAATTTCATAAGGTCTTTTGAGAAATCATAGTAAAATAAAAATAAAAAGTTGGAAGAAATCAAAGTGAACGCTTGGTGCGTTGTGAGAAAAAAAAAAGGAAAATGCCTAACCCTATTCTAGCTCGGAATTGGGAATGGAAACCGAGGGAATTTTATTAGGGCTTGTGAGAAATCAAAATAAAAATAAAAATAAAAGTTGAACGAAATCAAAGGTGAGTGCTTGAAAAAAGGAAAAATGAAAAATAAAAAGGTTTCAACAATAAAGGGTGATTTAATGTTTTTAGTTTAATCGAAAACCAGTGGGTTTTCGTTGATAATTGAGTTGTGGCAATATAAGTCAAGTGGTAAATAGAATGATAATTGATAAATGAAAATGATAATATAAACTAATTGGTAAATAAAATGATAGTTAATGATTAAAATTGATAATAAGTTGAATAAATTGATAAATTGATTAAATTTTTAAATTTTAATTGAGAGAAAATAATGGAAATGATTGATATGAAAAATAAGGTGTATTGGTTTGAACCCTATGGTATCTACATGCCCTGATCTACATGTATTGGTTGCTCCATTTTGCCCTATAAATGTTTTACTTGCTCAATTATGCCCTATAAATTTTTTGTCTCATCTGTAGTGACACTTAGGTGAAAAACGTGATTCTAGCCCTCAAGTGTGTTTATGCTGTGTGTACAGGAGACATGGAAATCTATATAACCTTTATGTGTAATTTTTTGTCTTTGTGTGTGTGTTGTGAAAAATGTTAGAAGTCGGTTGTGTAAGAGATGTGTGAGCTAGTTCTAGGTGTTGTTTCGTGGATGTGTAATTGGGTGGTAAAAATCGATATGTAGACTCGAACTGGAATCAAAACCGGTGGCATAGTGAGGTTCCCAGTCGACCTCAATAGGGGATCTTCTCATTGTAATTAGAGCTACGGAAGTGGGGTGTGTCGGGCAAACGAGAGGGAGGGAAATTGGAGATCGGACGAAGGCGCTCCGCTTTGTTTACAGAGGCCGAATTTAACCTCCGTGGACTATACTTCCTGTCGTGGTGTTTCAAATCTCATTTCCTGCCGTCTATTTATTTTTGGTGCGGCTCAGGGCTTGTTTTTGGGAGCGTGATTTCTCCGACATTGTTTGGTCATCTTTTCAGTTACTGCTATCTTTTCGGAGTCTATTTAGATTTTCTGCAAAGATGTTTCCTAATGTTTGTCCAAAATTAAAAACTGCCTCTTGTAGTTCGAAGATTTTACGAGCGGGCATGGTATAGATAAACAAGTAATTGATGAATAAAATTGGAATACAGTTGTATGGCAGAAGTAACAAACAAAGGATGAAAATCAGATGAAAAATAGGGTATTGCCCCATGTTCGTCCACATTTTTGTAACTGGGGACTCTGAAATATTTGCTTGAACCTTATTAATTGTAGAATTTGAATGATTGGTAGGTTCGTAGTTCTCCTGTTTGATATCTTTAGGGAGTGGTGTGATATGATTGAACTGGTTGTCAGGTTTACAGTTCTCCTGTTTGATCGTCAATGGTTTTATTAGAGATATGTCGGCGGTAATTGGTTTAGGTTGAGATGTGTGCTCGTTTCTCTGACGTGGATGTGGTAATTTTGGCATTGTTTGTGTTGTGTGTACGTTGTGCTTTATGTACGAATTTTGTTTTGCTTTGGTGCCTGTGTCGGTATTTTTACGTGAAGGTTGGTTGTATTCATCGATTCTTCTAGCGAATCGGCAGGTGGGGCAGGTTTTTACCTGTTTTGCGATGTCTTGTGTCATGTTCTGCCAATAATATTGTGACGAGATGAGTCTCGTCATCTTGGAGATGTTTGGGTGGTGGTGTTGTGTGTGTACGGACTTAAGAAGTCTGGTTGTAAGTGAGCTTGGGACTATAGTTTTAAGTACTCCTTTTCGGGAGACGGTGCGCAGTTTATTGTGATCCATAGTCACGCGAGATTTTCCCGGTGGAGAAGACTGTTGGCTCTGTATGAGTGGCGCATCTAGAAAGCCACAAAATGGGATACGAGTTCCAACGCCCGTTTCATATTGTTGTACTCCATTTATGCTACGGACCTCATATTCGTATCTTGACAATCTTAACCTCCATCGAAACAATCTGCCTGACGGAGCTTTGATCTCTTTCAACCACTGCAATGCGGGATGGTCAGAAAATATTGTAAACTTTCTGTCCATTAGACAGGTGCGGAAATTATCCACACTTTCCACAATGGCTAGGCATTGTAGTTCCAGGTCTGAATAATTTCGCTCGTGACTACGTAGAGATCGGCTGAAATGTTGAACGGTGTATGTCTTCCCATCAGGGTAGACTTGTTTAAGAACGCCTGTAATGCTGAATGTTGAGGTGTTACAGTACACCTGGCATGGCAGACCTTCCTGGTAAAGGTGTAATGTGGGGTGTGTGGTAAGGTTTTCTTTCAGGTTAGTGAACGCTTTCTGGCATTCGTCATCCCAGACCCACACGACATCCTTTTTTAGAAGGTTGACAAGTGGTGTCCGCAAGCGGGCGTGGTCTGGAATGAACTCTTTAAAGACGTTCACAGCTTTTAGGAAAGATCGTAATGTTTTTCGATTGTGTGGTTGTTTGGTGTCGTGAATTTTTTCTATGTTTTGTGTAGACGGGATGGTTGTATTATTCTTAACGGTTGTGCATGCGCTTGTTTGTCGTTGTTGTTGTCTTTTGGCGTGCGTGTTGCGTGTGTTGTGCGGGTTGTGTGTGTTACCGTTGTGTGATGACGTATGGGTGCGTGTGTTGTGAGTGTGAAAACCGTCCTGTGGTTTTATGTGTTGTGGGCATAAAGTATTGGCAATTGGATTGAGCGAAAAGTTGCGTGGTGTGAGATTAGAATGGTGGCATGTAAATATTTGGGGTTCGGGCAATGAATGCAGGCAAGGGTTTCCATGTGTGAAAGCTTTGGGTGCTGTGCGAGTCCTTTGGGACAGGTTTTGGCCTAGCCCGTGCTTGCATTCATTTGACACATGTTTAAAGTGGTAGATAGTATTAGACAATGGGACGCCAAGTTGGAAAATAGTGCCGCGATTATAATTTAGTTTTAATTTATACTGATAAAGGGTTTTTAAGGTAAGAACTCCAAATGGCAAGGATGCATTTACCACGTGGAAGTTCTCTCTACGGGTTATTTGGCCTATTGTCAGAGGGAAAGTTAAATGTCCTATTATTTTCGTAAAACTATTTAGGGGGGATAGATCAAGGGAAGGTTTTTTAATACTTAAATTGGGAAGTTGTGCTTTTAATCTATTGTATAAATGATACGGCGATATGTTCGAACCTGCGTCTGGTTCAATGATAAAGGTACATGGTAGGTCCTGGGTCAGATACAAGTCCAAAGTCAATTTGATGGTGTCATTGGGTGGATTGCCTACCTTAGTCTCGAAAAGTCTCCATTGTGGCGTCTTCGGCTTGGTGTGGCTGGCTTGGAATATTTGTTGGACCGGATCGGGACCTTTTGCACTGTCCGCAGTATTGAAAGGGAAATCTAGTCATTTGTACTGCTTCCATTCGAGTGGACCGCGTTGTCGGTACACTGGGCCCGTGTCGCGTGGATTGCTTCCGGGTGTACGGGTACGGCATGGTGGGTGGCGATTCCTCGGTGGTTGTCAGGTTGTTCGGACACGTACCGGCGGTGCGGGCGTCGGCTGTCCCGAGGGTGGCGCTCCGGAAGACCGCTTCCAGTTGTGTGGATCTTGCCCCTTGTAGCGCGGCGGTCAGTTCTAAAATTACCGTCGCCAGGGTGTGTCTTGTCGCTTCGTTCGTTGTCAGTTTCTTTCCGCTCGTTGCCAGTTTGTTCTCTCTTGGTTTGTCATTGCCTTTTGTTGTGCTGGCGCCTGGGTTAATTTCCATCTTCATCCTGATTAAGCTCTATAATCTTTATCCTGTCGACTTAACCGTTCTGTGGCAATATCGTTGCGGGGTTTCTTGTTGTTTGATTTGAATGGTGAGGATTGATTGAAACGCAGTCGTTTGAGTGGAAATTTAAGCATACAGTTAGGAATAATCAGGACACGTGATTGGGTTTGAAAATAAAAGGCAACTGGGTTGGAGGGAAGAAAGCTTGAGAAGAGCTGAGCGATTTGACTTATTAATTAGTTGATCACATGGCGATGATTGGATTTAGATGAAATGAGCGGAGAGAGAGAGATCTCTAGAGTAGATGTTACCTTGTTGGAAGCGAAGGCGCCACTGTCCGAACTCGGCGAGAGCCAGTGAACCCTGTAGGTGTTGTTCCTATGAGAGCTCAAGCGTAACTATTCATTCTTGTTTTCCGATTTAACACCAAGCCTCAGTTTCTCTCTGATTGGTCGAGAGATGTCACATGATCTTTTCCTATTGGTTGACCTACTTAAGGTACTGTCTTTTGATTGGCCCGCGGTTTCCTTTGATGACAGATATGATCTGCTTGGTAGGAAGTGTCGAGTGCTATTTTGACTTTATTTACTTCCGTGTTATCAAAATACGTCCGGTCTTGGGTCGGAAGTATGGGGTATCTTTATACTAATATAACTTCTGTGGATACTAGATACGCCCTGCTTTGTCAGGAAGTATTGAGTGCATCTTGCCTAATATAACTTCTGCGGTCACTAGAGACGTCCGGTCTCTGCCCCTGCAATGTTGACACAGGGGTGCCAAAATAGTCGTGCCAGCTTTAGTCTTACTTCCTATATCTTTTGTTACTTTCTTTCCTCCAGTTACCTTGTTCTTTATTAAGTCTTTGAAAATCATACATGGTACATACATAGTGGGTCGGGGTTGCATTTAATTATATACAAATTATGACATATATATATATAAATATTATTAGTAAAAAAATTATTTTGGGAAATAGGGAAAAGTAAAATATTAAGAAATACAGATTTTGAATTTAACTTTGAGTCATAACAGCAAGCTAATTCTGTATCGAATAATACCGTTATGAGAATTACAAAATTTATTAAATTTGTTATTTAGGTTAAACATGTGAGGTTTGTTTTTTATTTAGGTAATTAATAAGTAGATAGCATATAGTAGTATAAAGAAAAAAAGTAACACCAGCAAAACATCGGCGGTTAAGCGTCATAGGCTGGGTACAAAAAAAAAAGGAATAAGCGAAAAGAAAGTTTTATAGAAAAGAGCAAAGAGCAATAATTTTTTTCCAAATATAAAAAATTAAGCTAATTAGAGAAAGAGAAGTATTTTTCTCTATTTCTCTCTTGACGAAAGAAGATAGATTTTTTATTTTTTTTTGTTTAGCTCATTTTAAAAACAATATAGCGTAAAACTGGAGGACACGATATAAGATAATATCACAATTTAACTCTGTAAACTGGCGAATCCTATATAGGACAAGAGGTCCTCAATAAAGGCTTTTTGTTGTTTGTTGTTGTAATATCACAATTTAATTAACCAATTAGGAGGAATGAAAACCTTAAAGGTTGGACCAAATGAAAATCATAAAGGTTAGACCAAATGGAAAGAGGATGGTATTCAGGCGGGCCTCTTCAGATGAAGACCTGAGCAGCAGTTTCGGCCGCGTCTTTATGACCGCTAAACCATATCTCTTCGACCAAATAGAAAGAAGATTTTGATTGGAATGGAAATGGGGTAAAAGCTATGCTAAAGATATAACAAAATTCAACAAATGAACCGGATCAAGTATCATTTTCCGTAGTTTCAAACTAAATTTAAAATGTGTTTTTCATTTTAGAAGTTAAAATTGGAAGAAAATAAGATAAGATATTAGAACTATAAGAAAAGGATAATTCTATTTAAAGCAATCAAATCAAAAATTGTGTGTGTCAATACTGAAACAGGAGCGCTAAAGTTAATAGAACAAAGAACTAAATCCTTTGTCTGATGAAGTCAATCAACCTGTCTTTGAATCAACAAAAACTATCAACCTAATCGAACCTAAACTTACATTTACGCAGTTCAAAACTATAATCCAAGATGTACTTTTTCTCTCCATTTTTTTTTTACTATGAAAAAATAGTAAATTATTAGGACTGTTGGAAAAGAAGGAGTTCGAAGCAGCCAATAAGAGGCCGCCGGAGGGAGCTACGGGGATGCAGCGGCTGAAATGAGAAAACAATAACAGAAGAACCTTGTAAACAACTTTCGAACGCGAGAATTTGCCCTGATCCCCGATTCTTTTAGTGTAAATATTTATAAATATATAATTAATTCAATAATACTTTACTATTTTTCTTAATTTATAATAAATATAATTTTCTCTCCTGTTTTCGTCGTATATTTTAAAAGTGCTATAAGCAGCGACACCACAATTTTGAACCTTCAACCCCGTCGACCAAGAATAGAGGTGAGCGACTCCCTCTATATAACTTAGATCGTTGCCACAACACAGAGTGGCGGTGAAATCGCAATATTTTTAGCATCCCAGCCGGGACTGTTGAAGGTAAATTCTTGAAAAAGAAAACATTCTGAGCTGACCGTTTTGTAACTCGCTAGCTAACCCTACTTGCCGCTTTGTTTACATGATGGCGGAAGAATTAATTCTACGTTTAAAGAAGAAGCGTGCTATTAACAGATCATATTTAACGAAAACATGCAATAAGTGGACTTGACACGCTAATCAGAATTGAGCTTGAAGAATTATTAGAACAATTGAATGAATCATTTAACGAACTTAAATTAGTAGATCACGAAATAGAAACGCTTCTTGAAACTGACGATTTAGAGAGAGAATTACAGGGCGTAGAGGAATATCGAGAGAAATACACTGGTGTCCAAAAAATAATAAACTTTTGTTTTTTAATGATATGTTTTAAAATATACAACGCTAAAATCCAAAAAGTAATTTAATTAGGTATTTTAAGTCGTAGAATTTATTTATCGCAACCATTCGATTCGGTAAAATTGAAAATATGCAAATTTTTGCTTGTCTTTATAAGTGTGCTATTTGACGTGTCGTTTACCCCATCTAAGAACTGTCCAATTATAATTTTATTTAATCCTTAGTTAATTATGAGTTTACGAAAAATTTTTGCAGATGATTTAAAATGGAGAGCTGTTGGAAGAATGGAGGCAGGGCAATCACAAGTTGAAGTAGCAAAATGGCTAAATGTGAATAAATCTGTGGTCAGCAAAATATGGAAACAGTTGATTAAGACAGGAACCATCAAAAGAAAAGAAGGTTCTGGTAGAAAAGAAAAACAGCTACCTCTGAAGACCGTTATCTGGTCGTAACTGCCAAGCGCCATAGGGAGATGACAGCTATTCAACTCTCTAATGAACTCTCAAGTGCTACTTGAACGAGAATTTCAAGACAAACTGTTTACCGAAGGCTTCACGAACGTGCTCTTTATGCAAGACGACCAATGGTCTGTATCCATTTAACCTCTGCTCACAGGAGAGCCCGCTTGAATTGGTGCTTGGAACATCACGCCTGGACTCATGATCAGTGGGCCAATGTTCTCTTCAGTGACGAGTCAAGATTTAGTTTAAACACAGATTCTAGACGAGTTTTCATCTGGAGGGAGCCTGGAACCCGCTATCATTCCAGTAACAGCAGGGAAATATACAGTTTTAGAGGAGGCAGTCTCTTAGTCTGGGCTGGCATCAGTTCTAGCAGACGCACACCCCTACACATTTTTTCTGGGGGCACTTTAACTGACCAAAGGTACAATGACGAGATCCTTGAGCCCTATCTAAGACCTTATAGAGATCAAATTGGTCACAATTTAATATTTATGGACGATAATGCTCGTCCGCATAGGGCTAGGCTAGTCAATGAATATCTCCAGAGTGAGAATATTCGAAGGATGGATTGGCCAGCCAGATCTCCGGGCCTGAATCCAATAGAGCATGTGTGGGATGCTCTAGAGAGGCGTATTGGAACTCGTCACCACTCTCCCAGAAGCCTCGTTGAGCTAAGAACTGCTCTATTGGAGGAGTGGGTTTTACTACCCCTGGACCTCCTCCAAAGCCTGGTAAACAGTATGAGGGCTCGCTGTGAGACCTTGATAGCTGTTAGAGGTGATCATACTCCCTATTGATATCTTATTTCTTTAAGATCTAGAACCTTAGCTTTGGGTATGTTGGTAATAATTTGCATATTTCATAATTTCAAATATATTTTTATATTTTCATATAGCTAGTCAAATTCTCCATAGTTTAAACTATTTGTATACTAAATTTTATATTTGTTAATAAATTAGCTTTTGAGAAATTTCAATATTGGTTAAGTTTCTTATTTTTTGGACACCAGTGTATATTTCTTGGAGATTTAGGGCAAATAAAAAGATTCGCCAATTAGATTCTCGTGGCGAAAATATACCGAATTCGAACTCACAAATAGATGAATCCGAAATGAGACATTATTTACCTTCCTGCACGACTGTGAAGCTTCCGAAATTGATGATATCGTAATTTTATGGAAACCTTTGTGAATGGCTGATGTTCTGGAATTATTTTGATGCAGATATTCACCAGAACAACTCACTGAACCCGATCGATAAATTTAACTATCTGAAGTCACATCTCGGCGGAACTGCACTAAACACAGTCGAAGGTTTCGCTTTATCTGCGAACAAGTATGAGAAATCTATAAAATTGCTTAAAGAAAGATTTGGGCGAGAAGACATTTTGATTAGCCGACATATGAATAATTTGTTGTCAATGAGATCACTCAAAACATCAAGCGATGTAAGAACTTTCCGCGAACTTTTTGACAGCCTTTCTGTTCAAATAAGAAGTCTCGAGTCACTAAACGTGTCCATTGATGTTTACGGACAACTGTTGTGTCCGATAATGATAAAGCTTCTACCTGACGACCTTAATTTGGAGTTGAACAAAGAACTCCCGACAGGTTACATAATTAATGACTTGATTACCTTTCTAGAAAGACAATTAAATGCACGGGAGAAGAGTTTTAGAAACGAAATCGGTACCGGGAATGAATCAAATTATAAACCTAATTTAGTAAACAAACATCCAAAGACAAGATTCTACAATGAGAAACCAATTGCGATAGCTTCAGAACTTTGAATTCAGTTCACAAATCGAATGAATGTGTATTTCGGATAACGGGACTAATTTCCGAGGCACGGCTAATACATTAAAGAAGATTGATTTTTCGAGATTAAAATGTGATCCCACATTGAAAAACATCAACTGGAAATTCATACCGCCTGGTGCTCCTTGGTGAGGAGGATGGTGGGAGCGTTTGATTGGAATGATGAAACAATTGATTTATTGGATTCTTGTGTGGTCAAACCTCCTTGGAATATGAAGAACTGTCCACGTTAATGTGGGACGTCGAAATCTTGATGAACACACGACCCTGACCTACCTAACTGAAGAAAGTGAGGATTTCGTTCCATTGACACCTTCATTGTTCTTACATGAGGTCAAAGAGGTTGGCGTACCAGACCTGGACTTGATTGATAACCAGACTGTTGAAAAGAAAAAAAAAAATGAAGGCCTCGCCAGCCGTGTTCGCGCAAGCCGTGGAAATGTAAAATACACCAAATTGGCATAAAATATATCTCTTTATTTTGCCTATCTGCAAATCTTAAGTTTTAATAGGTTTATTTACATATATACATCTCAAAAAAGCTACTTTGACTTTATCTTCCTTAACTTCTATCTTATTTTGACTTCTTTTAACTTTGACTTCTTCAACTTTATCTTCTTCAACTTTATCTTCTTCAATTTTAAGTTCTTCAATTTATCTTCTTTAGTCTTCTCTTCTTTAACTTTAACTTCTTCGACTTTAACTTCTTCTACTTTAACTTTTTCAACTTTGACTTCTTCAACTTTATCTTCTTCAATTTTAACTTCCTCAATTAATCTTCTTTAGTCTTCTCTTCTTTAACTTTAACTTCTTCTACTTTAAATTCTTCAACTTTATCTTCTTCAATTTTTACTTCTTCAATTTTATCTTTAACGTCTTACTTTATCTTCTTTGGGCATGAGACGGGTCGCCGCGAAATTCGTACCAAAATTGCTCAATTGCGACCAAAAACAGCATCGCATGAACATTGCTAATGAGATGTTGGACTCTGTCCGCGACGACCCAAATTTGCTCCAGAGGGTCATAACTGGTGACGAAGCGTGGTTTTAGGGTTATGACGTGGAAACCAAAGCTCAATCATCTCAATGGAAGCTGCCGCACGAACCAAGACCGAAAAAAGCGCGCCAAGTTCGGTCGAATGTGAAAGTTTTGTTGACAGTTTTCTTCGATTGCAGGGGCGTGGTGCATCATGAGTTCTTGCCACAGGGTAGAACGGTCAATAAGGAATATTACCTGCAAGTTATGCGCAATTTGCGCGAAGCAATCCGCCAGAAACGCCCGGATTTGTGGAAGAACAAAAATTGGCTTTTGCACCAGGATAACGCCCCTGCTCACACATCGTTGCTTGTGCGCGACTTTTTGGCCAAAACCAACACACTAATGATGCCGCGCAGCCACCGTATTCCCCAGATCTGGCCCCCTGTGACTTTTTCTTGTTCCCTAAACTGAAGAGGCCCATGAAAGGACGACGTTACGCTACGCTTGACGAGATAAAGACGGCATCGAAGGAGGAGCTGAAAAATATTTTAAATAATGAGTTTTTGAAGTGCTCAGAAGATTGGAAAAACCGTTGGCACAAGTGTATAATATCTCATGGGGATTACTTTGAAGGGTACAAAATAGGTATTCATGAATAAATAAATAATTTTTGGAAAAACACAAAAGTCGCGATACTTTTTGAACACACCTCGTACAGTATATACCATCCAATACCAATATTATCCTAAATGCTTTATCTCTATTGCTTTATTGAAAGGGATATGTAAAGGATGTATATACCTATTTTTTTCAATTAAAATAAAAGTAGTTTATAAAAAAATAAAATGTCATCTATAGTATAATTGATAGCATTTGTCGAATAATATCGAAATATTGCAATTATAAAAGAAAAAGGCAAGTTATAAAATATTTTCTTAAACGTGTAAAACCAATATATTTATGCCAAATTTTGATAATCAGAGAATATATAAAACAATATTCAAAATAAAGATACACACTCTCTCATATAAAGTTAGACATCCTTAGAATATGGAAACAGTGCAAATAGAAAAATTGCCATCCTTCCGTTATTTGAATAAAAAATATTGATATAATTGCGAAAGTTGAAACACGATTTATATCAATAAGGATAATTGCAATAGGTTTATGAGTATTCATTTAAATGAATGAATAAACTTATTATAATTATTCTGATTAATATATTGGGTTACTTATATTTATACCGTTTATATTTACTTAACCTTTTAAAATATTTGTTAAATAATATATTTTATTTATTGAATATTTATTTTTATAAGTTAATATTTAATGTCTTGAAGATATATTTGAAATCTGTAGGGGACATGTAAAAATTATTGTTTTGTATTTCTATTTTACGTAAATTTTATTTGCTTTTGAAAATTCATATTGGTTTGTTGCAAATATGCAAATTTTTATTTTCTATTTTATATATAGGGTGATCCAAAAGTCCCGCACAACTTTAAAAATTAATAACTCCGCGAATATTTGCTCTAGAGCAATGCGGTAAACACCATTGTGTTCAGGATGCAATGGGATTTTTTATGGCAAATAATGAACAATTCGAAATTGATTTTAGTTGCAACTTTATTCGCTAGATGGCGCTCTACCAGAATCAGCGATTCAGCGGCCAAATTGTTTGATAAATTGAAAAATATAACTGAACGACACGTATTTTTCCTTTTTGAATACCAGAAAAGAACCCAAATAATATCAAATGATAAATTAATAAAACACAATTTCGCCAAAAGTTAGAAGAAATGGTTAACGATTTTCAAATACAATCTGAGATATGTAAAATAGGTATATGCAAATTAAAACATGTAGCAAAAAAAAAAAAAAACTGATATTTTAGATGCGGTTTGCTGAAACCCTCTCAGCTATTTAAATTTCGAAAATAATAATTTCCTAATTTTTAAATTCAACTCTCTCTCAGTATCGATTGTATTTATTTTAATTCATTTGAAAAATATTTATCTATCTCTGATGATTTATTTTAGTCTGGAATGCCGTTGTTGTTTTTGTCGTGTCCAATAAAGAGCCTCAGATGTCTCCATGCATCTCTATCACAGCAGCAGCATTGTCCATATCTTGGGTGTGTAAAGCAGCTGCTCTGGGTCTATGTCAATTTTCTGCAAGGCTGCGGCCATTGCTGGGCATGAGAATATGTGATTAGGTGTTAGTTCCACACCAGGACAGTTGTTGCATGTCCTATAGGTTCTTGTGCCATCTGGATGTATTGTCATTTCTTTATAGTGTTTTGTTCTAAGCCGTGTTATAGTTTTTGTCATTTTTCTCTCTGTGTTTATTTCGCATTTTGATTTTTTTTTCTTATTTTTGTTTAATTATCTTGTATTTTTCCAAAGCATCAGCGTCAAATAATGGCATTTGTTCTTTCCTTTGGCTCAACTTTCTGGCTTCCTTTGCAAATTCAACTGCCATTTCTTTACCCCCGATCCAAACACTGGCAGGAATCCATTGTAGAATGCAGTTATTCTCCAATGATATCAGTTGAGTAAGTAACGAGTGTATTTTCTGTGTGATTATAGTATTGCCCTTCTGAATTGCTTCTAGATCGGATATGAAGTCGTTGTACGGTATATTATAATTCCTTCTGCTTGATGCAGGGATGGTTGGTTAAGGCATACATCAAGAGCTTTCCAGATAGCTGTCAGTTCACAAGTGAAATCTTTCTTGCTCCTTCTTTGATTTTGATGTATGTTCCATCTTGCAGTATTATGTTAATTCCAGCCCCTTCATTACTTATGGTAAGGTCTGATGATCCATCTGTATATGCTGTTAAATAATTTATCTGATCGCATAAACCAATTGTGTTAAGTCCTTCCTTTTTAAGTATGTTTTTGTTATCTTTTTTTTTATTGCAGGGTACATTCAGGTTAAGATTGATGATTATATTTGATGGCAATGGGGTAGGAAATATTGGTTATTCTCGAATTTGAAATTCATTATGTTTCATATTTATGCTCTTTCTAATATTGTTGTCGTACTGAAGTGTTGAAGATGTTTTGAGCCTTTCTTTTTCTGTCCAGTTTAAATAGGTTCTATGGGATATGTGTTAGGTTTCTTTAGTTTTTAAGCTATTGGTGAATTTTATTGTTTTTAATTGTCTTCTGCTTTCAAGTAGGTCTAGACCACATTCTCTCTAAATTTTCTAATTGTTGGTTTTTGAAACAGAACCAGTGATTAATTTGGCCGCTTTTGCTTGAACACTGTATAGTCTTCTTTTTAGTGGTGAACTTGAGGGAGCCCAAACAGGTGTTGCATATTCAATTATTGGCCTTATTAAGGTGATATATTTTGTTCTGAGAATTTTGGGTTTTGCTCCCCAATTTGTTCCCCATAGCCTTCTCAGAATGTTTAGGTTACTGGTAGCTCTATTTGAGGTGCTAATTATGTGTTCTGTAAATCGCAATTCCTCATCAGGTATCACACCTAGGTAATTTGGAGATCATATTTTATCAATTATATGGTTGTTTATGCTTATTTTAGAGTTATATTTATGCCTTTTTTCCTGTCAGTGAAGGAGCCCTATAGGTTTGTGATTATTGGGTTTATTGTCATTTTGAGTTTCATTGCCCACTTCTCCAGTCCTCTCATTGATGTGTTCAGTATTTTTCTGATATTTCTATACTGCTACTTTGTGCCATATGGCTATATAATCTGCATAACAGGCAACCTTTGTGTCTTCAGTGAGGATGGAGGTTGTTAAGGTTGTGTCGTAATTAGATGTACAACAACTCAAACTTGTCCATGACTCCTTTTTTAGCTCTTATTCTTTTCGTTTGGCCAACAAAAATGTCCAATTTATATACACATATATTCTTACACAATGAGACTTTAAAGAATGCAAATAATCTTCATCTATTTACATACACAACACATCTCCCCCCTTAATAATACTCCAGTCGGTCTGGGGGTTTCCTGGCTCTCTGAGGTCTAGGACTGCGGACGGGCACTTGCACAGCGGCAGGCTCCGGTTTAGGAGTGCAAGAGGGCACGTGCACAGCAACAGGCTCTGGTCTAGGAGTGCAAGAGGGTACGTGCACAGAAGCAGTCTCCTCCTTGTTTCCTGAAGTAACCTCTGGAACCTCCTCTTCACTTTATTTCTGACTTCCACCTACAGGCTTCTCTCCTGATGTTCGAGGAAGTATCAAATTTCTTGTCTCCACTTGTTTCTTTCTCACAGGTCGCAATTGATTGATATGCCTCTTATACACGACGCCCTCGCAACTTATAAGTTAGTGACGGTAGCTCAATAATTTCAAAATGGTACCTTTTTTCCATTTAGGTCCAGTTGCATAGTTGCGGAAATAAACCTCGCAACCTGTAGTAAACTGCTCCTGCCTTCTTACGGCCTCATGAAATACCTATCGCGGATTTCCCATCTTGGTATTAAATTCGAGAATCTTGATCTTAAACTTCTCTTCATTAGCAGTTCCGCGGGGGAATTTTTTTATTACAGTTTGGGGGAATGCTCTTTGAGCAAATAGGAATCTTTGTAGATTCGTCTCTAAATCATCCTTCCCATTATTCTTTCTCAAAAGGTTTTTAAACACTCTTACATATCTCTCAGCTAAACCATTTGTACTAGGATTATACGGACTGGTCTTAGTGTGCCGTATACCATTCATTTTGGTAAATTGCTCGAATTCACCGGAAACAAACTGTCTTCCGTTATCTGTAACCAAAAATTAGGGCAATTCAAATCTGGCAATATTTTCTCTAAGATGATTTATAATCGTTTTGCTGGTAATATCTTTGATGATAAAAATTTCTATCCACTTTGAGTATACGTCCACGAGAACCAAAACCATTCTTCCCATAAACGGACCCGCTAGATCAAGATGAAGTCGATGCCACGGTTTTTCCGGCCAAGTCCATTCCGAAATGGTAGCCGGGGGCAGGCTTGCCGATTCTTGGCATACTCTACATTCTCTAGTTAACTCCTCGATGTTACTGTCTATGCCTGGCCACCAGAAAATACCGTCTGGTAATCATCTTCATTTTAACAATCCCCATGTGTATTTCATGCGAGTCATTCAAAATTAAAGATCTTAATTTTTGGGGAATTACCACTCTTTCCTGCCATTGAAGACAACCAAACTCCAAACTTAATTCCTCATTGATCTTATAATGAGGAGCTAGTGGGTTTTCTCTCGGTACCCTTGTGAATTTCCACACAGTTGCCTTCTCTAACATTCCTTAATACTGTAGACAGTATTTTATCTTGGGGCGTCTCATATGCCATCTCCATAAAAGAGAACAGTACCTCATTCAAATTCCTGAGAAGAAGTACCTGGTCTTCATCAAGAGATCCTCTGACATTCGATTCTAAAGGAAGAAGTGACAATGCGTCAACATTGGAATTATCAGTAGGTTTTCGAAATTCCACAGTATAATTAAATGCAGCTAATTTTAAGGACCATCTTTTAATTCTGGATGATGCACATATGGGAATTGGTTTATGAGGTGAAAATATATTAATTAAGGGTCGGTTGTCTGTGACCAATATAAATTTTCGTCCCAGTAAGTATTGTCTGAATTTCTCAACGCCAAAGGTTATGCTCAACGCTTTCTTTTCTAGTTGAGAGAAACGTTTTTCCGCTTCAGTTAATGTTCTAGAAGCAAAAGCTATAAGGCATTCTTCCTTTCTATCATTTCTATGACTCAGAATTACGCCTAGTCCATAGTCCATTAATAATGATTTACATTTTTATAATAACATTCGATATTCTTTCGTCCAATTCCATCTACAATTTTTTTCAAAAGTTGATAGAATAGCGCTGAAATGTTTGTTATATTCTTTATTATTCTATAATAATAAATTAAGAGTCCTATGAAAGATCTTAATTGCGAAACATTATTTAGGTTCAGGCGCTTCTATCACTGCTTTAATTTTATTTTCTAAGGAATGCAGTCCATATTTATCCATTTTAAACCCTAAATATTCCACCGATATTTTTTTAATTTACATTTATATCTGTTTAACTTTAAACCTTTTTCCAGCAATCATCTAAACACTAGATCCAACTTTTGTTCATGATCTTCAGTCTTTTCCTGCAACAAAAATATCATCTATGTAGCAGGCCACACCTGGCAAATCAGCAAATAGACCTTCCATAATCCTCTGAAATTTATTTGGTGCTACCGCTACGTCATATGGTAGTCTTTTATAAGAAAACAACATCTTTGTTGTGTTTTTATCAACAACAGCTTTGGCTTCTTCCGCTAACATTACTTGTAAGTAAGCCTATGATAGGTCTAGAGTCGAAAGTACGGTGCTTGTAGATAATTTTGAAAAGATCTCATCGATCGATGGAATGGGATACCTATCTAATTCTATTGCTTTATTAGCTGTACATCTAAAATCACCACATATACTTACACTACCATCCTTTTTTAATACCGGTACTATTGGAGCGGTCCAATATGCATGAACCTATAGGTTATAAAATGCAAGAATTCACTAAACGATCAATTTCATTCTCTACTTTGTTTTTTAGAGAGAAAGGTAAACTTCTGGCCTTACAAAACACAGGTGTCACATCCTTTTTAAAATTAAAATTTATTTTAACATCCTTTAGACAGCCCAAATCATTTTTAAACAAATCTGCATATCTATCAATCAAACTATTTCTATTAGATTCATTATTTAAATTTTTAATGCTAAACAATCTAGAATAATCAAGTTTTAACTGTTTAAGCCATTCTCTTTCTAACAAAATCACCTGATTTTTCATTTGCAACTATTAATCGTAAATATTGGTTGGCTTCTTTTACAAAAACATTTCTTTGCCCTATAATCTCTATTGATTTACCACAAAAAGATTTTAATCTTAAATTTGTTGGAAATATTATTTTACCTTGCCAATTAATCTTATAAATATCTTTAGGTATTAACGTAACTGGACTTCCTGTATCTATTGTAAAGCACAAAGAATAATCATCTACTGTTAAATTTATTGTGGCATCAGTTTCGCCCTGAACAGAATATATAGAGTCCTCTTGTACAAATTTACATCCCCACATTTTTTTACTAGCTTTGCAGACCCTACTTAAATAGCCCAGTTTATTGCATTTTAAAACAAGTCTTTGTTCTATGAGGTAAAACAGATGCCACGTGTAAATGTCTTTCACCATATTTATAACACACTATTTTGCCTTTGCCATTTTGCCTGAAAGGCCTATGCTGCGCCGTACTTATATTGTACTCGCCCTTTTTATCCTTTCAATTCACAGGGGATATCTTGGCTACTAATTTATCTTGTAATTCTCTTGTATTTTTCACCGCCAGTTCGAACGAGATCGCCACTGCAAAACTTTATCCAGGGTGGCATCGTCGTTTTCTTGTGGTAGCTTCTTTTGCAGGCTTTCCAACTTGATTCCAGCCACAAAACGGTCTCGCATCATGGTTCCCAACATATCGCCGAAATTACAATTTATTGCTAAATGTTTCAATTCTCTGAGATATTCCGAAATTGATTCTCCTTCCTGTTGAATTCTCTTTAAAAATCTGCATCGCTGTGGTATCACTTTCTTCTTTGGATCCAAAGGGCTTGGCTTATCAGTTGTGAACTCTCCCAGCACTGATGAGCCAAGCCCTCCCAATATATTTTTTCATCGCAGTAAGGACAGTAGAACTTCGTTTTATGTATAAAAGAAACATTCGCGCTTTTAAATCCTTTATTTTATATGTATAGATGGCGCGTTATTGCTTTGTGTTAATCTATTCCTAACTGGCTTGTCTTTATAGTTTGCTGAAGAGCATTGCTCGAAGCAAATATTTGAATGTAATTCTACTGTCCTATAAGCTTATGTCCATAGTTTACTTGAAAACCATTTCTAAGATTCCATCCTTCAGTGTAGCATATAAAAGCAGAATGATCCAATACAGTATTAGAGCTCTGAGATGCGGTCTGGTGGATTAAATTGGCGAAACCGCTGGGAGGGTTCACCACTGATGAGCCAAGCCCTCCCAATATTTTTTTTTCATCGCAGTAAGGACAGTAGAAGTTCGTTTTATGTATAAAAGAAACATTCACGCTTTTAAATCCTTTATTTTATATGTATAGATGGCGCGTTATTGCTTTGTGTTAATTTATGATATATATATATATCGTAATTTAAACAATGTGATATGTAAGTAATAAAGTATGACTTCTTTTCTAGTCGTCTCAAAGTGACACCAGCTTGCAACTGGACACCGGGGGATCGAGAGAGGGACAAAGAAGGGGGGTTGGTCCGGATGTTGACAGTTAGTTAGGTTGCAGTGGATATTTTCGGAGAGGCCCGCTCAGTGCTAGGTCTCACGGCTGCCCTCATGGCCGCCGTTTTGGTTCCTCTCTGCCTCCGCGGCTTCATGCAGGACGCTGAGCTTTCCTCAGTTAATCCTCAACTTTTTCCTGGTCCTGGTGCGACGTGAGACGTACTAGGAGAGCGTCTTTTGATCCCAAACATTGTCCTTTCTGTCCCGTGCGGACTTCCCACTCTGCACGCCTTGCCACTCAACCCCGACTGCTTCCAACTCACTTGTTGGCTTACCCGGGTTTACGACAGTAGACCAGAATAAGTCGACAGGATATTGATGGCGGACAGTGGACAAAGGACTGTGAACGAGGACGGGGAACACTACGTGGACGCTTCTGAGGTGCCCGCCTCTTTCATCCGGACCAGCTTGGACAAATTGGTAAACCGACTGACCGAGGCCCTCCAAGTGACGGCTCCACGTGCCTATGTCCCCCCTATGGCACCTATCCGGCAGAAAACTTCTTCTGGCAATGGAAACCATCCGGAACGACATCGTGTACAGGTCTGCGAGGCTCCACGAGCTTCTCAAAGGTGAGCCCCTGTCGCTCTTCAATGAGCTCAACTCGGCCTCCCGATCCTATTACCAGAACAAACATTTTATTTATTTTATATTATTATATTTTTTTTCTTTTATTTTTTCATATAATTTTATTTGCTTTATTTTATATCTTTAATTATCATTGTGTGTCTTACTACTTTACATTATTTTAACCCCCAGTGTGAAATATTTTTCTAAATTAGAATGCCATCTTTTAATTTTACCCTTATATTTATTACAATCATCTTCATCAATGCCATCCATTTTAAAAATCAATCAAGCTATCATCTTTTTTATATTTGTATGCTATATGTCTTTGTTTTAGTTTTCTATACCTCAACCACTCAGCCATTATAAACCAACCAAGCCCACATTATTATATAGATAATATTATCATTAGTCATTATATCTTAAAATATATTCAACCCTCATCAATCAGTTATATTATTAAATTTAGAGTATTTTTTCATCTCTGTCATCATATATAGATTTTAAAACTTTACAACTTCGAACTTTTAAACATCATTTGAGTTTATTTCAACAGTATACATTTTTTTTATTACCTCAATATCGTCTATTTTCTGATATCCTTGTTTCTATTAGATTAATACCATTATTCCTTTTTTGACGCCTCTCTCTATCTCTATCTCCCAAACCTATCCTCCTATATCACTTGCTCACACATCCTTAACCCATTTCCTCTCAACCTCATACAGTCTCCCATAGGGTTCCTGTTGCCACCCATTTTATTTTTATATTAATTAATCTATTGGACCATCCTTCCTCTGTATACAATTCCCGATAACGAGTTCAGGAAATCCAAAGATTCTATCTTTTTTTTTTTATCCATCACCCGGCAACATCATTCATTACATTCAACAATGTCGGGTTGTTCAATCATCATTGGCAAAAGTACATCATCACATTATGACCACCATCATTTTAACCATTCTATTATTATTTTTTTTAATTTTCATCCGAGCTCAATCATCATTGGCAACAGAGCAACTCTTGACTCCACCTTTCCCATTTATCCACTTTCAACTTACCTACCTCATTTGTCTGATCTAATGTTGATTATGTAAAGTCTTGGGAGTTCGGTCAATGAAAACAATACCTCACTTACACAGGCACGTATTGCATTGCCGAACGCCATTGCAAAAATCAACTCAGACTTCCCCTCTTTTTAACACTGCGTCACTCTAAACCTACAAATATCCATTATAAGTTTACTTGTAACATTTTACTACTTTTGATAAGTTCGTTTTCCTTTTTATCTCTCTCACCATGTGAGACGTCTCTGAAATTATAATTATGAAAAAATAAAAAAAAACCATAATGTCATTTCAATTTATTTACCACTTTTAACTTTTCCAAACATCGTCTAATTTGAGTTTATAAGCATTGCATCACGTGGGGAACACACTAACCTAAATACTTACTGTTAAGGTTCCTTTGTCTTTAACGAAAAAAAGGCCGTACTTCAGAGGACTGTATAGGTTTTTTAGCTATCCAGGCGGGGATTCCAATGCCTCAGCCAAAGAGAGAATAAAGCACGACCAAAAACTATTCACACTCTAACTTTATTAAAAAAAAAACTCAATTACATACAAAGATAGTCAGCGGTCAATATTTACATAATCACAGAAAAATTAATAAATAAAATAATATCTTAGAAAACTCAACATTCTTCCCGAGTTGATGGGAACCATCAAGGCAAACTGGGGAGAACAGGTAGAAACGCCAGCTTACCAGGGTCTTTTGAGTATGCCGGTCCTGGTGCGGATTGATACCACTCGTACCAATCCATATTTTCCCCGATGGACCTCCATAAATCCCTTATAGAACCATCCAAGGATTCATCTCACTTTGCACCCGTAACCCATAGCTTTTGGATTATAACAACAGGTGCCAACCAGCCTATACGATCAAATAATCTTGCCACGAATGAGAGCATTTGGCGTTTGGTAATTTCCTCCGTCGTATTATGATCTTGTAAATCATAAATAAAACAATCTTCCCTTGGGTTGCACCCTAATCCCAACATTTTTACAACTTCAACATTTTCAAATGCCTGTACTCTGTGAGAACTTTTAAAGGTCTTACAAGGTGCAGAGAGGTACTGGAAAACTCCCCATCCTGACTGTTCCTCTCGGTTAACACAGTATAGTGAGAGTCGAGAGACAGGAAATACACCACATATTTAGTCAATAGGATTTTACAAGAGTCAACAGGATCACACCACATAAATATAACTCTAATATGCAAATGTATACAAAATCAAAAGAAACCATTTTTCTCACAAAAGAAAAGAAAAATAGTTATTCGAATTCCTTTCAGCATGCACAAATATATTTTTAATTATTCTCAACAACAAACACTTCCCATTAAAAATATTTCTTTTCTTCCGAGCAATCAGTGAAATTTAATTTTTTAAATCAATAAAAATCAGAAAAAAAACGAATAGTTAAACCTTATTTAATTTTCGTCTCAACTCAAGCGTTTCCAAATAATTGAAATGTAAAAATACGGCAAACACAGCGTCGAAATTATAAAATAAAAAAAAATTGTAATTAATGGTAGGAAAATATTTATCTTGTCTTTTAAAATTTAATTTTGAAATTTATTTTTTTTATTTTGAATACTTATAAAATTGATTTTTTTAAATCGTGGAATGCGTGTGCCTTTAAAAAATATTCATCAGTGTTATAAATGATAGCTCAAACCTTTCAGAAAAAACTGAACTATTATTTTTCAAACACAATTTAGAAAATAAAAATAAAAAATGTGCCAAATTCCAGTGAATTATTTGATCAATCATTAAAAAAAAAAACATTTCAAAAAGATTAACATAACGGAAGCTTTGAGGAATGCAATACCATTGAAATGGTTTTGAATATTACTATATATAGTCACGACCGTCTTTCCTCATTCCTCATCGGCCTCTGTCACGGATGCGCGCGCATCATCATTATGATCATTATCATAATCTAATGATAATAATAATAATAATAATAATTATTATTATTATATATATATATAGTCACGACCGTCTTTCCTCATTCCTAATCGACCGCCTCTGTCACGGATGCGCGCGCACAGGGAGGTCACGTGCTCGCCGGCAGCCAACGGGCGCGCGCCGCCAGCATTACGTCATAGATTATAAACACAAGGTAATAAGGCCAAATAAAAAAATAGTGTGTGATAAGGCACAATTTGGATTATAGATTATAAACACAAGGTAATAAGACCTAATCCAAATAAATAAATAGTGTGTGATAAGGCACAATTTGGATTATATTTAATACAGTTATCAGCGTCATGCACAATTCTGTCACGTTAAGTGTCAAGTTACGGTAAGAAGAAATTTAAAAATTAAAAAAAGATGCCGAAACCCGGGGTCGAACCAGGAACCTTTAGATATTCAGTCTAACGCTCTCCTAACTGAGCTATTTCGGCTTATTTTATTTATTTCTATAGAAGCTTCTATCTTTATAATTATGTATATTTACAAAAAGTCAATTCGCTCGCGCCTCTAGCGGTGAAAATGAGGGGTAATACCAGCTGACCTAATGTACATGTAAAGTTTGGAGCGGGACGTTTCACAAGAGTGACATCCACGGCTCCAATTTATAATTGTAACAAATAGTATTTGAATAAAAACATTCAATCGGATAAAACACGGGCGTTGCCCGGGTCATTCGGCTAGTATATATATAAAAAACAAGGAATACATTTACTATGAACTATGTAATTGCTAGATTTATTAAAATATTTTCTTTAAAAGTTTTAATTCAATCTGCACTTTCTTGACAAATAAAAATAGCCTGCATACTTATAATATCAGTAAAAGATTTGAAGCGTACGAGGATACTTTTCTTTTAATCTTTAATAAAGATTCGAGCTTTCGGGCGAAAACAGCCCTTCTACAGGAACATTAGAAAAACAATTTCAAATAGTAACGTTTGTAAACAAATAAATGGTATCTCTATTTGGTCTTGTATTGCGCGAGTGAATCTCACATTCACGCGACCCAGACTATGATACATTGATTAAATCAGCTAAGTTGAAACTTTCCGAAGTAAAACAAACTGGCAAAGGGCAACTATGGTACACAATTTATGGAAATATTGCTTTATATGCGTCAGGGATCTCTATGTGTCGGTTAATACTATTGTGTTTCAAAGAGAGCAACGCCTCGACGACTAATCTTTTGAATTTGCTGTTGATATTAGAGTAATATGCATGTGGGTGGGATGTGTTAAAAAAATGTCCTGTTTGTCTAATATGTTGTACGATAAGGGACTTGGGTTCATTATTTCTAATGTTTCTGTGATGTTCGTCCATCCTGTCCTTGATTCGTCTGCCTGTTTCTCCTATGTATATGCTATTACAGTTTGAGCATTTCAATGAATATACGGAGTTTGTGAAAAAAGGTAGGGTAACGGGAAAGCTATTCCTGGTTATGGGATTTCTGATTATTGTTTCTAATTTGGGGGTGTTGGTGTAAAAGGTACGAATACCATAGTTATTTTTTAGGAATCTAGAAATGTTGACACTATGAGTAGAGAATGGAATGGTGAATATGGATCTATAAACTTGGCTATTACGGTGCTGTTGGGGATTATAAAAGTGTCTGAGTATGAAATTTTTCGGGTATCCAGAGTTCATCAGGTGATCGATTACGTTTTGGGTTTCTATTTGTTTGAATTCTTGCGAAGAACAGTGTGTGAAAATGCGTTTCGACAAGGTTTTTACGGTGTTAATCTTATGGCTAAGGGGGCAGTATGATGTGTAGTGTATATAGGAGGGATAGAAAGAGGGCTTATAGTAAACATTGGTCATGTATCTGCAATTCTGTCTTGTAATCATAATGTCTAAAAAGGCTAGTGAACTATTGCTTTCTTTTTCTACTGTGAAAAGTATGTCAGGGTAAAGTGAATTTAATTTGGCATGAATTTTGTCTAAGGAATCAGTTTTAACTATACAAAATATGTCATCTATATACCTAAACCAAGTTAGGATATCTACTGGAAAATGATCTGTTATTGAATTGTCTATTTTCCGTATGACTATTTCTGATAGTGGTGAAGAAAGAGGGCTGCCCATAGGAGTACCTTTAGATTGCCTATAGTAACGTTTGTCGAAATTAAAAATACTATTGTTCAGACAAATCGATTTTAAGGAGGTTAATTTAGTTATCATGCCTGCAGAGTAACCATGCGTCCGTAGGAATTCTGTGGTGCATTCTATAATGAGGGGGTGGGGGAGACTAGGGTAAAGATTGATTACATCAAATGATATCATTAGACTGTTGGGAATAACCGGTAGATGTTGTATATGGTTTAAGAATTTAGGTGTGGAAGAAATGGACGTCGAGACGTCGCCATCTTTAAGTATGGGAATAATCATTTTAGCTAGAAACTGAGCTAACGGGGCTGTAGGAGAGAGATGAAATGCAACTATTGGTCTGAGGGGGATATTTATCTTATGTACCTTAGGTAGTCCGTAGATATAGGCTTGACCATGTAAATTCGATAGAAAGTTTCGGAGTTCATCGGTTGTAATCAATTTGTTCCTGCAAAGGATTCTGAGTTCTTTTTTATATATGGAGTTCGAGATAGTCTGATCTTCTGCTGTGGCCGGGGTGAATACCTCCGAGTTATGCAAGATCTGATTCATCTTTGATACGTAGTCCGTGGTATTCATTATGACAGTTCTGGATCCTTTGTCAGATCTTGTGATGACTATGTTATTATTTTTAGTTAATGTTCTGGTAATCTGATTGGTATTAAAACTGTTAGTTGGTGTGTATGTATATCTATTTAAAACGGAAATAACGTGGTTCCTAATGGAGTGTTTATCTTGCAGGTTCAGGCTGGAAATGGATGACTCTATTCCGGCTATTAATGAGATTTTGTCAAGTTTTGATGGATATCTATGTTTAAGGCCCTTCGAAAGTATGTTGATTTGATCAGGGGAAGGTACAAAGTTAGACAAATTCAATATTGACTGTTGCTGGTTTTGGAGAGACAGGTGCACTTTATATTTCTTGGACCAAAATGAGAGCTTGTTGAGATGCCTGACATTAAGTATGGAGTCTTGAGTTTTTATATCACTGGTGATCCCTACCAGTAAAACTTCCATATTTCGTGCTGGGATATGTTGTGAAACTATACAAATGAGTTCTTTGACAGTTTTTGATAAAAAGCGGATATTTGAGTAACATCCTTTAGTGCGGGCTCGTAATAATTTGATATGAATATCATCTATTGCCATTCTTGAGTAATAGTTTCCAACGGGATCCTTGATTTAAAATTGTTCAAACGACCATTTAGATGAAAGTTTTGAAGGAAAATTGAAAAAAAAAAAAAAAAAGACACGCAACGTCAAGGTATGTGCAAAACCAATGTACCACTGTTTTCGTAATCTAACAAACTCTCGGAGTAGTGACAAAGCCATGACTAAGATTTGGTAAATTTGGTAAACCCTAATAACCATAGTCTACTAACCGAAGTCTCTCCTATTTGAAAACATAAAACTTAAATGGCCGAAGTGTTTGATATTTAAAGAACAAAGAATGCCGGCCAGGCAACCTCTATCTTAAATATAAATATTTTCATCGTTTAAAGAATATAACGGTAAAACAGTCCTAAACATAGGACGTTTATAAAACCATTACTCTGATTGGAAGTTTGTCCTAAAGGATATATAGCTACAAGAAGTCATGAGTTGAATAAACAATGTATTGATGTGACAATATCTTTTAATAAATAAAACAGTAATTTTCCTCAATCCCACTACGCGGTACAGAGAAGATTAGCATGGCCCCTGCGCAAGGATGACACGCAAAATCGTGAAGCGTTCCCACTACGCGGTACATCTACAGTAACACCTCTATAAACCTGTACACATACACAACTATATATATTCCCCATACATTTTATATACCCTTTATTTACTATTTTATTATATATTTTTCCACCTTTGTAAAAATTGATTAGAAGAATCAATAAAATTGTTTAAATTGTCTATAAAGCTAAGTGGAAGCTGGTATTCTCATAAACCACTATTAGAGGTATTGGTGTAAGGAGAATTTGATTACGGTCTGTTTGTTCTTCTGGATGTTTTTCTTCCAGTTGTTGTTGGTAAAAGCTGGAATAACGAGGTAGTTTTGGGGGATTGGACCTAGTATTTTTCAACAAATATTGACATTTAAGGCGCGTAAGCAACAAAAATGTCATTAAGAAACGGAAGAAATAGAGGACGAATGTTTCTTTTACACATAAAAAGAACTTCTACTGTATCTACTACGACGAAAATATATTGGAAGGGCTTTGAAGGTTCTAGCCTTCAGTTTATAATATATAGAAGTAGAATCGTTTAATATATAATTAGATCTCTAAGAAGCGGTCTGGTAGATTAAATTGACAAAACCGCTGGGAGGGTTTTCCACTGATGAGCCAAGAACTCCCAGTATACTTTCATCGCAGCAGGAACAGTAGAAGTTCATTCATTTATGAAAATAAAATTTCGTGCTTTAATACTTTCATTTATTATAGATAAACTAGCCGACTGGACCCGGCTTCGCCCGGGTATTGTTCAAGTGGGGTTTATTCATGAATGAATAGAGCCCCCAACTATTTTAAAACTTATAGTAACGATTTTTTTTCTCTCAGCACAATGGAGATAAACTGCAAATATAAAAATTGAAAATGCTGGTAAAAAAAAATCTGAAATATAAGTTCAATTTCACAAACACGTCTAATGAATAGAGTGCTGATTTGGAAGAGTGGGCTAAACTGTTGATTTTTAAAAACCACGACCCGGGATCATCGAATCCAGCTTTGGGCACTTTATTCTGAAAAAAAAATGCCCCAATGACCCCTGATTATTGAAAAGGTCCAACCACTCCAGTGAGTGCAAGTAACCAAACTGGTATCTAAAAAATGAAAAAAAAATATATATAATGATTAGTGTGAATTAAGAAAAATGGTCCTCGCAACCTGAAAATTCCACTTTCTTCACTTCACTCTCGGCTGTTTAAGAAGAAACAGCCAGATTAAATATTTTAAGGGCACCTAATCCAGCACTTACATCTCTAAATAGTTAAGCAACTTTTGTAAATGTAATATATCTGCAATACTGAAATACCCGGATTTGGATGAATTTTTTTATTAGGTTATTGTTGGCAGTTTTAGAAAATTGCGGGAAATTGGACATTTTTACAAAAGAATGTACTTTTTAAAATGATATATAAAATAAATAGTAAATATGCATCATTTTCTAATAGTCAAGGGCAATTTTAAAAATACCAAAAAAAGTAAGACCAAATAAAAATAAACGAATTATGTGTGTTTAATTTAGTTAGAATATTTATGTTTATATAAAGGTTTAATATAATTTTTCTATGATTGTGTAAATATTCATTGAATTTATCATCAACACCTTTTTTGTTTACAAAAATGTTATATGAAAAATAAAGTAATGTAATTGAACGAAATGGTTGCCCTCATGTTTACTGATCTAATGTTTTAATAATCTAAGGTTTATGTTGTAAGAAAATTATACATTGAGAAGAATTATACATTGGTCCCTCGAGCCGGATTGAACGTAAGTAAAAGTCAAGTTAAAATTGATCGAAAAAAAAGGGCAACTTATAAGTATGTTGTAACCATATATTTCAACTAAAAGTATTTGCGAAGAGAATTTAATAGCAATTATAGATGTAGAAACCTTAATTAAAAAATTAAAAAGGATAAAAAAAAACTATAAAAGGCATAGAGGAAAATATCGAATCCATTGTGTCTATGGTAGATATTAATGCAACGAAATGCAAACTAGATTATGCAAATAATGATGTGATGAAAATGAGGGATGTTTTCTTGCAGCAACTTGAGGATGATGATTTGAATGACGAAGTGGAAATTTGTATAGATAAGTGTATAATATTAAAGTGTGAATTAGATTTAAAGCATAATGGGCAAGAACCATCTGAAAAAAAAAAGTTAATTCACATGTTAAAATGCCTGAACTTGAGTTGCCAACTTTAAATGGCAGATTAGAATCATGGCTTTCATTTAAAGATCTATTTTTTTCTGAAATTGGTTTTAACTCACAAATACCTGATATTGAAAAGTTACAATATTTGAAAGGCCAACTGAGAGGCGAAGCCCTAAGACTGGTCAACGCATTTCCAATTACAGCCGATAATTATGTTGAGGTTTGGCAAACTTTATTAACAAGATATGATACCCCAAAGGATCTAATTTTCACCCAAATAGATAATGCATTAAGATTACCAAAATTAGCCGATGACAACCATAATTCAATGTTTAAACTTCTAGATAGCTGCAACACACGAAATGATAAGAACAGTGAAGGTATTGGGTTACCAAATCGATAGTTTATCGGAGGTATTTTTCGTCAAGATCATACAAGATAAGCTTGATAAAACCACAAGAAAACAATGGGAATTGCAGAACAACCCAAGAGTTGTGCCTTTAATTAAGGATTTAATGGAATTTTTGGAAATTCACGCAAAAACTTGCAGAATTTACCAAATAAAGATTCAAATGTGGAGAAACATTCAATGAAAAAGGAATTACAAAAGGTGAATGTTTATAATTCATATATGATAAAATGTCTTAAATGTGAAGGTGCACATGCTCTTTCAAGCTGTAATTTATTTTCTAAATTACCTGAGTCAGAGAGAGTGAATTTGGTAAGTTCGGCTAAATTGTGTTTCAGATGTTTAAAGCCAAACCATTTAGCAAAGAATTGTTATTGCAAAAACATTTGTCAAATTTGCAAGAAAAGACACCACACTTTGATTCACCAAGAAACCAAGGTTCAAGAAGTTGATGAAGGGAAATTTGAGTGTGGAAAAGACATCAAAAATACAACTTGTTTTTTAAGTAATGAGAAATATTTTTCAAATGTCATGCTTACAACCGCTAGGATTAAAATCAAGGATAACAATGGTGTGCCTCAGACATGTAGAGCCTTGATAGACTCAGGGTCTCAGGCGAACTTTATATCAGGACAATGTAGAAAAAGACTAGGACTTGAATTTGTTACCTTACACTCGCAAATATCGGGAATTTCGGGACATTTTGCGAGTCACTCTTATGGACCTTTGGAGTTTGAATTTACGCCACATTTCAAATCAGATGAACTTTTTCAAGGTGAACGCCTTGGTGTTGGATAAGTTGACAAATAATTTGCCAACTCTTACATGTTCAAAGTCAAACTTGGCGCATCTCAAAACCATGCCTCTGGCTGATCCAAATTATGATATTTCTGCTCCCATCGACATATTAATTGGTGCTGAGTTAGCTATGACCCTGTTCACTGGCGAGTCCGTTATCGGCGATGAAGAACAACTAACTGCTACTTCTTCTAAATTAGGATGGCTCCTTTCTGGAAGAGTTTCGTCTAAGGGTAGTAGGAGAAGTATTAGGAATATCATTCAGTCACATCATGCATGCCTGGAAACCCAAAATATAGTCGAATATTTTTGGAAATTGGAATCCATTCCTGATGTGACTTCTATATCTAAGGATGAAAATGAAAGTGAAATCCATTTTGTGGAAACACATGGAAGGGATTCCACAGGCAGATATGTTGTACAACTGCCATTTCGGAATGACTGCCAAATAGGAGATTCAAGATCCAATGCGATCAAAAGACTTTGTTCTTTGGAAAGATCTTTGATTCCACGACCTGAAGTTTATGACCAATATAGAAGCTTAATTAAGGAATATCTTGAATTAGGACATATGAGCTTAGTACCAAAGGAAGATATCATTAAGGGAAGATACTATCTGCCTCATCATCCTGTAATAAAGGAAAAAGGTTGCACCACCAAATTGCGAGTAGTATTTGATGTATCAGCAAAGACTGATTCAGGTTTGTCCTTGAATGATGCTTTAATTCCAGGGCCCAAAATTCAACAGTATTTGTTTCACATCATTCTGAGATTCAGAATTCATCCTGTTGCTATAAATGCTGATATCGCCAAGATGTATAGGCAAATTAGAATATCACAAGAAGACTCGGAATTCCAAATAATTGTATGGCGGAATGATCCTCATGATAAAATAAAGGACTATCGGCTAGAAACTGTCACTTATGGGACTAGTTGTGCACCATTTTTTGGCCACTCGTATCATCAAACAGTTGACTTTGGATGAGCAGAGTAAGTTTCCAAAAGCTATCAAAATAGCATTGACAGATTTTTATGTTGATTATCTAGTAACTGGAACTTTTTCAGTAGATGAGGGCAAGAATTTAGTGCAAGAACTCTATGGTTTACTAAGTGCAGGAGGCTTCGAACTTCGTAAGTGGACCTCCAATGTTCCTGATGTTCTGTCACTTTTACCAAATCATTTAAGATCCACCAACACAAATATTGGGTTTGAGGAATCCAAGGAATTTGTCAACGTTTTAGGCCTTCAATGACAGCCAATAACTGATGGTTTCACATTTAAGGGAATAGCTCTGCCACTGAACTCTATGACAAAACGAGGAATACTATCACAGGTTGATAAAATATTTGATCCACTGGGTTGGATCTCACCATTTACGACCACTATTAAACTGATTTTGCAAGAACTTTGGAAGACTGGTTTGGAATGGGATGACCCAATTCCAGAGGAACTAAGAAGGAAGCTGACTTTGATAAACTAGGATCTTCCATCGCTAGAGCACATTCAGATCCCAAGATGCGTGGTACCAGGTAATTATATGAAGGTAGAATTTCATGGATTTTGTGATGCATCACAGAAGGCATATGCTGCATCTCTGTATCTAAAGGTGATCCTCTCAAACACAAGCACTAAGACATTTCTCTTAGTGGCAAAACCAAGAGTCGCACCTATGAAGGTGGTTTCACTTCCAAAGTTAGAATTATGTTCTGCTCTACTTTTGGCAAGATTAGTGAAAACTGTATATGATAACCTTCCTCTTACCATCAATGAAATTTATTTATGGTCTGATTCTACTATAGCCTTATGCTGAATCAATTCCGAGCCGTACCGATGGAAGACATTTGTGGCAAATCGAGTTGCTGAGATACACCGGCTTGTCTCCGGGGTTTGGTGCCATGTTGATGGAAGGCAGAATCCAGCAGACTGTGCATCACGTGGAATATTTCCATCCGACTTAGTAGATCATCCACTATGGTGGAATGGGCCACAATGGCTAATTGAACCTGCCCTTGAAATTAAGAAATTCATTAATTGCTCCAAGGAAGAATTTAAAGAAGATGAAAAAAATCAAGACGTATTTTGGTACAATTGAGTGTGAAATTCCATCCATTGTGATAAACTGCTCATCATTAACAAAACTGAAATGTATCATAGCTTGGTGCTTAAGATTTGTCAACAACAGTCGAATGCCTTTACATTCAAGGAACAGGGAGCCCTTAACATTAAGAGAGTTGAATGATGCCCTGTTGACAGTTGTTAAGTGTTTTCAATCTATTAAATAACCAAAGAAAAGCATTGCCTGTTAAGCAACAAGCCAATCCCAAATAAGAGAAGAATATACAATCTATGTCCCTTTTTGGATTTAAGGGGAATCATTAGAGTTGGCGGACGATTAAAAAATGTAAATGTTTATAATGATAGGATTAATCAAGTTTTATTTCCAAGATCACATAATCTTACCACTCTTATTGTAAACAATGTTCATGTCCATAATCTTCACTCATCAACTCAAGCTACGCTTGCAGCAATGAGAAATATATTCTAGATACCTTCTTGGAAGAAATGTTGTACGGAAAATTTTAAGAACATGCATGAAATGCGCTAGATTTCGTAAAAAAAGAAGCTCCTTTTCAATTAATGGGAAATATACCTTTTGCAAGGATCAACAGATCAAGGCCGTTTTTGGTAACTGGAATAGATTTTGCAGGACCTTTCCTGATTAAACGGAACATGGGACGTACAACTTCAACAATGGATGCTTACGTTGCCTTGTTCATATGTTTCAGCACTCGGGCCATTCATCTAGAATTAATCAGTAGTCTGACCACAGATGCTCTCATATCCACAATAAGAAGGTTCATTGCTCGAAGAGGTAAACCAGCAACAATTCATAGTTACAACGCCACTAAATTTGTTGGTGCGCATAAGATTATTGGGAAACTATGTCACAATGTCAGTAAAGTTCTTACGAATTCAGAGGGAATTCAGTGAAAATTTATTCCACCATCAGCTCCACATTTTGGTGGACTTTAGGAAGCCGGAGTTAAGTCCATGAAATATCATCTTAGAATAACAATGGGCAGTGCCTTGCTAAATTTTGAAGAACTAACAACATTGTTAGCACAAATTGAAGCTTGCCTGAATTCGCGACCTCTTTGTCCTCTTTCTGAGGACCCTGAAGATCTACAGGCATTAACTCCTGGTCACTTCTTAATAGGTGGTTCTTTAACAGCGCTTCCCGATGAAGATGACATCATAGCAATGAGTTTGCCAAATAGATGGTAATTAATTCAAAAATCAATGAATCATTTTTGGACAAGATGGTCCCAAGAATATGTGTCACAACTTCAACAAAGATCCAAATGGTGTAAGCCCCAACCCAACATTAAGGAAGGATCCCTGGTGTTGATGAAGAATGAACAACAACATCCACTATCATGGAAGATTGGAAGAATTTCAAAGGTGTTTCCAGGAGATGACGCTAGAATCAGAGTGGTAGAAGTCAAGACTGCTAATGGGACTTACAGAAGACCTATTGTAAAATTATGTTTGTTACCTATATAATGTATTTTGATGGTCCCCCATCAAGTTGGTGGCGGGAGAATGTTTAATTTAGTTAGAATATTTATGTTTATATAAAGGTTTAATATAATTTTTCTATTATTGTGTAAATATTCATTGAATTTATCATCATCACCTTTTTTGTTTACAAAAGTGTTATATGAAAAATAAAGTAATGTAATTGAACGAAATGGTTGCCCTCATGTTTACTGATCCAATGTTTTAATAATCTAAGGTTTATGTTGTAAGAAAATTATACATTGAGAAGAATTATACAATGTGTGATGTTTCAGTAACAGCATTGTTACCATATTAAGACAAAATTACTGAATGTATTCAGTACTTTTGTCTGAAGATGGTAACAATGCTTTTACTGAAACCACACATAATTTATATATTTGAATTTGATCTTGCTTCCTTGTGATTCTTATATATTTATCAAAATATACCTCAATTTTTTCACCTAAAAATATATATTTCCAAGACCTTAAATATAAAAGTAAAATGTCAAATGAGTTATTAAATAACCCTATATGTAGCAGCGTTATGGGTCAGTAACATGTGAAAATAAGGCCAACAATTGATATATTTTTTAAAAATTAAATTTTGAACGCTAGCTTCACACAGGGCACAAATTTTGCCACCAGCTACATGCGTTCTTTTTTACTATGGTGTGATTTACACACATGATGACTCTGTAGATACATTATAATCTCTCCAGAGCTTAAGGTAGCAAACAGTACTTTCATAATACATAAATATCAATGCCAAAAGCCAGAGTTACGATAGCATGTTGCAGTGTGATGTTGAACTGCAGGATGGGAAAAAAGCAATATTATTTCCAAAGTCTTTTTTTAAAAGTATTTTGAAACGTTAAAAATATAATCTTAACTTTCAAAAGCATGAAAAAAAGCTATCTTGATTTGAATAAATTTAGTCTAAAAACAAACATCATGTAAAATTATGCACCAATCGATTGCTGATTGTATATTTCTTTATTTAAATATGAGTATATTTGCATCTATATATCTAAATACATATATTCAAAAATATGATTGTACCATATAGATATATATGAATAAGAAGCGGCGCCGTGAATCGGGATCCTCCGGCACCACAGGAGCGTAGACCAGCGGCGCTGGATCGCGCAGAGTGACCACCACAGCTCCGCGAGGAAACACACCTGGGATGCGGCCACCACTGGTCCAGGAGATTAGGACCACGCGAGCTCACATCGCGGACGCCAAGGCGCGACAGGCCTCCTCCACGCAGAAATACTGCGTGTACATTGAGCATTGCCCGGACTTCTCGCCCTACCAGTACCTCCGGGCAGTTGATACGGTGGTCGGCGGGCCGAGGAACATCCTGCAGCTGACTAGAATGAATGGCCACGTCCTCGTCGGATTGACAGGCAGGGCCCTTGCAGAGCGCCTCTTGGAGAAAACCTTGAAATCGAGGGCACTCTCCTCAGGGCATTCCCCTTCCGCAAGAGGGCTGAGAGGATTGCCATTTGAAACCTCCCCTTCTTTGTTGAGGACAACAGCATCGTCCAGGTGCTGCAGCCATATAGCAGGGTAACATCCATCGCCCCCATGCAATTTAAGCTCGGCGAGTACACCTACGCCGACGGCCGCCGCGAGGCCTTCGTCCTTCTCAACAACGGCGTAACGCTTGAACGTCTACATACCCGCCTGGACATCAGGACCAAGGGGGACACCCTGCCGGACTTCCTGACCTTTGGTATAAAATGCTCAAAGTGTCATAGGCAGGGTCACCGCAGGGCTAGCTGCCCAATGCTCGCTAGTAGGGCGTCGCCCTCCTCATCCACCGGTGCCGAGTCACGCGCCGCACCTCAGCAGCCAGGGCAGCCAGATCCTCCGCCCACAACACCAGCACCTCCTGCTCCACCTGTGGAGACGTCGAATGAGGCTCCCGCGGGCCCTCACTCCTCGGCGCCTCAGCCTGCCGAACCGGCGCCTCCTGCTCAGCCGGCCCTCGTTGCCCCCCCCTGATCCTCTGTCTGCCCAGGGGATCCTCTAGACCAGTGATTCTCAACCTTTTTTTTTGTTGCGGCACTATTTTAAAGATTTGAAAATTTGGCGGCACAATTTTAGAATTTCGCGGCACACTTTTGCTAACTTGAATGCAAGAAAATTCAAATTATGTATCAATATTTCTATGCAAAAATATAAGTAATATACATCTCTAACATTCAATTTGCTAATTTCGTTATTTTAAAAGTAAAAAAAAGAAAAAGAAAAAAAGAAAAACCAATACAAACGTGAACATAATCATATGACTAAAATTCGGCGGCACATTTTTAGAATTTCGCGGCACACAAAATTACCGCGGCACAGTGGTTGAGAATCACTGCTCTAGACTGTGACCGCCCCTCTCGACGTTGAGATGACGGTGGAGGAGAACACCACATCCTCTACGACATCCCTGAAAAGAAACACCAAGAGCGATCTCGAGAGATTTCTCGAGAGGAATCCCGGCTTCTCATTAACCGAGACTAAAGATCTTGGCCTCAAACGGGAAGAGGTCATAAGCCTCCTCTCCTCTAAAACCCAAAAGGCGGAAACCGCCGCTCACACCCGCCCAGAAAGACGCTCTCGCCGGGCTGGCCGGCCATATATTGGCTCTGAAGCCTGGCACCGCCAGCAACAACTACAAGGTCCTCGGGTTGGTCAGGACATAGCTCAACAACAGGCCATCCGTAGTGACCCCACCGCCTCCAACACCTGCCCCGATGACCCGTGACCTCCTGGAGGCTCAGGAAGACGTGGGAATCGTATATACGAAATATTTTTACAATTGAACTATAGAACTATTCTGAGGCCCATATTTACATGCGGGATAGTCGGGTTGGATATCGTTTTGGCGATCCTTTACCTCGATAATGTCGACTTCCTTAGGAGCCTCTTGCCTGAACACAGGCCTATTCTTTTTGATTTCTTCAACAATGTCATCAAGCATGTTGGGGACATGGATCCCATATCCCTCAATAACCTGTCCAAACTCAAGGCAATTTTAAGTTCCTGAGAGGATACAGACGTCCCTTCGGTGAAGGCCTCGTCTGGGTTATTTTTTCCAATGCTATAGATATATATGAGCAGTTATATATTATGAGGCAGATAAATATAAACCCTACCTAAACAAATGACAGCAAAAAATAAATTGAGCCTACCCTTAAAAAAAAGCAGTTACTGAAAATGCATAGCTGCTGCTTACAATATAAATACTATTAGAGCATAAACATGTAGCAAGTTATATAGAAAAAACATTTTTTTTCAATAAATATACTTTTTACAACTTCAATAAAATTTATAGTTACTCTACATATAAGAAAGAAAAAAATAGAATACTGTTCTAAATCTCAATTTGTCTTAAAATAGGAATATCCCTTATGAGAATCAAATAGTAAACCTTAGCTTAAAAATTGTAGATCGTTATATTTACACTAATTACAATTAAACAAAGCAGAAATTGCATCGTCACAAAAAGATATGAATAAGCTCCGAAATAAATAATATTTCCAATTAATTTAATTTGAAAAATATTACTAAATAACTAATATTACTAAATAACTAAATAAAATCTTACCTTCTAAAAAGGAAAAAAAAAGTTATTCGAAATGCAATTTTTGCACTTTTATCCTAAATGCTAAACCAAAACCTCAGCTACCTACGTGCGAAATTTCACAATACAGTTTTAATTAACCCAGGTTCCAGGGGTGTATAAATTTGATAACGATCGATGACTATTATCTCCAAATCTTAACCTTTAAAAATATTCATCGTGTAAACAAACTAAAATTCATCGTGTACACAAGCAACGTGTAAAATTATTAAACAATCAAATTCCTTTTTCGTCGCGCCCAAGCGTTAGAAGGCTGGAACTAACGCTTTTTGGTTTTACATTTAAAAAAAGCACATTAACCTTTTTAGTTTTTTGAATAGCTTATATGTTAAACGAAAACTTCATCTACCTACATGCGAAATTTCATAATGATTGATTCTGTAGATTTTGCGCAACGCGATAACAAACATCGATTTTGGATTTCATTTTTATAGATATATAAAGGATGGCGCGTTATCGCTTTTTATAATAATATATATATATATATATTCTCAATATAACTTGTATAAAAAATGATATCTCTCAAGAGCGATCACTGAAACGGCCTCCAATTATCATTACGAGATTATTTTCCAAACCAATATGTAAAAACCGCCTAGTTGTATATTAAGTCAATGTGTGGTCTACCTAAAAAGGTCCATCTATACACCTTCAAGATATACAAAGAAAACAGTTCAAATGCAGAAGCTTTGTAAAGTTACAAACAAACAAAGGTTTAGAACGCCACTTTAAAATAAACAACACAATAGTAATAAAAAAGGAATCCAATTTCCATTGTTGATGGTAAAGGGCGCACAGAAACTTTGAAAGGTGTTTCTCGATAAAGAAAACGTTAAGATGATTAAAGTGAATACTCCTAGACAGTGACTTTCTCTTTAAGAACAATGGAATTTCTTGAATTGTTTCTTTAGAATAGAATCCCCATTCTCTTTATCTTTCCATTTCAACACTACAATGATGATCGATATCCACCTAAGATGGAATATATCATCATTATTTGTTATAACATATATACACAATAATCGTATAAATCTGCATATACTCATGGACAAAACTTGAGGATGTTGTACCTTTTAGCATGTATATCTAGATTCAGATACTAACTCTGAAAGTCATTTGATGCACAATGACCTTTATTGAAGATACACGAGATAAGCAAGTCTGAACAAATTGCCTCTGTCTCCTTAAAAAAAAAAGACTACCGGAGACATCAAAAACTTTACACTTCAATTTGACCTTAAGTGCATATGGTTAGTTAAATGCAGTTGAGGTGGAAGATTGGAAAAAGGGACAGGCATTACGAAGTAGTCCGGGGGCAAACACATGCAAAGAGAAGCCATAGAGGATAGAAGGTCCAGCAAAAGTCAGACTGACGTGGTAAAAGCGTCGGTAAGATCTGCACATAACCATTGAATCCAGAGGAAGTTATATTCTACACAGAGTGGACAAGAAGTGATCCCCGAGTCCTCAATCTCAGCGACCGTTCTCTATGAAGACGCAATATTGTATCAGACAAAATATTCTGATAAGACCTGACTTCCTTCTAAAGTATTTGGAACTTTCTCTCTCTTTATAAACATCCTCATTGGTTTTAATTCAAGCCTTAGTAATAAGAAACAGTTTAGATTAAAAACAATAGTTTAGTATTTTCTAATTTGAAAAATTTGCTTTAGAATTAATTATAATTCCTAGTGTGCGCAAATTGGAGATGACATAACTTTAACTTGTTCCATGATATTTGGCCAACCCATTTTCTTGATAAAGAATTAAATCCAATATATGGCGCTCTACCATATAAAAATGCTCATGTGTGCGGTCAGGATCTGTCTTTTTTGTTTTTAATATTTTAGCAAATTATTTTTTTATTTCATCAACAGATTATCATTTTTAATATTCATAATTTTCTATTTTCTCAGTTAATTTCAACTTTTCAACTTTATTCAACTATAACAACAAAGTGCCATGTCCCGCTAAGAACACTGGCGCCAAATGAAAAAAAAAAAAAAAAAAGCAGGAGAAAGGGAGAGAAAAAAAGAAAAATATATCAATTCATACATTTCAATATATATACATATATATGGTAATTTAAGCCAACAACCCTATATTGTATACTACTTATAACAAGATTGTCATGTTGTATATAGAGACACATCTATAAATAATTATACGCATGATTGACATGTTTCATTGCATCACAATATGTAATGTACTTTGTACAAACTGAGGATGAATAAATAAAAATATGTAATAGATTAAGAGCTGAGTTAAAGCAAGATTGAGAAGTTCAAAAACGTCTAAAATCGAGATAGAAAACAACCCTAAAAAGGAATTTGGCAGCCCATTGCCATCAAGGTCAAAAGGTGCAGAATGCCGCAGACGTTAAAAGTTCAAATTCTCACATGTCTCCCCCCCCCCCCCTCCTCGGGAATGGTATATAAAAACCTCGGATTTAGCCCAACGTAGACAGTCACTTCACCGTCGGAGTGAGCCCTTGTTGGTTGCAGCCAGGTCCACCTCATCGACCATGTAAAACAGAAAGAAACCTTCTTTCTCCATCTTGCTCTTAGCTCGACTCCTTTCTGTTCATGGAACTTTCCTACTACAGCTGTGTCTCTTCGTTTTGTGTGTGTGGACATTCCCAAGATTTCCACTCTGCCTCGACCACGACTGCCTGTACTCTGTGAGAACTGTTAAAGGTCCTACAAGGTGCAGAGAGGTACTGCAAACTTCTTCACGCCCTGACTGTCCCTCTCGGTTACTACAGGTTTGACCCTCGGTTACCACATATATACAGGAAATTACAATATGCTTGAATACATTTATATATATATAGTATGCGCGCTTTAAAAAATATATATGTCATAATTTGTATATACCAAGATGTAACCCCACCACAATATATGCAATGTATCGTCCAGAAAGTTTTAATAAAAGTTAGGCCTCGCGGAAAAGAGAGAACAGCAATTACCAGGAATACATCATCCAAGAAGTAAGGTCACCACCCTCGGGACCATAAAACTAAGTTCGAAGACCTTCTTCTTCCTGGAGTATGGCAATCATGAAAAGACAATGGAGGTACGAATATCCAATCAGAGTTCTGCATGAACAACTAACAGCCAACCAAATGTAACCACGTAGACGATCTCAACCAATGAGAGGCATAGAGAGTAAACGAGGAAAATCTCGGACTCAAAGTTAGTCAGTAGGGAAGTCGACCCGACTAGGAGCAAGACGTGCCTAATCCCTTCTCACCAAGGTTACATCTTTACGATAATGTGATAGGAAAGTGCCCCATTAGTCTCAAAACCTTCTCTCCCTTATTCGGGAAGTCCTAGATTCAACCCCATCCTGTGTTTCCTCTCGATATTTCCCCTGTGAAAAGCCTACCATTTCGACCAAACGACTGCGCCATCAACCACCACAAAACACCAATCCTACAGTAAGTCAACAGGGTCTTACATAGGAATAACAATCAAAAATCAAAAAAGGGTCCAATTATTATTATATATAAATATATATTAAAAATAAATAAGGCATCTCCTGACCACGAGCACATGTGCTTTTTAGATGGCAGAGCGCCATCTAGTGGAGCAAAAATAAACTAAACGTTTATTTAGCTTGCTCCGTGATATTTGGCCAACCCAATTTCTTGATACATCAAGAAAAGCCATCCACGAACGCGTTTCGCGCTATTGGTGCTCGTCAGCGTGGAGAAGGCTGTAACCAATGCGACCAAAAAGATATTTTGGTCCCAATGGCTTCCCGAAAAATCAAGAAATGGGTATTTAAGGCCAAATTTGCGTAAAGACGCTTAACATATGAAAAAAAAATAGAAAAAAATAAAAGATAAGTGGGTCAGGTGTTGATATTAAAAATAAATAAGGCAATTCCTGAACACGATCACATGTGCTTTTTACGCTGTTGAGCGCCAACAGCGCGAAACGCGTTCGTGAATGGCTTTTCTTGATTTATCAAGAAATTGGGTTGGCCAAATATCACGGAGCAAGCTAAATAAACATTTATTTTATTTTTGCTCCACTAGATGGCGCTCTGCCATCTAAAAAGCATATGTGCTCGTGGTCAGGAGATGCCTTCTTTATTTTTAATATCAACACCTGACCACTCATCTTTTATTTTTTTCTATTGTTTTTTTCATGTGTTAAGCGTCTTTACGCAAATTTGGCCTTAAATACCCATTTCTTGATTTTTCGGGAAGCTATTGGGACCAAAAAATATTTTTGGTCGCAGTGGTTACAGCCTTCTCCACGCTGACGAGCGCCAACAGCGCGAAACGCGTTCGTGGATGGCTTTTCTTGATTTATCAAGAAATTGGGTTGGCCAAATATCAGGGAGCAAGCTAAATAAACGTTTAGTTTATTTTTGCTCCACTAGATGGCGCTCTGCCATCTAAAAAGCACATGTGCTCGTGGTCAGGAGATGCCTTATTTATTTTTAATATCAACACCTGACCCACTTATCTTTTATTTTTTTCTATTGTTTTCTCATATATATATATATCTAATAGTGTTGCAATGTGCCTACGTATGGATGAACTGGCAGTCGTGTACGTGAGGCGAGTGTTGATGATCTTCCCACACGCGGACAACAAGAAGCAGATGCAGGGCTAGATGTTAGCACAAAGAGGGATCGGGGACAGCCCACGGGACAGATGTAGAGGCCATGACACCAACTTTGATGTTTATCACCGAGACATGGAGAGCAAGACTGAGCGAGACAGAAGCCGTCTGTCGATCGCCACCCTCTAGAACATCTCCCGACCCCCTGCCAAAACTTGTCCTGTTTCGGGGGGTCTCTATAAGAATGTCCCTCGGGACCCCACATGGGCTGGGCGTTGTCTTTTTCCACCCCTCTGTCCCTGCTGCCACAAGCTTACCGCTCTCTCTTTGGATCTTTATTTTGACGTCACCAATTTTAGTTTATATACAAAAAGGGTGTACAGGTTATATTAATAAAGATATAGCATATATACAAAATATGGGGGTGGTAGCAAATAGAAAGTTACATTACTATACAGTTTAAAATAAACGATATATATATATAATTATAAATATATAAACAATACTTAAAGTTACACGGCATAAGTTTATTTTTTTGTGAAAAATCAATATTTATTTCAAAGAGAAATATTTACTATTTCTAACTTTTTTGAATGAAGTATGAGAGGGTGAAATTATGAAGAGTAATGGCGAACGGAAAAATAAAAGTGTCCAGGGGCGGGAATCGAACCCACAACTTTCTGCTTACCGGGCAGGTGCCATGTCCACTAGGCTACCCTGGACGTATGCTTCCGTTCGTAAATAATATTTAAAGTAACTTATAATACATTATAAAGGACTGCGGCGAGTGATTATAAACAATACTTAAAGTTACACCGCATAAGTTTCTATTTTTGTGAAAAATCAATATTTATTTCAAAGAGAAATATTTATTATTTCTAACTTTTTGAATGAAGTATGAGAGGGTGAAAATATGAAGAGTAATGGCGAACGGAAAAATAAAAAGGTCCAGGGGCGGGAATCGAACCCACAACCTTCTGCTTAGCGGGCAGGTGCCAAGCAGAAGGTTGTGGGTTCGATTCCCGCCCCTGGACACTTTTATTTTTCCGTTCGCCATTACTCTTCATATTTTCACCCTCTCATACTTCATTCAAAAAGTTAGAAATAATAAATATTTCTCTTTGAAATAAATATTGATTTTTCACAAAAATAGAAACTTATGCGGTGTAACTTTAAGTATTGTTTATAATCACTCGCCGCAGTCCTTTATAATGTATTATAAGTTACTTTAAATATTATTTACAAACGGAGGAATACGTCCAGGGTAGCCTAGTGGACATGGCACCTGCCCGGTAAGCAGAAGGTTGTGGGTTCGATTCCCGCCCCTGGACACTTTTATTTTTCCGTTCGCCATTACTCTTCATATTTTCACCCTCTCATACTTCATTCAAAAAAGTTAGAAATAGTAAATATTTCTCTTTGAAATAAATATTGATTTTTCACAAAAAAAGAAACTTATGCGGTGTAACTTTAAGTATTGTTTATAATCACTCGCCGCAGTCCTTTATAATGTATTATAAGTTACTTTAAATATTATTTACGAACGGAGGAATACGTCCAGGGTAGCCTAGTTGTTTCGTTTTATTCTAACATAGGTAGCAGAAGGCAGCGCGCAGCGGTGTAAGTACGGAGAGCTTCGTCATCGCTGACCAATGGGAGGCCAGCTGGCGGACCGCCAGAGGGAGCTCGCCACCTTCTCGAACATTCTTCTTACCAACGCTGGCTACTAAAGAACAATGCCTTTCATTGCTGCGGCTTTAAATCGTTTGTAAATTCTTTAAATATTCATTGTAAAGAAAAATAAAATAAATTCATTTGTAAAGCTTGGGATAATTGCCTGACCAAAGATAAGTACATTTGTTTCTTTAAGCTAGTATAAAACATTTTATTCAATTAAGCCTAACGAGGACAAATTGTTTTGTAAACAATCATTCTGCTTTTCCTCCTTTCGTATTTGCCAAGTGGGAAACAAAACACTAGTGGACATGGCACCTGCCCGGTAAGCAGAAGGTTGTGGGTTCGATTCCCGCCCCTGGACACTTTTATTTTTCCGTTCGCCATTACTCTTCATATTTTCACCCTCTCATACTTCATTTAAAAAGTTAGAAATAATAAATATTTCTCTTTGAAATAAATATTGATTTTTCACAAAAAAAGAAACTTATGCGGTGTAACTTTAAGTATTGTTTATAATCACTAGCCGCAGTCCTTTATAATGTATTATAAGTTACTTTAAATATTATTTACAAACGGAGGAATACGTCCAGGGTAGCCTAGTGGACATGGCACCTGCCCGGTAAGCAGAAGGTTGTGGGTTCGATTCCCGCCCCTGGACACTTTTATTTTTCCGTTCGCCATTACTCTTCATATTTTCACCCTCTCATACTTCATTCAAAAAAGTTAGAAATAGTAAATATTTCTCTTTGAAATAAATATTGATTTTTCACAATAAAAGAAACTTATGCGGTGTAACTTTAAGTATTGTTTATAATCACTCGCCGCAGTCCTTTATAATGTATTATAAGTTACTTTAAATATTATTTTCGAACGGAGGAATACGTCCAGGGTAGCCTGGTGGTTATGGCACCTGCCCGGTAAGCAGAAGGTTGTGGGTTCGATTCCCGCCCCTGGACACTTTTATTTTTCCGTTCGCCATCACTCTTCATATTTTCACCCTCTCATACTTCATTCAAAAAAGTTAGAAATAGTAAATATTTCTCTTTGAAATAAATATTGATTTTTCACAAAAAAAGAAACTTATGTGGTGTAACTTTAAGTATTGTTTATAATCACTCGCCGCAGTCCTTTATAATATATATATATATATATATATATATATATAATATATATATATATCGGATCCTGTTGTCACTCGTGTAAGATCCTGTTGACTCCTTTCAACTTACTGTCGGATTGGTGAATTGTGGTGAATCCTATGTCGGATTCTGTTGAATTGATGATTGATGGCGCAGTCTTGGTCGAATGGTGGGTTTCCACAGGGGAAATAACGAGCACCTGGATGGGATAGAACCTGGACTTCGCGAAAAGGGAGAGAGTGATTGAGACTGGAGGAGGTACCTTGCCTTTCACATGATAGAAGAGGACTTTACCTTGGTTGGAGATAAGTTGGGCACGCCTTGCTTCTAACCCGGTCACCTACCTTCTCCCTAACTTCTTGTCCGAGATAATCGTCATTAACTATCTCGGCTTCTTATTGGTCGAAATAATTCTACGTGGCTACTTCTGATTCGCTATTAGTTGTTCATGCTTAACTGTGATTGGCTTAGCACCTCCATTGTCGCCATAATTGCAATCTTCCAGGAAGAAGAAGGTCTTTGAACTTTAGTTTTATGGGTCCTGGGCAGTAACCTTTACTTCCTGGATGATGCAATCCTGGTAATTGCTGTTCCCTCTTTCGCGAAGCCTAACTTTTATTTAAATCTTTTGACGATACATTGCATAGATTGTGTTGGGATTACATATTGCTATATACAAATTATCATATATATAATTAAAATATAAATCAAAATAAAGAAACTATATAATATAGCATATATTACATGCAATCTCTCAAATATACCTAGCAATTAAGAATATTTAAAAAAATCTGATATATTGTTACATCAATTTTAATGCGCCTCACATTTATTCAAAATATTATATGATATTTAATATTTATTTAAAACAGAATATTTATATTATCATCATTCCTTTTTATAGTTTCATTCCTTTTGTAATATTCATTGTACATATATCTTGATTGGTTATTGGAGCAAGAGAGGACCTAGAGGCAGACGGTGGATCGCAAACTACGAGGAAGACGATAATAAATAAACACAATAACTTTAAAAGGTAATTTATTTTTATTTATTTACTTTTATTTTTTTGCTTTAAATATGGAAACCCGCTCGGGAAACATGTATAACACCAAGAAAGAAGAAACCAAGGTCGACGACACTGCAGAGCTGCAACTAGGTGCAACAATATTTACAAAATATATATCTATTGAATTTAATAAATTAAACTTTGCTAGATATCAGTTCTCTTGGATCAGTAGAGTTAATGCCGTTATTAAGTCTGTACTCTTTAAATTTTGGCGGCACTTGAGTAAAACAACAGTGGAATCCTGAACGTTACATCCACAAAAATGCTTGGATCTTCCACTGCGTAAATTTTATTTTCCGAAAACTCTTGATATTACCATGGTTGGTTATAAATTAGGGAGAAAATATTTTGTAATTCCTTGGTTGAAAATACTCGTAAATGTATCATTTGTATTATTCAATAGGAATTATATTCTTGAGTCTGTATATGATTTTATTATAAAAGAAATATCAATATTGTATTTTGCTTATCCTCGAGCGAAAAATTAGTCAAGTCGTATTTCATATATTTTTAATATATATAATCTGTAATCAAAGGAGTTGGGGGGGGCAAAGTTCTAAGACTCCGAGGGAATCCTTGGCAGAAGCACGTCAGATCCATGTCGGTGACTACAATATTTGCAAGTTGTGGGTCACAGCTTCAATAGGGAAGGAGCTATGTAGTAAAGTATTTATTATTTTATTAACAGATCATCAATTCTGATAATCTTTTAATAATGCCTTTTCTTTTTTCTGATGTTTATATTTTGATATTCTATAAACATCGCTCGTTTCTTTTCTTGTATTTTATCAATTTTAATGTGTGCTTGCCTTAAATAAATTGCCGTATAATATGCTGAAGTATGTATTTTTTATACTTTACTACGTAACAATATCAACACTTGACCTCTTATATTTTTGAAAAATATTTTCCCATGAACAGGATATTAACGCAAAATTAGACTCAAATAGCAATTTCTTGATGTTTCAGGAAGCCTCTTGGGAAAAATTTTAGTCGTTGAGGTACAGCCTTCCCCATGCTGACGAAGGCCAACAATCCTAAACGCCTTCGTGGTTGACCATTCTTGCTTTTACAAGAAAATAAGTTGCCCTAATATCACGGAGCAAGTTAAATCAACGTTCAGTTGATTTTCTTCCCACTAGATGGCGCTCTGCCATCTTATACTCACGTGAGCGGTCAGGATAGGTCTTTTTGTTTTAATATATCCCTATTAATATATATAGTCACGACCGTCTGTCGTGGCCTCTGTCACGGATAATATACAGTTATCATCGTCATGCGTTCTTAATTCTGTCACCGTTTGCTTTTGGTTCAGTGGTAGAATGCTCGCCTGCCACGCGAGCATTCCCGGCCGATGCATTTTTTTTTTACAATTTTTAAAACTCATTTATATATTATACAAGAATGACATCCACGGCGCCAATTTATAATTGTAACGAATAGTATTTGAATAAAAGCATTTAATCGGGTAAACCCCGGGCGTTGTAGATTATAAACACAATAAGACCACATCCATGATAAGGTACAGTTTGGATTATAGATTATAAACACAAGGTAATAAGACCACATCCATGATAAGGTACAATTTGGATTATCTATATATATAAAAATGAATGTATGTGTGTGTCTGTCCTTTATGCCTGACCAAACCACTCATTGGAACGCCATGAAACTTTGGGAAGTTATTTAGTATAGTACTGGGAAGGTTTCTAGCAAATAAAATTTTTGAAATAACTTTTAGCCTAAAAATAATCAAGATAAATATTCTAATGTATCTGTTATAATTCAACAATCTGCTCTAAATATTATCATGATGATACGATGATTTTGTAATGTAGAAAATTAGGAAAGACAAAATTCAGGATGACACGGTAATTTATTTGAGACAAGAATAATGATACAATTCCAAGGCAAGATACTATTCCTTTAACTTCCAATTACCGAGGTAACCAATTAATATTGATTTTATTCAACTTATCGAGTATTTTTAAAGGGACCAGGAAAAAAATGTTCACTTTATCGAGAGATTCGTTAGACAAATCTTTACTCGGGTAAAACCCAAAACCCGGGCGAAGCCGGGTACATCCATACAAGAATAATGATACAATTCCAAGGCAAGATACTATTCATTTAACTTCCAATTACCGAGGGAACCAATTAACATTGATTTTATTCAACTAACGAGTATTTTTCAAGGGACCGGGAAAAAACGTTCACTTTATCGAGAGATTCGTTAGACAAACCTTTACTCGGGTAAAACCCGGGCGAAGCCGGGTACGTCCGCTAGTAGATTATAAACACAAGGTAATAAGACAACATCCATGATAAGGTACAGTTTGGATTATAGATTATAAACACAAGGTAATAAGACCACATCCATGATAAGGCACAATTTGAATTATAGATTATAAACACAAGGTAATAAGACCAAATTTCCAATGATAAGGTACAATTTGGATTATTACTATATATAGTTTAAAATACAATATAACGCGGCTGATGATTGTAAAACGAAAATTGCAATTATACCGCGAATGTTTCTTTTAAACAAAAATCGAAATCTATTTTAGAGAAATAACGATTATTTCTAACTTTAAGGATGAAGTATGATAGGATGAATTGTGAAGAGTAATGACAAACGGAAAAATAAAAGTGTCCAGGGGCGGGAATCGAACCCACAACCTTCTGCTTACCGGGCAGGTGCCATGTCCACTAGGCTACCCTGGACGTATTTTTCCGTTCGTAAATAATATTTAAAGTAACTTATAATACATTTAAAATACAATATAACGCGGCTGATGATTGTAAAACGAAAATTGCAATTATACCGCGAATGTTTCTTTTAAACAAAAATCGAAATTTTTTTCCGTTTGTCATTACTCTTCACAATTCATCCTATCATACTTCATCCTTAAAGTTAGAGATAATCGTTATTTATCTTTAAAATAGATTTCGATTTTTGTTTAAAAGAAACATTCGCGGTATAATTGCAATTTTCGTTTTACTATATATAGTCACGAGAGTCTTTCCTGATCAGTCAGTCATTGGCCGGCCGCCTCTGTCAGGGATGCGCGCGCACAGGGAGGTCACGTGCTCGCCGACAAGAAGATAGGTCTACTGATCGATGAAAATTATATAAAAAAAAAGAAAGAAAACATTTTAAAATTGAAAACTTCATTTTAAAAATAAATATATATTTTAAAATAACAGAATATTTTAATTTTCAATAAATTTCATAGATATATTATCCAAAAAAAAATAATTTTGATAACTTGATTACTTTGATTACTAATTACCCATATTCTTCTGCTCTTACTTAATATTACCTATTTACTAAAATAATCATTGTATGCAAAAAAACATGCCTCCTAAGAAATATAACTCTGAAGAGGAAAGAAAGGCCACAGCTGCCGCAAGAAGGCAAAAAGCAAGGCAACAAGAAACAGCTGATCAACGCGCTGAACGACTCCAACGAGATGCTGAAGCTAAACGTCTACATCTAAGTAATGAAACAGCAGAACAACGTGCTGCAAGACTTCTGCGTAAAGCTGAAGCTAAACGTCTAAAACTAGATAGTGAAACAGCAGACCAACGTGCTGCAAGACATCAACGTGATGCTGAGGCTCACAGGCGATATCGGCGACCGACAATGCGAACTAATGCAATTGATTTGGCTAATATAGATGAAAAAGAAATTATTGAATTTTTCTTCGGCCAAATGAATGAAAGATGCGAATTTTGCAATTCTTTAAATTTCATGGGAGAAAGACCCCCAGATAGAAAATTCTCAGCCTGCTGCCATAAAGGCAAAATAGGTTTACCGGAGCAGGATTATCCAGAATACCTGGAAACCTTAATGAATGGCGTTGACCATAATAGTAAAAAATTTATGGAAAATATTAGATCTTACAATAGCTAATTGGCATTTGCATCCATGGGGGCAAACATTGCTACACCTCCAGGATATGGACCATACTGCTTCCGTATTCACGGTCAAATATATCATAGAACTGGAACACTTCACCCAGTAGGGGAACAGCCGCCAAAATTTGCCCAATTGTATATTTTAGATACAGCAGAGGCTACAAGAGAAAGACTTTCCATCCCTGAGAACCACGGATGTGATGAGAATGTTTTGAATAAACTTGCAGAACTGTTAGCAAAACATAAATAAGTTTGCAATGTCTTATAAAATGCTTCGTGACGTAGAAAAGGAAGCCATACAAGAAGATAATAATAATGGCACAGAACTACCAAATATTGTAATGGCAATTAAGAACGATCGGACTCAAGACGTTCGACGATACAACAAGCCAACTGCCAGTGAAGTTGCAGTTGTCTTCCAAAATGATGATGGTGAACCTCCATTTATTCGTGATATACTGATTCATTTAAAACCAATAGAGAATCAGCCTATGTTAAAGCCAATTTCTATCTTAGATCCAAATTTGGATGCGTTGGTTTATCCACTATTTTACCCTAGAGCGGAACAAGGTTGGACTACCTATCTAAAACAGAAACCCGGCTCAAGTCAAAGACTAAGTCAAATGCAATATTATAGTTATTTGCTGTCTGTCCGAGACAAGTTTAATCCTATTTTAAATGGGGGGAAACTAACGCAACAATTCATAGTCGATGCGTATGTAAAAATGGAAGCAAATAGACTCCATTACATTAAAGAAAATCAGTCCAAATTGAGAACTGAAAAATATAGTGGTCTCATGGATCAGATAAACGTAAGAGCTTAAAATGAAAATCTTAACGTTGGAAAGGCAATAATCCTTCCATCAAACTTTGAAGGCAGTCCAAGAAATATGCAACAAAGGTACCAAGATGCCATGTCAATTGTGATAAAATATGGAAAATCAGATTTATTTGTTACAATGACTTGCAATCCAAAATGGAAAGAAATAACTGAAAATCTTGAACCTTGGCAAAAAACCGAACATAGACCAGATTTGGCACATGTCTTTAATTTAAAGTTAAAAGAGTTGCTAAAAGAAATAAAAGCAGGGTTATTTGGAAAGTTAACTGCAATGGTCCATGTAATTGAATTTCAAAAAAGAGGGCTTCCTCACGCCCACATATTAATAATATTGGCTGCAGAGGCAAAATATAATACAGAAGCGGATATAGACAGAATTGTATCTGCCGAAATTCCAGATAAGGAAAAATTTCCGGTTCTTTTCGGAATAGTTACAAAACACATGATTCATGGTCCATGTGTAAAAAATAATCCAAGGTCCCCATGTATGGTCAATACACGAAAAAAATTCCAAAAGATTTGATTCAATCTCAACAATTATGAACGTTGATGGATATCCAAAATACAAACGAAGAGTGATATCTGAACAGGTTTATGTAAATTCTAAACCTATCAATAATTCATGGGTTGTTCCATACAACGCATACATATTGTTAAGATTCAACTGCCATATAAATGTTGAAATCTGTTCATCTGTACAGGCAGTTAAATACTTATTTAAGTATGTATATAAAGGCCATGATTCTGCCAATATAGAAATACGTGAACAGACCTTGAATCACGATGAACCAACTAAATTTGTAGATTCAAGATATGTTGGCCCTGTAGAAGCAGGTTGGAGAATATTCGGATTCCATATGCATGAACAATCCCATGCTATAATACGGTTAGCCGTCCACTTGCCTGATTATCAAGATGTTGTATTTAATGACGATATCAGCGATGAACAGCTGCAAAATAGACTGAGTCGAGACTCAACATTAATGGGTTATTTTAAACTGAACCGTGCTGATCCTAATGCGAGGGAATACTTATATCGTGAAATCCCCGAGCATTATACTTGGAATTGCAAAGAGAGGCAATGGAACACTCGAAAATTGCGTGGAGCTAAAGTGATTGGCAGAATGTATACTGTCAGCGTTAAAGAACAAGAGCGCTATTATTTGAGGCTACTTCTCTTAAATGTAAAGGTAGCTCAGTCATTCGACGATTTAAAAACTGTCGACGAAATATTATATCCCAGATTTAGAGAAGCTGCACTTGCAAGAGGTCTTTTCCTCGATGATAGTGTATGGAAATCTACACTGGAAGATGGCGTCGTCATGAACATGCCAAAGCAACTTCGAGAGTTGTTTGCATATATTTGCGTATTTGGACCACCCCCAAAACCACGCGAATTGTGGGATGAATTTAAGCCTCACATGTGTGAGGACTTTTGCCGAAAGCATCATCATAATGATGATGCATGCACCCATTGCGAGGGTTATGCCATGAAAGAAATTAGTGACATATTTCTAAGTTTTAATACGATTAATCCTTTTAATATATTGTAATACGCATAGAATCAAAAAGGATGAGTTTCTTTAATTGGGAAAAACGTTTCTAGCTTTCGGGCGTAAGCGGCCCTTCCACAGGAAATAATGGAACAATCTGTTCCAGAGATTGTTCCATTATTTCCTGTGGAAGGGCCGCTTACGCCCGAAAGCTAGAAACGTTTTTCCCAATAAAAGAAACTCATCCTTTTTGATTCTATGCGTATTACAATATTTCTAAGTCATAGAGTTAATTATAACGAATATGGGCTTTTCCAGTGCCAGCATGGAACATCCCTGATGTTCCATGTTCAGAGGAATATATTTCTGAAACTGAAGTTCTTTTAGCCGCTGATAAAATGAAAAGTTTTAACGCTGAACAAACAGCAGCATATGATCAAATAATGACTGCAGTCAAAGATGTAACAATGAGACCAAAATGTTTCTTCATTGATGGTCCAGGTGGGAGTGGAAAGACTTACCTCTATACCTCCTTGATGCACTCCGTTAGAGGAATGAACCAAGTTGTTCTTCCAGCTGCTACTACTGGCATTGCAGCCAATTTATTACAAAGAGGAAAAACAATGCACTCCTTATACGGATTCCAATTCCGTTGAATGAAACTTCCGTTTTAAATATTAAAATGACTACAATGGCTGCTGGCACCCTCCGAAAGGCAAAGCTATTTATTATTGATAAGTGTACAATGGCTTCAAACCATGCCCTTAACACAATCGATAGACTTCTTAGAGAAGTCATGACTGAGGATAAAAGATATCCTAACCAAATTCCATTTGGTGGTAAGGTCCTCATTGTAGGAGGCGATTTTCGCCAATGCCTACCAGTAATACCTCATGGTATGAGAGCACAAATTGTGCAAAGTTGTTTGAAATATTCTCAGACATGGAGCCATTTTGAGCACTTACCATTGGTAAGAAATGTAAGGGCCAGATCGGACCCCGAATACACAGAATGGCTATTAAAGCTAGGCAATGAAAGTCTTCCAACCTTTGACGATTTGGGAGCAGATCTCATTGAGATTCCCCAAGAACTAATATGCAAAGACGATATAGTCCGAGAAATATTTGGAGACACAATTACTCCTGAATTGGTTGAAACCATGTCACAAAGAGCAATATTGTGCCCCAAGAATTACGATGTTCATAATATGAATGACCAAGTCATGGACTTTATAGTTGGCGACTACCACACTTATTTAAGTGATGATTCCGTTGTCTCAGACAGCGATGAAGAGCGGAATAATTTTCCCGTTGAATTCCTGAATAGTGTTACTCCTTCAGGAATGCCGCCTCATCGTCTAAGATTAAAGGTCGGATGCATTATTCAGCTTCTTAGAAATCTGAAGAAGGGTTTATGTAATGGAACCCGCTTTACTATTAAATCATTAAAGAGTAACGTCATTGAGGCAGAAGTCCTGACTGGCTCAAATAAAGGGGACATTGTATTGATTCCCCGAATAGATTTGGCCCCATCTTAAACAGGATTGCACTTCATAATGAAGAGACGGCAATTTCCTGTAAAACCTGCCTTTGTCATGACCATAAATAAGGCACAAGGTCAAACGCGAGAACGTGTTGGCATTTATTTGCCGGAGCCTGTATTCGGTCACGGACAACTTTATGTTGCCTTTTCAAGAGTGAAACACAGTAGTGATGTTAAAATCATGATTAAAGATTCAGCACTGCAAGGCAGGCTAATTGAAGGAAGCGACAGAGTCTTTACTCGAAATGTCGTATTTAAAGAAATATTTTAAGCTAGCCCAGCGTGGCATAGAGGAGTAACCCTCAGTAAATATCTACATAAAGGAAGGAAAACCTATAACCCGTGTGATAGCACGTAGTTAAGCAATGCCCTTAACCTGATGAGTGCCAAGGCTAGGCCGAAACGTTGCTATCACTTCTACATATTATTTGAAATCTGAAATGTTCGAGAATATGGTTTCTTTGTATCATTTTGTTCTCGAAGAACAAACAGGATAATTAGATTATTTAGGTATAGGCAAAAGATTGATGACGGTATACTTGCAAAATCTTTTTTTCGCAACTACTGTTATCTATATATATATAAAAAATCAATGTTTGTATGTTTGTTTGTTTGTATATATGTCCGGTATACATATTCGCAGTAGTTCACTAATTCAAACCAATATTTCCATACATAGATAAATATATACGGGGAAGACGATAGGCTATTTTAAAATTTATATGATTCAATTATTAAAACTATATATTCAAATTATTCTACCTAACTCACGAACAGCGCCCGCTATCAAAGATTAGATTAAAATATGCTGATGCAAACAAATAGATAATGCTAATAACAAACAATTATTATTAAAATATCTTATCTAAATATATATCACTCGGGTAGATATGCACACGGGTCAATCCCGGGGCGAAGCCTGGGTTACCCGTCTAGTATATATATAAAAGTCAGTGTATGTATGTATGTGTGTTTGTTCCTATGTCGGCTATACACGTCCACAATACGTAACTAATCTGACTGAAATTTTAACAGTATATAGAGTAGAATCTGGAAAAACTTATAGTGAAAATTTCAGGTCTCTATCCCCAATATTCTTCGAGTTATTGGCAAATTGCGTTGCAAATTTACCCTATCGCTCGCAAGCAGCGCATCTAGCGGTGAAGATGGGAAGTAATATCAGCTGACCTAATGTACATGTGAACCGTGTTTTAACAGGACATAGAGAAAAATCTGGAAGAGATATTTTTCGCATTTTAGGCAAGAAAAATTGAAATTGACAGGTTCTGGGCATTAATAGTTGTTTTTTAATTCAGAAAGTGATTATGACAATATTGCTATATCATGTTTTATTATCAGATACAAATTTATATCGGGAAAAATTCCAAAAAGCAGAGACCACGGGTGAAACCAGTTCATTTTTTTGTATGCAGGAACAAATTTCTAACAGAAAAACATTCATTCGAGCAGAAGACACAAAGCCAGATCATCTTTCTATAAAAATATCGCTTCTCAGACACAAAGTTTGGAGCGGGACATTTCACAAGAGTAACATCCACGGCGCCAATTGTAATTTTCAAATATCGTTGTGAAAATTTACATTTTTATATATTAAAAACACACAAAGTTTGGAGCGGGACGTTTCACAATAGTGACATCCACGGTGCCAATTTTTAATTGTAACGAATAGTATTTGAATAAAAACATTTAATCGGGTAAAACCTGGGCGTTGCCCGGGTCATTCGGCTGGTTCATAATATATAGGAGAAAAGAGAACAGGCTAAATCAATGTTTAGTTGATTTCTGTTCCACCAGATGGCGCTCTGCCTTTTGTAAAGCACATGTGCTCCAGGTCAGGATATGCAATTTTTATTTTTGATTCATTTATATATGTGTGTTGAAAATAAATTGAACATATATTTATATTCCATCGCCTTGTAAATTGCAGAAAAATATTTATAATACATAATCACAACTATATTTTTTGAAAGGAAATATTCTAGGGTTTTAGAATCTTTATTTCGAAAAAAAAAAAAAGGAAACTAAAGAACTACAGACTCAAGAATATCGTTCTTATTGAATAATACAAATGATACATTTACAATATTTTCACCAAGGTATTCCAAATTATTTTCGCCCTAATTTCTATGACACACAATTTATAACCAACCATGGTAATATCAAGAGTTTTCGGGAAATAGAATTTACGCAGTGGAAGATCCAAGCTGTTTTTGGGGATGTAACATATATATATGTGGATGGCCTTTCTTGATTTATCAAGGAATTGGGTTGGCCAAATATCACGGAGCAAGCTAAATAAACATTTATTTTATTTTTGCTCCACTAGATGGCGCTCTGCCATCTAAAAAGCACATGTGCTCGTGGTCAGGAGATGCCTTCTTTATTTTTAATATCAACACCTGACCCACTTATCTTTTTTTTTCTATTGTTTTTTCATATATATATATATATATATTGTTACGAGAAGAGCACTTGCAACCTCCGCCAGTAGATGGCGCGTTCGCCTGTTTTGCATCCGCAACTGATGCGGGAGTCGCCGACTTCTGTGATCCCGTTTCCTGCGGAGGCCACCTCTCCTGGCTGTAAATACCTTTACATATTGGCCCCAGGGGGTGGCGTAATGTAAATATCCGTTGTTTATTATTCAAGTTATATGTAATGTTTAGTAATAGACGGCAATAAATAAGTGCTTCTAGTCTCCGTGCCGCCTCCTGTCATTCCTCTAGCCATTGCCATCTTCGTCGGGCTGCTGCTGCTACTACTCTTCTGGTAAGTCTCTCGTGTCCCCCCACCAGTGGTAAGGCCGAGAGATACTGCCAGAGGAAGGGAGTGTCCACTCGAGCGGTGGAACTCGGGACGTCGTCAGGGTGCCTGCAGGGAGGAGCTACTCCGCGACCGAAGGAGCGAATCGTACAAAGAGATCGGGAGGGATCACGCGTAACAATATATATACTGTAATCATATATATATATTTATATATAGAAGCATAGGGCGCCTCTCCCGTTAAAATAAACGTCAAAACCTAACGCCATCTATTGACCGTCGCAGCAACTAGCGGCCTCGGGTGGGTGACAAAGCCACAACACAAACTTTGCCAAACTGAGAAGCGTCCACCTAGAGACCATGGTTTCGGGCTAATAGCCCTCGTCAGTTTGACAAAGTTGGTGTTTTGGCTTTGTTACCGACCCGAGGCCGCTAGTTGCGGCGACGGTCAATAGATGGCGTCAGGTTTTGACGTTTAATTTGAAGGGAGAGGCGCCCTATGCTTCTATAGATCAATTTCCTCCCGGAAAATTTTCTAACTATATTTATGTCGAATCTTGCCGACTCTCTGTTCACTCTGTGGTAGTTGTGACAGCGAAGGTGCTGTCAACTGGAAGTTGGGATTGGATTGGGGTGAATTTGAGGTCGGGATGAAAGTAGTGAGGACACAGGATAGGTTGGTCAAGGGAACCGATGCTGATAGACAGAGATTATAAGAGGAGAGTGAGCTTACGCCCCGCGATTTACGCTGGATCAGGAAACACGTCTAGTGCGGATGAGACTCGGAGACGATCCTGAGGCTTCCCCAGTAGGGTGGTGTCACGTGACCTCTATTGAGATTTTGATTGGTCCTTCATTACATCATGGAAGATGAAGAATCGCCTTGAGTGGGGGTAAACGACTGGGACGCCATCTTTGATAGTTATAGCAGAAAGTGTGAGGATGGAATATTGACCCAAATAAAGTTGTTTTTAGCGAATTCAACTCTGGGGTCTTTTGTCTTGGAGTTCTCTGGTATAAAAGTGTCGTAGAGCTAGCGCTAATGATGCGAGATAAAAATCTTTCCTCTCAACTCTAGGTCTAACTGCAATCGTTTATTAATATCTATAATCGTATTATCTCCTTGTTTTTCTCTGTCTGTCTGACATACAGTCCGTACTTTCTTTGGCTCTTAACAGTACATCATGTTATACAATAGTAATAAGTTCGGTACAGGGTACAAGGTGGTAGGACATATGCAGGGACATGGTAGAATGACTGGGGTTTTAAATTATCAGATTTATATATGTGTGTTGAAAATAAATTATACATATATTTATATTCCATCGCCTTGTAAATTGCAGAAAAATATTTTTGATACTTAATCACAACTACTTCGCAGAAGGTTTCTTTTAAAACACACAGAAGAAAATATATAATTATATTTAAGGCACAAACTTAGGGTCAAGTTTAATAAGAGATTTAGGTATTGTTACGCGAAAGCCGTATCAAACCAAGTTTAGAGCTGATCGTCTGCTGCCCACGTCTACTGTGAATTATTCCCAAGAAACTAATTAAAAATTATTTTTATTTTACATAGAAGTGGTCGTTCAGGGAGGTGGTCGCTCTTTTCAGGTTGGTTTCTCTAAGCCACATTCGTTTTTGGGAAACTTCATTCAACTGTAGGATATCAAAACCAATTATCAACAACAACAGAGAAAGATAGCTGAAAGGTGAGTGGGCAGAATTGATTTTTTATAAAGGAATCGAAAAGTGTGGTGATGTGTAAATTCCTCTATAGTGGGGGTGCCTTTTATTAAATTCCAAACTGGAGAAAAATTCATTTGTTTTCAAGCCGAGCGTAAAAATTGCTTCTTTATTGTAGACGTTTATCTTGAGCCGGACAAAGTGTGGAGGAATTGGTTTTAATTTCGTTTCCTCTTTTTTTCCAAAATAAAGATTCTAAAACCCTAGAATATTTCCTTTCAAGAAATGAAATGTTTTTCTTCTAACTATTTGCACGACGAAATCGTTTATCTGAACAAAGAAGAAATATATCGCGCGAATAGAATCTGTTATGTTAGAGTATTTTAAATGACACTCCAGTTATCAAACACTTTAAATCCATTCTATATTTTGACGCAAGTTACATATTAAAGCACTAATTACGTATTTTCACACTGTTTTTGTGTTTAAAATATAATATATACATAATTTTATCACTGTTTTTGTTATTTTCATACGGATTTCTTACAATAGAGATAATTTATTCTCACACTAATCTTCTCTCAATACGGAGATTTTCCTACATCAAATATTCTATCTTCAGTGTATCCACATCTTATAAAAGGTAAATATCTGAAAGTTTTCGGAGAGCGATCTTGTGGATTGAAATGACGAAACTGCTGTTGGCTTCTAACCACTGATGTGAGACATTTTTCTTTGAAAAATTGAATCTACATCGCGCAATAATATTTGACAAAAATAATCATTTAGAGATACGTTTTTAAAAATACATTTTATTATTATTATATTATTATAATACAATTATTTCAAAGAAACTTATCACTAAAAACGATTTTTTTTAACAAATATTTTTTTTTACCGTCTAAAATGAATAGGTCCATAATTTCCTTAAATATCTTTATTTTGTAGGTCCGCGTTCGAAAAAATTATAAAAGTAAGTGAATATATATTTATTCAGTTACATGAATATACATATTTGAGTTGAGAAAAACATATTCGCAACAAGCGAAAATAAGACAGTTATGGGAAGACAATGAGAAAACTGGCGGTTGACGGCGGAAAACGCCTATTGGTCAGTTCATGGAGCAGCTCCACCAAGCGTCGCTGGTAGCAACGGTTCTCTTGCTTCCTTCTTACATTTAACCAAGAATATTTCTAAAGTTCTCATATATAAGCGAAACAGTGGTAGATTAACCACAGATGAGCCAGGCTCTCCTAATAAATATCCAACGTAATGCGGACAATAAGAAAAGTTGCTTCATTTGAAAAAGAAAAAAAAAAAAAGCTCAAAAATATTCATTTAAATATATATTTCTATTTACAAGAGCAGGAATCGCCTGACATCATTTGAAGAAGAAACAAAAGTTAACGGCGACGAGTTTCTTTTATTTAAAAAATATATATATTTTATTTTATTTATTGTTAATTCTACTTTTATCATCATCGTTTTTAGAATAACTTTCAGTTTTGTTGTAAATATGCGTATATAACATATCTATCTTTTTGAATCACTAATATAGGATTAACTTTTAAAATTCTATATATATTGTAAAAATAACTAATGTGTAATATTTCCTCAAGTAATTGAAAATAAAAGCTACTTGATGGCAAAAATAATTATATTTTTTTTTATCACGACTGTACCTTCAACCCTTTATCTTATCGATCCTTTGTCTTATCAACCTTTATCTAACAACAAATAAATTATTCATAACATATATATATATATATGTTATATTGAAATATTTTATTTAAAAATGTTATATGTTAAAATGTTATTTTATTTAAAGTTATAATTTCATAGATATAAATACTCTGTTTTAATCGACCGCCAGAAGTCACGCTTCTACTATATAAACTGCGTAGGCAATATCAGGTCTAGTTCCAGTCATGAGGTACATTAAACTATCAATTGTCTGTCTGTATGGAATCTTGTTCATTTCTTCAATTTCCTGATTATCCTTTGGGCACATCTTTTTTGTTAGTTTGAGTAAAGATCATAAGGTACAGATTGTAACTTAATTTCAAGAAGGTTGTAATGTTCAAGTGTTCTTTCAATGTATGAGGCTTGATGTAAGAAATAACATTTTAGTCGTTCTATCTCGATATATTTGTAGGCCAAGGAATCGGCAGTAAAAGTTTTTATTAAAAAATTGGAATATAAGTACTGTACTATATCATCTAAATGTTGTTTATTTACACTGCAGATTAAGCAATCATCTACATATATTGCAAGTAATATGTAAGCCTGTTTACATTTCATTGTATAGACACATGAATCTGATATGCTAGGTTTGAGATCAAACTTAATTAAAAACTCATGGAATTTCTTGTTCCACATTCTGGGGGATTGCTTAACACCATAGATGCTTTTCTGAAGAGAGCAAACATGATTTGGAAAATCTGGGTTTTCTTAATCTTGGGGTTGTTCCATGTAAAGTTCTTCTTCCAAATCACCATTCAAGAAGGCAGATTTTACATCTAATTGAATCATTTCCATATCAAGTGATGCAGAAAGTGATAAGATTGTTCTAATTGAATCGAATTTTACTACTGGAGAAAAGGTTTCATCAAAATCAAGTCCTGATTTTTGTGAATAACCTTTCGCAAATAGTCTAGCCTTAAACATTTTATTTGATCCATCTGCATTTTGCTTTATTTTGTATACTCACTTGCATGCAATAGCTTTTCTGTCTGATGGTAGTGTCACATAAGTCCATGTTTGATTTTTCATCAAGGAATTGAATTCATCGTCCATAGCTAGTTTCCACTTTTTTGAGTTTTGTCCTACAATTGCATCTTCATAGTTCAATGGTTCTTTGTCATGGACATAACAAGCATATGAAATAATTCTTGTACAGTTGGTTGATGATTGTTCCTTTTCTCTGATTCTATTCCTGAGAGGGTATCGACATGATTATTCTGGTTTGGTACTGGTATTTGTGCTATCAACACTTTCTTCACTATATATAGTTACCTGCTCTTGTTGGTTATCCTGGATATTTTCTGATGTATTAGCTTCAGTAAATATTACATCTCTGCTTATGATAATTTTTCTAGCAATAGGATCCCACATTCTATAATTTTTGTTAGTTTCAGTATATCCAACAAAAAATGTACGAATACTCTTTTTGTCTAATTTCTTTCTGTTATCTTTTGGTATATGCACATAAGCGTTACATCCAAAAGTTTTCAAATGTAAGATGGAGGGTTTTCTCTTGTACCATATTTCATAAGGTGTAGAATTTCCCAATACTTTAGTAGTACAACTATTTAAGAGATAGACTGCCGTGTTTACGGCTTCAGCCCACAGTTCAAGCGGCATTTTTCTTCCAGGTAACAAGCATCTAGCTGATTCAACTATTGTTCTGTTATCTCTTTCAGAAATTTCATTCTGTTCTGGGGTATATGGAGCAGTGAGTTCATGAACAATTCCTAGAGATTTTAGATAATCAGAAAAATTCTTATTTAAGAATTCTGTGTTATTATCTGTTCTGAATCTTTTTATTTTATTTCCAGTTTCAGTCCTAACTATTTTTATAAATTCTTTAAATTTCTCAAGTACATCTGATTTATGCCTAATGAAGTAGGCCACTCTAAATCTTGAAAAATCATCCTTGAATGATACAAAATCTAATGATCCACCTGGTGATCTTTTACTCATTGGTCCACAAACATCTGAATAGATCAGCTCTCCTGGATAGGTCGAATTTGGACTTGTTGACGCGTGAAATCTTTCTATTTAGTTTTCCATAGATGCATGCTTCACATAGTAAAGAATAGGCTTTTCTCTAATTTTAATGTTTTCTTCAAAACATTATTTTCAAACATTTGGGTTAATTTTATAGGATTTACATGACTCATTTTTTGATGCCATATATCTAGACTTAACTGATCAACATGAGTTTGTGAAGATTGCTTTGCTTTAATAAAAATTATATAAAGATTTGAATTGTCCTTTATTCCAGTAACTAGCACTTTCGAATTTTTTATCAATTTTATCTGATTTCCTTTACAAATGAGCGTCAAACCATGTTTTGTTGCAGTAGATATTGAAAAAAGATTGGTCTCCAATTCAGGTATATAGAGAACATCCAAAAGAGTTGCATTAATTTCCTGACTATCAACATAAGAGAGAATATGAATATTTCCCTTACCTTTTGCATAGATCTTCTTTCCATCTCCAAGGCACACAGGATGAACACCTTCTGGTATTTCTTCAAACGTAGAGAACCATTCTCTTCTGAAAGTCATGTGATCCGTTGCTCCAGAATCTGCAATCCAGGAATCCTTTGTTTCAGCGAGGAAGGCACTTGTCTCAGCTGAAAAAGCACAGCTATCATCTTTGGCTGAAGAACTTGGCTGGTGTCCTTTTTGTTCTTCCTTTCTTTTATAGCATTATTTCCACCAATGTCCTTTCTTCTTGCAATATCCACAGTGTGTGTTCTTCTTTTTTTTTATCTTTAATGGATTGTTGGTGCTGCTGGTGTTTGTTGGATGCTGTTGAATTTCTGTTGAACTTTGAAAAAGTCATCAAGGCATTATCTGGTTTAAAATTTCCGGAAGAATCCCAATGATCCTGTAAGCTTTCTTCTTTCAGTAATCTTGCCGTCAAGTTTTCTAGAGTCTTTTCTTCTGATGAAACTGAATCCCACGCTGTTATGAAATTATTCTATTTATCAGGCAAGCTGCAAATTATCTTTGTAATTAGGGCAACATCAGAGATTGGTTCACCTAGATCTTTCATTTCTTGTGCCTGAGTTTCAACTTTGGAAATGTGAGAAGCAATATTATCTCTCTCTCTCTCTCATTTGGATTTATTTTATATTAGAAAAATCTTTGTTGCAGCAAATATTTGTTTGTTTCAGATTTCAGTTCATATATTTTTGATAATTTCTTCCACATTTCTGCTGAAGTCTGTCAATTAACAATCTGTTGAAGATATTTAAACTCGAGAGCAGAAGTGATCAGCATTTTGGATTTTGCATCTTTCTTTTTCCATTCAGAGAATTTTGCAATATCCTCTATTTCAGGTTTAACTTCAGAGCCATCAGTTATACTGAGAAGATCTTTTGCTTCTAGAATAATCTTCATTTGAAATTTCCATAGATGAAAATTATCGCCGTTGAATTTTTGAATTTGTGGAAGTTCAGTTGCCATCTTGAGTTAGCAAGCGAATTTCAGCTTAGATAAACAAAAATATTTGATACCAACCAAGCTCTGCTGCCATGTAAGAGAATCAGAGTTTGGATCTCAAAAGTATTGTTTAATTAACAATAATATTATATTAAGATGACAAGGAACAAAAAGAGTAACAAAAGGCAAGCGCAGTAAAAGGAAGAAAACCAAAACTTAAACTACAGGTATAGACAGTGTGGCGCCAGGTCACGTGATGTCTGGTAGGATGGTGTCGTTGCTAGGCAACAGCTGATGTGCGAAGTTACTCTCCAACAGTTGGTCACTCTCAAAACAATTCAATTTAAAATTGAAAAAAATGATATAATTAAAATTAAACAGGTGAACAGTTACACCTATACTTTAGGTTCAGTGGAAGTCACTTTGAAAATCCATTCTAAACTAATCAAATGTAAACTCCAGGTAGTGAAAACCTTTAGTTATCCATTGCTTATTGGACTTGACATAGCAGGAAAAATTGGATTGATAATTGACACAAAAGACAGAGTTGTGCATTTTAAAGGAAATGAATGTTTTTCCATATATGCTGAAACACATCTCTCACCTGAACAACAAAAAGAACTCAACTAATTACTGGAATAAAACCAAGCATTGTTCAGCTAGCATGAAACTGACATAGGAAGGATACATCATACAATATCAACATAAAATCCTTACAGTTGAACATTCACCCATCAGTTGTAGACCATATAGAAGACTACTTGCTGAATACAATGAAATAAAAAGACAAGTTGAAGAATTGTGTCAAAAGGGACCAATAAGAGAATCTCAGTCACCTTGGGCCTTCCCTGTAGTGTTGGTCTCAAAAAAGGATGGTTCGCAGAGGATGTGCATTGACTACCGGAAACTAAATGCAATCACAGTTGTTGACAAGCAGCCTCTTCCTTACATCCAAGACATGTTTGATCGCCTACATAATGCTAAATATTTCACAACACTGGATATAGCATGGGGCTATTGGCATGTCGAACTACATCCAGACTCTGTTGAGAAAACTGCATTCATCACAAATGACGGGCATTATGAATTTTTAGTTATGCTATTTGGTTTCAAAAATGCTCCAAATACTTTTCAACGGATTATTCAACATATTATTGGAAATCTTCTTTGGAACGGTGTTTGTAATTATCAAGATGATATTCTGATTTACAGCAGTACTTTTAAAGATCATATTAAACTTCTGAGAAATATATTCGACAAGCTTAAGGAAAACAATATCAAACTCAAGTTGAAGAAATGTTCCTTTGCAAAACAAGAAATAAGATATTTAGGACATATCATAGGATACAACAAGATCAAACCTGACCCTGAAAAAACAAAGGCAATAAATGAGTTTCCTCAGCTAATATAGTGAAACAAGTAAGGCAATTTTTAGGTTTAGCAAGTTACTACAAAAAATTTATTCCTAAGTTTAGTGAAATTGCAGATCCTTTAACAAGCCCGACAAGAAAAACTAAGTTATTTAAATGGACAAGTGAGGTTGACAAATCATTTGAGAAACAAAAGTTTCATTTTTTTACAAACCCAGTTCTTACTACATATGATCCTTCATTGCCATGTAAGCTTTACAAAGATGCATCTAAACTAGGAATTGGTTCTATTTTAGCTCAAATTGGAAGTGATAATCAAGAACATGTAATTTCCTATTATTCAAGAAAAATTCTTCCGCATCAACAGAACTATTCTGCATTTGAGTTGGAATGCTTTGCTGTAGTTCAATCAGTCGAGTACTTTGAAGTTTATCTTGAGAACAAGACATTTGAAGTTATTACAGATCATTCGGCTCTAGAATGGCTCTTCAACATAAAGAAACCAAAAGTGAAATTTCTAAGATGGATTGTTGAATTGTCGAATAAGTCAATGCAAATAGTTCACAGATTAGGATCAAAACAAACGCACGTCGATGCATTGTCAAGATCACCAGTCTCATTTCACATATCAGTCCCCAATCTTAGACTACACCAACAAAATGCGGATCTCAGCTTTGTAAAGAATTCTCATATTCATCAAGATCTTATTATGGTGAAACATAATGGAGTTCTAAAAGCAGTTGTTCCGGAATCATTTCAAGAAGAAATTCTCAAGGAATGTCATTAAAACATTCTCATCCCTCAATTAACAAGACATTAAGATTGATAACACAATTTTATTGGTGGCCGAATGCTATCAAATACATCAAAGAGTATGTTCGCTCATGTAAAATATGTCAAATAACTAAATGCAGTCATAAACCATTCATTGGAGAATATGTTACCCCAAACTGATCTGAAACCACTGGAATTGATATCAATGGGCACTATTGTGCTAGGTTCAGTTGCAAATGAAACAAAGCACAACTATATTCAAGTAGTAGATGATCACCTCAGAAGATTTGTTTGGCCTTTCCCTACATTTACAAATACTTCTCGAGCAGTAATTCAATGTTTAGACAAAATAATCAAAATTGTACCACAAATCATTGTATTTTAATAAAATGGAAAGAATTTTACATCAAAAGAATTTAACAAGTTTTTTAATGAGCATCAGGTTCAACACACCTATTCGACACCATATCATCCACAAAGTAATGGATTATGTGAAAAATAAATGACACTATTCTCACAAAATTGAGAACAAACCTTCAAGAGAATCCAAGACTAAAATGGTCTTCATTACTTGCAAAAATTGTGAAAGACTACAATAGCACACCCCATGATGTCACTGGAATTTCTCCAAACTTTCTACTTTTTGGTGACTTTTCAATCTCAGAATTTTCTGATTTACCACATTGCACAGTAGAAGAAGAAATAAAGAAGGCAATTGAAAAAATCAGAAAACATAGAGAAAAGTGGAAAGCACGTCATGATGCAAGACATCCATCATCATTATTCAAAGTTGGAGATTTGGTCCTTCGTAAAATTGCTTTTAATGAACCAAGCAAGGTCAAAACATCACCAAAGTATGAGGGTCCATTTCGAATATCAAGAATGATATCAAATGTTACATGCGAATTGTGTCAATAGAAGATTCCTCCCAAGTTAAAGTTCATATTTCACAACTAAAACCATTTATTTTAAGAAAATAAATCCTTCAAGCCGAGGGATATGTCACGTTTGTGAATTTTGTAATTAATTATTTCTTTTTTTTCAATGAAATTTGTATATTAATTTAAAATGTCATTTTTTGTTATGATCATCACGTACAATGTAATTTTTGATAAACAAACGATAATAAATAACAACAACAACAATGAAATTGCATTTTCATTATTATAAAACAACAACCAATTAAATTAACAATATAAAAATATATTTTAACATTTGACACAAAAACGTTACATTATATATATATATATATATATATATATATATATATATATGATTGAAAAGTAATTAGAAACAACAATTACAATTTATTAATGATAAAACAATAATTTATATAATATTATATTCGATAGCGTAGTAAATAGTTAATAGCTATACCATTCCATGCAATGGGATAGCCTTTTAGCTCATTTTCACGTCAAATATCTTTGCACTTTATAAAATATTCATTCACATTGTCACTTCGATTTGAAAATTGTTCCTCTTAGAATAGTGTCAAAGGGGGTCGATGAGATCTCCTCGTATAAGGAAAATATTTTTTTATTTGGGGATTATTTATAATTGTTAAGATAATGAATGGCGAAAATACCATTCATGTGAACAGTCCTAAGACTGCTATGAACCTCCTCAATTAGGTTCTTCCAAGATGAATCATTAGCCATACTCTTCAACTGGTATCAACACGTTGCCTTGGTTTATTTCTTCAGTTGGTTCATAAATGTAGTACGAGGTGACCTCCTGATTAGGTCTCTTCAATGTGTCCAACACGTAACTTCTTGAGAAAGCCTTCTTAGAACATGGCCTAACCCAGGGGTCGGCAAACTGCGGCTAGCGAATCACATGCGGCTCTTTGGATATGAAGCTACGGCTCTTTATATAGTTCCATGCGCAAATATTATTTATGTGAGTACTATTTATTGTTGGCAAGAAAAAAAATGTGGTTTTTCAAAAATTTCCAAATTTTTTAAAATTGCAATTTTTGACTCTTCCGACTCAAAAGTTTGCTGACCCCTGGCCTAGCCAATTCCTCTTCGTATTTTACTGAAGGATAGCTTCCCTCTCTCTAGTAATAGCGTTATATTAAATATATTCAGAACTATAAAAACTATTTTAGCACGAATGATTCTAGTTTCGAACAAAAGATTTTCCCTATACCCACCCACAATTTACTGAAATAAGAAAAATACACTGGGGTGGCTTAACTCATCGTTTGTGAACCTTGCGAGTACTTTCACCAGTTTATACTGCCATGCCGCTCTAATGATGCATTAGACTTCTCTAGATATATACTTACGCCTTTTAAAATAGTAAACGATGCTTATAACTGAAAACTATATAAGCCCGAATGTTTCCTTATTCGAGAATCCTAACTATAAAATAAAATAGAGCAATATAAGTACACGTTTCTCTACCTTTTACAACTATAAACATCATTTATGATGTATGGATGTTTCTCACAGAGTCAGCATTACAATATTCTTCGATAAAATTGAAAGTATGTTCTACAGAGGGTGTTCCATTTTTAAAATAACGATTTTAGTGCTTTATTAAAAATAATTTATTAATGTTTGTACAACTTATTGATTTCTATGTGTAAGCCTTGACGTTTAGCAACAGCTCTGCATCGATGTTTCCAGGAAACAAGGCTTCGTCTTAGAATATTTTAATCAAAACCATCCTAACAGTCCTTAACAACTTTCCAGAGACCCTCTAGCTTTTTCGGTTTTCTAGATCTAAGAGCAGTTTTCAGCAAGCCAAAAGCGCAAACATCCATAGTGGCCAAGTCTGGAAATTTTGCAGGGAGGTGCTTAAAAGGGAAGCACGAAATGCTGGTTTCTTCTATATTTTCATTCAGGTATAGACGTGTTAAACGTGGTGTATGGCTCGTGGCTTTATCCTGGTGCAGCTACACGGATCTTGAGTCACTTGGATACAAAAACGGGACCTCATTGTCGAATAATGGGTCTAGGACTAGTCTTTGGTATATTTGCGAATTTATATTGACATTTGGGTCCACCTTCTTTATTGGAAAATTCCCATTGTAGCAGAAACCTGCAGCGATCAGAAGCTCTTTGAGAAACCTTACTTCCTTTGCTTGACCCAGTGATGACACGAGGTTGAATGCTATAACTGAGGTAAACCCATGTCTCGTCCAGTGTAAAAGATTTTTCCATTTTTCACCTGCCAGATATTTTTCATGAAGGGCCCTCCTGCAGATCGTTCCTCAATATGGTGCGGCTTGAGGACATGAATATTCGCCTTTTTACGTATTTTTAATACGATTTTTCTTAATAATACCGTTAACAGTAGAAGGTGATATGTGGGTTAGTGTGTAAATATTCCTTTGAGAAGGTGCATTCTCTCTGACAACCAATTCCTTTATTTTTCTTTCGGTTGGAGCTAAAGGTTTTTCAGGCACCATTTTCAGAGGAAATATTTCGCTTAATTTCATATGTATCAAAATTTTATTTGTTTTGCTTTATTATGTAACTGATTGTGAACTTAGTAATATCAATATCTTTTTATTTCATAATTTTTATAATTTGGGTAAACGAGTATTTCTCTTCGGAAAGTCTGAAAACCTAACATTTTACAAAATCACCTTTAATTTTAGGCATTCAAATATTTAAAAAAATAGGTTTTTTGATGAAATATAAATCAATGCTTGTTCTTTCGAATAAATATAACATCACGCGAATCGCGCGCGTCTTTCGCCAGCTATAGCGTTGCAAAATCGTTATTTTAAAAATGGAACACATGTATATTCATACGAGAAGGTTTATAAACCCAGAGCTTGTTGGTCACATAGCGAACCCACACATAAAATAACTGCTTATTTGACTTAAATATTTCGGGGGATGAATGCTATTCTCACTCTTAAAAAAAACGTAGAAATCGACCATTTTTAGCTTTCAATAATTCCCCAACTTTCACTTCATTGTAAGAATTCAAAGTCGTCATGCTACTGAATTCGAGATTATTCCGCATTTAAAAGCAATTTTTTTTAAATTCCTATTACAAAGACATAACTAAATTTGTCCTTATCATTATGTGGCTCAAAACTACAACTAGAGAACCTAAGAGAGACATGTCGACGTGATTTACATAAAATAGACCAATGACTCGCTCCGGTAGGTATCAGAGTGAATATTTGTTCAGCTAATATTGATCTAATCAAGGATTAAATTCATGGACAAATTAGGAAATTGTGCCTTTTAGCATGTATATTGAGATTCAGACAATAACTCTTAAAGATATTTGATATACAGTGACCTTCATTGGAGTCCCACGAGATAACCAAGTGTGAACAAAATTTCCTCTGTCTCTTTAAAAGAAACAGGCAACCAGCGACATCAAAAATTTTCCACTTCCTTAAATTGTGTCTATAAGTGTTGTATATTATTAGTAATGACTCTAAAATAATAAAGACGGTATAAACCAATAATAAGTCACTCTAACAATTATTTTGATCTCACGGTTGAGACTCTGACACCGTCCAGTCCCAATTCTATTAGGCATCAAATTTTCATCCAGATAGGTCAGACATTATTGAAACTATGAGGAACTAACACTAACAAACATTTTTTCTCTATTCACCTAGGTATGCGAATGTCAAATTACAAAGTCTGTAAAATTGGGTACCCCTTTTATTAAGCTATTGAATAGGGTGAATCAAGCTATTCCGAAGAAGTCTATCCATGGTTATTTCCATCAATTCGTTTATTATCTATAGTAATTTTAAGAGGATATCACTGAATACTACCATTTAGCCTTTAACTATCGAAGTCCATGGCACAATATCATGCTCTTTAGGTGGAATTTCCGAATTATTCAAATTTTAAGGCATTATAATCCATCTGGGTCTTGCAAAATATCTGCGGCGGTAAATCGATAGCACATAGAATTTGTATTTATTTTGCTGGAGGAGATTTTTCTTTATAGATTGATATTATTCCAGAAATATATCTATGAACTATAAATGATGGTCGTTTGAAGTTTGAACAATTACTGTGAGAAGACGATCTATAATCACATGTTCTGGTGTGTATAAAATAACGCTAAATAGAATTATAATGCAATTTGATAATACAGAGCCGAACTTGTATAATTCGAAGTCCAAGTAACCAAAAAAAAATCGAATTTACCAAATTTCGAATTTGAAACGAAAATTCTATTTATATGATATTCTAGGGACCAAGATAAATATTCGAATTAAAGACGTTCGAATTATTCAAGTTCTACTTAGAGGTACAGCCTGTACCACACTGACGAGGGCCAACACCCGACACGCGTTCGTAGGTTGGCCAAATTTCAGGGAACAGGCTATATTAATGTTTAGTTGATTTCTCTTCAATATGCACACATTTCATACATTCAATACACACAAACATATATTCAGAAAATATGCATATATTGGATTTGTAAATATTTTTATTATTACGATCTCACTCAATTCTGGCCTTAATTACCGTTAAATGATTTTTCAGGATGCCCGAATGACCAGTTTTTTTGTTGTTGGGGTACAGCTTGCACCACGCTGACAAGGGCCAACAGCCCGAAACGCGCATGTGCTTAGCTGTTCTTGATTAATCAAGAATAGGTATTTGGCCAATTCTGAAATAATTAAAAATCAACGAATAGTTGATATTTATTCCGATAGATGGCGAAAGCCATCAGCAACTTTTAGTTGCCCGATAAGGAGATGCCTTTTTTTTTATGAACCTTATCCCAGTACAATATCATATTTGTACTACAGAGGGTGTTCACACTTATTAGAAACGAGCGCCCGGTGTAAAAAAGGAACTATTACTTTATTTTAAAAATTCAACAACTTGGAATTCGAAAAGGCTTAAGCTAATTCTAACACGCAACACATATCTTTTGTTATTTGAAAAAAAAAATTCCCTTCAAATACAATAATTTCATAAGAGGTTATATTTTAGGACTTTCCAGAGCTAATCTTACCTATTTGGACATAATTTAAATATGCAAACAAGATGATATCAACATTTCTAAAAAAGGTATTTATAATATTATTCACGACAAAAATATCAAGTTTTTATTTAAAGCACCTACGGAGAAATGGACAAAAGATTATCACCCTATATCTGTGAGAACTCCTGCAATTGTCAAAAAAGTTAAAAATATATTACAAAAGAAAATCCTATGCCAAAAAGAGATATAGCCAAATTAATAGGAACATCAGTGTCAACAATAAATAAAATAATAAATAAAGATTTAGGCCTAAAATCTACAAAAAAAACATGCGGTTCACAAATTGTTTCAGAGCCATATTCGTCAGCGACACACTATCAGCAGTTATTTTTATGAAAATATTTTGGCTGCTGATAGATAGAAATTTATTGTTACATATGACGAAGCATGGGTATATTTAACCGATTGCGAAAGAAAAAGAGCTATATACTATCAAAAAAGGGTGGAAAAATCTAGGCCAATTTGGGTGAAGGAATGTAACGAAAGTTACCTCAAAGGATTTATGGTGGCATGCGGTATATCATATGAAGGAAAATTAAAAATGAGAAAAGTTGAAAGAAATGTCAAAATAAACTCGGAGTACTATCAAATCAACATTTTAGAACCTATATTTTTAAATGATATTCCCTCTATCTATGGAAAACAGAGCAACAAAGTCTGGTTTCACCATGATAACGCCACAAGTCATACCTTATCTTCAACCCAAGCTTATTTGGAAGATCTAAGGCAAAGAACAGGAATCAACACTATTCCAAAGAACAGAACCCCTGTAAAATCTCCTGATTTAGCCCCGATGGATTTTTACATTTTTGGATGCCTTAAAAGAGCACTTGGAAAGAGACACCCTAGGACAATTGAAGGTCTCTGGAAAGTGGTAAAGGAAGAAAAGGATCTTTTGAGTATGACCATGATCAGAAAGTGTCTTCTATCGTGGAAAATCAGGTGCCGTTCTGTAAATAAACAAAAAGGCTTTCAAATAGAACATTTAAAAAATTTCAAATATGGTGTTAATTTCTAATATTTTATAATAAAACTTGTTTCCTATAAGTATAAACACCCTCTGTATTTTTCATATAAGCATATATATGTATATATTTATGTGTGTATACGTGTAAAAATAATATTACAAATACAAGTTAAAATCTCAAATATACCATGTATATTTGTTTGTTTTAGTCAATAAACTTCAAAGTTTCTAAAACTAAAATATTTTCAATTAAACGCTCTATTTCTCGATATCTATGTCTGTAATTGTTTTTAAGATGTACCAAATTCAAACGGTTTATTTTCAAAATTCCAAAAAGCAAAAAATAGATGTAAAAATAGGAGGATAAAACTATGCTTATATATAAAAAAAACGTTTTTTGACCAAACCAAGAAGTTAATTTCTCATGTCTCCGGCGGTGTGAATAATGCCAGCGTGTGAGGTTGTCAAGTCATTATGGTCCTGTGTTGAGGCCTAGAGGGGTGTCGTTTGAAAGGGATCCACAAAGCAACCAGGTTTATCTTGTCATCAAATTCCTAGAAGAATTTTATTTTTTTGTGGCAAGTTTTCGAGGTCTTAACAAAGGAGATTTAAGATGGCTCCATTCTGTCAGCGGAAGTTTTGAAGAGAAAAGAATTGGTGTGACTTTTGCTGTGATTTGAAGAGGAAAAGATCCGGAGGAGATTAATTGGGCATTACCTCTTTGAAAAATGATATATTTAATCGCGTATTTTTCTGTCATAGCACATATACATTGCTTTGTCACAAATATTGTAACACACACAAGATATTATTAAAATAATACAACATATGTTTCTAAATAAAGTTTTTTAAAAATATTTTATTAATGTAATCTCAAGCTTTCTGAAAAAATTCCTAAAAGTTTGAGGTTACATTAATAAAAATTAAAAGAAACCTGTTGTATTATTTTAACTTATATCCAGGAGATTCAAATCAAGTATAGAGAGAAATACACACATACAAAGCCTTTATTAAGACGTTAGTATTATACAGATTCTCCGTACAAGGTGCAATAACAGGAAAAGAGCAGCACAGGAAACCAGTAGTTCCGCAACTATATACAATTATTAGTAATCGTAATTGCGCTATATAATGCATCATATTAATAATATATTCCTTTACAGAAATTTAGCGCGAGATAGATTGCTCGAAAATTGAATGTTTACCAAGAGACTGATCCTCAACAGAAGGCAAAAGATATGTTAACTCTGTTCAACGAAAATGTTTAAAAAATTTTCCTAATCTAATTACTCAAATTGGAAGCCGAATACATCATTTTACTTCTAAAGATCAAATTTAATTAGAGGAATTGCGGTTTAGCGGGTCCGTGCCTCCAAAGATGTCAAAGTTCAAACATCATCTGGGAAGGTCCTACTCAAATATTTTTAGATCAATAAAGAGTCTTTTTGACTAATTATTTACACGTAAACGTGTTTTAATTACAGAGGGTATATATTCGAATTTTTAAATTGGAATTAGGCGATACAATTAAATCCGTTTTCAGGTTTTCAAAAGGTGTCAATCATCTTCAAGACCACGCTTCCTCCCACAATGCTACCATTTCATGCATCCAACTGTTGCTATGAATTTCTGCTCAATCCTGCAGGATAATTCTATTTACCAGCTACACACACTTGGCTTCGCTTTGATCCTATTTCTGAAAGTATTTCTACGGATGAGAGAGGCATTTTTTAAATAATAAGAAATTCGCATTTTTATCGTTCAGTCAATACTACAAGACGCTACCTCTTCAAGAATAGGTCTTCGTTCTCTGCCATCTGTGGAAGATATGGGTATGTATATTTGCACGGTGGCTGGCTGGAGAGAAGGAGTATTGTGTGTGCCAATAAATAATTCTCTAGCTTCTATATGGGTGGATCAGGATGCATCTTATTGGCTCACTCTCGTAGTGAATTGATAAATTATGTTGTGGCTGGCTTAGTGAGGTGGATTATTGCGTAGACACCGGTTTGGTGAGATGAAAAATTACGTAGCGACCGGTTTAGGAAGATGGAGGTTGACGTAGAGAGCGGTTTAGTGAGGTGGATGATTACTTAGAAATGGTTCAGTAAGGTAAATGATTATGCGGAAAACGGTTTAGTGAAGTGGAATTTTACATATAGACCGGTTTACGTAGGATTACGTAGAGACCGGTTCAGTGGGGGTGAGGATACCTAGAGACCGTTTTAGTTAGGTGGAGGATTACGTAGAGACCGGTTCAGTGGGGGTGAGGATACCTAGAGACCGTTTTAGTTAGGTGGAGGATTACGTAGAGACCGGTTCGGTGGGGGTGAGGATACCTAGAGACCGTTTTAGTTAGGTGAAGGATTACGTAGAGACCGGTTCGGTGGGGGTGAGGATACCTAGAGACCGTTTTAGTTAGGTGGAGGATTACGTAGAGACCGGTTCAGTGGGGGTGAGAATACCTAGAAACCGTTTTAGTTAGGTGGAGGATTACGTAAAGATAGATTTAGCACGGTGCTGGGCTTTAAATTGAGACTAGTGTACTTGAGAGCAAAGAAATAGAATATTGATTTAATGTATCTAATTATAAGAGGTCACATCTCTCTCCACAATTATATTAAAATATAAAGATATTTCACCTTATATTTTTCATAAAAATAAATTCTCTCCTACTACCTCAAAATATATTGTTTGCAATGAGAGAAAAAAAATGGTGGGGAAAGACTTCTGGCTCATCAGTGGTGTAATCCTCTTAGAAGTTTCACCCTTTTCAAGTTCGGATCGTTTCAGATATTTATCGTTTCCCAAAGTTCTCGGCCATCTCTAGATCTTCTTACACACTCCGGACACACAACCCTGGAAACAATGTAGACCAGACTGATATGTGACTAATGTATCGGAGACTTTGGATTATATGTAGGCTACGGCCAACATTTGTTTATTAATTTGACCTATTATAAAATTACCTTACAGAATATTTTTGAAACTTAAGTAGTGCCTTTCACAATTTTTTATTTTTTTATTTTGTGAAATGACAAGGCTTCGGGGATTTTATACACACTAAACACCATAGTGATAAATGTATAAATAGATGAGACAACATTGTTGATAAATCAAGGTATTTGGAATATAATGAAATTTTGTGTGCCTAAGAATATCTGAAAAGCAAATATTTAGAACTTAGCTTAATTTGTATAAGAGTTGATATTCTCTCTCGCTCTCTCTAAAATTAGATTTCTTAATTAGGTATTATGAATTACTGGAAGGTTTGAATATTTGTTTTCAGTTGCATTAAACATTTTATGGCACCCGTTAAATTGCGAGGAAACATATATTATATTCTTTGAAATATGGGAATTTTGTTAAAACGAATATATATTTCTACGTGGAATAATATGCGCCATCTATCGGCGATCATTTCAATCACGCTGGTTCTTCCACACTACAGCTCTGAAAAATTGAGGAGGCCACTATGGACCATTTGGTTTGGGATGTGTTATTATTTGAAAAAAAGAGAGACATCAAAACCTTTAGTAAACCTAGAGTTCCGCTCTTAGATGATTCCATGGATAGCCGAAAAAAAACGACATTAATAAAGCTCACTAGAACACTAACAAAGTTTTACAAACAGTTTTGATTTATTTTTAACTATTTTAAAATCGCAAATATCGAATATAGAGTAATATATTATCAGTTCACAGTTTTTATTTATTTATATAGGAAACTTCTATAGTATTGCGATGGCTTCTGAATTCTCCAAAGAGTTGTATAACTGGAAATATAGAAAAATCCGATTTTTTCAAATTCGATGCCGAAGCAGTTTCACTAATCCGATCTGAATGATTGTAAAGATTATCTATAGATGGCGCATAGAAAGTTATTTTACGAAGAATAAATATTTTCGTTTTCTCTTTCTCTCTTTTGGAATAAAAAGAAAAGGTATTTGGCCGACAGTGTGGAATAAAGCTACACCAATGTTTTGTATATATATTGTCAAGCGGCTCAGTGGCTCCAACCACGAGAGGCCCCATGGGACGCCTGTCAATCATCCCTGGACACCGGGTGTGAGGAGTTTTCTCGGAATCTGGTCGGCGGGGGGGAGCTGACGTCACTCATTAGGATTTTCTATGACTTGGGGTAAGTTGCACTCTCTTACTCTCCCTATAAATACCCCTTATAATAAATTATTTATACCCAAACTTGCCCTTGCTTTATTTATCTCCGCGACAATATTTATACTAATCAATGGCACATTGCCATCTTTAATGCTCATCGCTTCTCGTCCTTTTGACTAAGATCAAAGTGTTTTTAATCCTTATTATAACAATCTGATTGTGATTGGATGATCCTTTAAATGCCTAATCTTCATCTTTAGAATTCTTTCATAATTATCTGTTTGTACAAAAAAGGGAACTTCTCTTAAGATGTATCAAAACAATGCAAATCTCGGGGCAAGTGGCGCACACTCAGTTCGGCGAATAAGTTAAACCCCAGTTTTGACAAATTTAGACGACACGAACAATGTATATACCTTGGTTTTGTTCTATGGTCCTATCGGTACAGAAGTGGCTACTATTTCGTGACATCCTACGAGAGGAGTTATGAATTCGGCCGAATCTGATAATAAGGTGGTTAAGTTGGTGAAGTCTTAAAGACAATTTTGAAGCCAGTATACAATTTTCAAAAGGAGTATTCCTGTTTCGATACATGGATACCATCTTTCCTAAAATTTGTATTATATATGTGTCTTACAGTTAAGTTATGCATCTTAAAAAATATCAAAATGATAAAAAAAAAGCATTACAATTAAACGTATTCTGGTTGAATTCAACTTGGAGTTTATTTATTTAACATCTATGTGTGGCCAAATATTGAAATTGATATTTTGATGCTATTCGAGCAATTTAGAGATTCGAAGACAAAATGAGAACAAAAAATGTTGCAAGAGCTTGAAAAATAATGCAAGAAAAATACAGTTACTTTGAAGTGAAAACCATAAAAACCATAAAGAGAACATTTGTCTTGAATCCATTTCTTATTCATACTGTAAATAATCTTGTTGCTATGGAGGAATTCTACAAAGGTGTTTGTGGAGCAATAAAAATGTATTAATAGATCAAATACGATGTCGGGAGCATTCTTCATTAATACTCGACTGAAAACAGGTGATCATCGTCAAAAAAAAAGTCATTTGTATTTTTAATTTATGTCACGAAATCGTAGCCGTTGTATTGATATAAGCTTTAGGCCAAGCATGATGTTCTGATTTTTATTATTATATCAGACGCGCTAATATTGTGTCAAATTTTTCCAAACAAAATGTGCGAACACACACACACACACACTGCTTAGAAAAAATTAACAATACGCAATATTTCACTGCCATGCCCTGCTCCAACTTTATCTCGATATTTATGTCAATACATATGCAAATTATATTTTACTAGCGGATGTGTACACGGCTTCGCCCGGGTTTAATCCGAGTGAAAGATTGTCTAACGAATATAATTGATAATAATATTCCAGAACACACAGAATATTATGATAATAATATTCGTTACATCATATATTTATGAACCTTTCTCAAATCAAGAATGAATGTTCTGAAAAACGGAGCAAATAATACTTTCTTAAGCTTTTTTCCCCAAGAAATTCCTAAATACTTTCGTCCAAATTTTTATAATACTCGATTTGTTACAAACCACGGAAATTTCAAAAGGTTTTCAAATAGAATAAAGGCAGTGAGGATTCATGGTGCTTTTGTGGTATTGAGGAACAAACCTCAAGACATCTACTGATCGATTGCCCAGCATTTCAAGATTATTGAATGAAGAATGAAATAGTTGTTTGTGAACTTAACGATTTGATTTCCGATAAAAAATCATATTTAAAGTTCAATTCATTTTGTAAATACATCATAAACTTTCTACAAAACCTGGATCTCTAATGTTTTCATGCGTTGAATAATGTAAATAACTTATGTAAATAAACTTTTCTCCTTGGTGGCGCAAGTATCCCTTGCGGGATATAGCGCTTTGGAAATAAAATAATAGTAATTATAATTGTAATCATATATTTATATAATATATAAAATATATTTTTAGAGCAAACATAGCCTCTCTCTCTACTGAATAGATTTTCAAAAAGATATATATAAATAAAAATATCTAGAGATATACTAGATGATCTTAGCCAAAAGGTGAAAAGATATTTTATATATAGAGATGACCTGGCTTCTTGCGTATTCTGCTCGAGTGAATGTTTCGCTGGTAGAATTTGTTCCTGCCTACTAAAAATTAGTATCTGGCTTCGCCCGTGGTCTGCTTTAGTGAATATTCCCCTAAATAATTTTGATTATATCAATCAAGCATGATACAGCAATATTAACATAATCATATATGACTAAAAAATATTGTTGCTCAGTACTTGATTAATTATAATTTTTCTTGGTTAAAGTGCGATAAAAAAAACTCTTCCAGATTTAACTCTCTGTCCTGTTCAAAATTCAGCGAGATTAGTTACATATTGAGGGCGTGCATAGCCGACAAACATACGAGGTGTGTTCAAAAAGTATCGCGACTTTTGTGTTTTTTCAAAAATTATTTATTTATTCATGAATACCTATTTTGTCCCCTTCGAAGTAATCCCCATGAGATATTATACACTTGTGCCAACGGGTTTTCCAATCTTCGAAGCACCTCAAAAAATCATTTTTTTTAAATCTTTTTCGGCTCCTCCTTCGATTCCGTCTTTATCTCGTCAAGCGTAGCGTAACGTCGTCCTTTCATGGGCCTCTTCAGTTTAGGGAACAAGAAAAAGTCACAGGGGGCCAGATCTGGGGAATACGGTGGCTGCGGCATCATTAGTATGTTGTTTTTGGCCAAAAAATCGCGCACAAGCAACGATGTGTGAGCAGGGGCGTTATCGTGGTGCAAAAGTCAATTTTTGTTCTTCCGCAAATCCGGGCGTTTCTGGCGGATTAATTCGCGCAAATTGCGCATAACTTGCAGGTAATATTCCTTATTGCCTTACTACCCTGTGGCAAGAACTCATGATGCACCACGCCCTTGCAATCGAAGAAAACTATCAGCAAAACTTTCACATTCGGCCGAACTTGGCGCGCTTATTTCGGTCTTGGTTCGTGCGACGGGTCGCCGCGAAATTCGTACCAAAATTGCTCAATTGCGACCAAAAACAGCATCGCATGAGTCGGCATAAGTGAGAGACATGAGTACCAACATAAAGCCACAAAAAGATCGAAATTAGAATAAAGTCGCAATACTTTTTGAACACACCTCGTATATATATATATTCCCGGGCTTCTCCCGATTTTTACCCGAGTAAAAGTTTGCTATACAAACATTCCATTGAAATGATTGAGCTTTGGTTTCCACGTCATAACCATAAACCCACGCTTCGTCACCAGTTATGACCCTCTGGAGCATATTTGGGTCGTCGCGGACAGAGTCCAACATCTCATTAGCAATGTTCATGCGATGCTGTTTTTGGTCGCAATTGAGCAATTTTGGTACGAATTTCGCGGCGACCCGTCTCATGCCCAAATCATTGATAAAAATCGAATGGCACGAGCCAATCGATATGTTTAGGTCCTCAGCAACTTCTCTAACGGTGATTCGACGATTGGCCAATATCATTTCTCCACTTCATTAATTTTTTCGTCTGTTGTTGAAGTGCTCGGGCGTCCGCCACGCTCTTGGTCGTTCACATCTTCTCAGACTTCTGAGAACATTTTGTACCCCCGATAAACGTTGCTTCGGTCCAAGGTAGCTTCTCCGTATGCCACAGTCAACATTCGGAATGCATCCGCGAACTTAATTTCGTTTTTCACACAAAATTTGATACAGGTTTTTTGATCCATTTTTTTTTAATAGGTAAAAATCGAAGACGATTCAAAACACCTGCAAGCAAAGCAGCTGTCAACAATTAAGTGAATATTCAAAATGGCCGAGCTTGTCGGCATAAGTGAGAGACATGAGTACCAACATAAAGCCACAAAAAGCTCGAAATTCGAATAAAGTCGCGATACTTTTTGAACATACCTCGTATATATATATATTCCCGGGCTTCTCCCGATTTTTACCCGAGTAAAAGTTTGCCTAACAAACTCTTTTTGACAAGATTCTAGCAAACATCCAATCCCTACTGAGTCTATACTTGTCCATACTCTCGATAATTTGAAAAATTTCCTGGTCCCTTGAAAAATACTCGATAGGTTGAAAAAATTCAGTATAAATTGGTTCACTCGGTATTTTGAAGTTTTTGCTGTATTCAGCGAATGCACCCAGCTTCGCCCGGTTTTTCCAAGTAAAAGTTTGCCTAAAGAACTTTTGTTAAAACGATTCTAGAAAACATCCAATCCACTTATATATTGATTTATAAACGTATATAAATATAAATATTGATATATACGTTTAAATATATTTTTGAAAACACTATTATATTTTAAATAAGATATTGTCACTTTTGGGAATTTGATAATTAATGATTTCTTTTTTTTTCTCAAAGAATTATATATATTAATTTAAAAATTCATTTTTGTTATCATCATCACATACAATGTATTTTTTTAAAATAAACAAACGATAATAAACAACAACAACAATGTAATTTGCATTTTCATCCTTATAAAACAACAACAAATTAAATTAACAATGTAAAAATATATTTTAATATCACATTCTAACATTTAACACAAAAACGTTACAATATATATTTTAAATATATATTAATATTAAAATGCTAAGTTTTTTTACGTCATTGGAATATCATATTACTAAATTTACAAATTAAAAATATTATACTTGGAACACATTTTAAGCATTGTTACAATATATAAATATAATTTCAACAGATACCGCGAGAAGCGCTGCTTGCGAGTGAAAGTAGTAAAATTTGCAGATAAAATGGCAAAGAATATTTATTTCAAATAAATTCCAAACCAGAAACCTTCACAGTAGTATAGTAAATAACTTCCTAAAGTTTCAAGGCGATTGGATAATCTTACCTTTTTAAAAACATTCATCGTGTAAACAAACTAAAATTCATCATGTAAACAAACCACGTGTAAATTATTAACCAATCAAATTCATTTATCGTCGCGACCAGTGCTGCGCCCAAGCGGTAAAAGGCTGGAACTAACGCTTTTTGGTTTTATATATTTAAAAAAGCCCATTAACCTTTTAAGTTTTTTGAATAGCCTATATGTTAAACGAAATCTTCCGCTACCTACACGCGAAATTTCATAATGATTCATTCTGTAGATTTTGCGCAACGCGATAACAAACATCGATTTTGGATTTCATTTTTATAGATATAAAGGAAAGGATAAAGGAAGGATAAGGAAGGATAGGCAATTTATGATATTATAAATATATTCTGATTGAAAGTTTTATGTGAGTTTATTTATTTTCTTTCTTAAAAATACCTCTTATTTTATTCTTTTTTTGAATAATATTATTTTAAAAGTACGATAAAAATGTATAAAGGTCTCTTCCCATTTTGAATTAAATTTTAAATTTGAAACCATAAATAAAATATACAAGTATCAGAGTAATCAACAATTCTGTCACAGTTTGCTTTTGGTTCAGTGGAAGAATGCTCGCCTGCCACGCGGGCGCCCCGAGTTCGATTCCCGGCCGATGCATTTAAATGCATAAAACTTATTTATATTATTAAAATATATGTGCTTTTCCTGTCTATGTACAGATTTATGGTCTATGTACACAAATATAAAAGTATGTATACAGGTTATTTGCAAATTGCGTTGCAAATTTTCCCTTTCGCTCGCAAGCAGCGCCTCTAGCGGTGAAGATGGGAGGTAATATCAGCTGACCTAATGGACATTTAAAACGTGTTTTAACAGGACATAGAGAAAAATCTGGAAAATATATTTTTCGGATTTTTAGTAAAGAAAAATGAATTGACAGGGTCTGGTAAAAAAGTAGTTGTTTTTATTCAGAAAATGATGATGACAATATTGCTGTATCATATTTGATTATCAGATACAAAATTATATCCGGAAAAATTCCAAAAAGCAGAGACCACGGGTGAAGCCAGTTCATTTTTAGTATGCAGGAACAAATATCTAACAGAAAAACATTCATTCGAGCAGAAGACACAAAGCCAGATCATCTCTTTATAAAAATATCGCTTCTCAGACACAAAGTTTGGAGCGGAACGTTTCACAAGAATGACATCCACGGCGCCAATTTATAATTGATTCGAATAGTATTCGAATAAAAGCATTTAATCGGGTAAAACCCGGGTATTGCCCTTTCTTAATCAATTCTGTCACCGTTTGCTTTTGTGAATGGAATAAATACCCAAATATGGCCATTTCTCATAACCATCGGTAGTTCAGTGGTAGAATGCTCGCCTGCCACGCGGGCGGCCCGGGTTCGATTCCCGGCCGATGCATTTTTTTGTTTACACTTTTTAAAACTCATCTATATATTATACAAGAATGACATCCACGGCGCCAATTTATAATTGTAACGATTAGTATTTGAATAAAAGCATTTAATCGGGTAAACCCCGGGCGTTGCCCGGGTCATTCGGCTAGTATATGTATATAAACAAATAATATGAACTTCTTTTGAACTCTAAATCTTATTAATTAAGACAGAGTATAAAAATTTTCTAAATAATTAATCTAGCTAAATGGTCCAACATTAATTAATTAAAAATCAATGAATTTTTTTCAAAATAGAGGATTGTCTGCTTTAAAATTGAAAAAAAAAAATTCAAACGTTTGAATAATTAATAAAGATTATATATTTTGGGTTAAGACAAGATAGATATGGAATTATTCAATTTTTTCTAAATCAAACACAAAAAATACATAATAGTTATATATATATATTATAAAAATCAAAAAGATTAACCTTTGTCAAGTTCCGTCTGCGGTCAAGTAGGGTAGCTAGATGTTGTTATCTGCTTGAATGAAGTTAACCCTAGCCTTGACAGGCGACTAATTACTTCGTGAGCCCCTAGGCTTTGTTTTTGCGTGGGATTTTTTTTTTGTTAGTTAGGTCAGAAAAAAAACATTTTTTTTGTTTGTTTTATCGAAATATTTTTTTCTAAAGTTTTGGTGAAGCCACAACAATGGTAAGATTTTATCTATTTTTTTATAAGTTTGATTTTCTTTCCCATATATCTTTTTGTTTTAGTGAGAAAAAGAAAAGAGCCGTTATACATATATGATATATATTTAAGTTTGGAATATGCTGATATATATGGTAATTTAAGCCAACAACCCCATATTGTATATAACTCATAACAAGATTTTCATATTGTATAATAGAAACACATCTGTAAATGATTATACGCATGATTGACATGTGTCACTACATCATCATATGTAATGTACTTTGTACAAACTGAGGATAAATAAATAAAACTTTGTAATAGATTAAGAGTTGAGCTAAAGCAGAGATCGAGCATATAGCAGTCACAAAACAACAAGATCTAAAGATGGAAACTGCCACGGCGACAGTAGAATTTCTCCAGACGATCCACGCCCCTGTCGCATCTGTTGAAATGCAACACTCCCTTTCTCGGGAAAGATATATATAAGGCCCCCGTCTTAACCTATAAATACAGTCACTTCACAGTTACTTCACCATCTGCGTGAGCCCTCGTCGGTTGTACCCCAGATCCACCTCATCCACCATGTAGACCAGTAAGAACTCTTCTATCTCTCCATCTTTCGCTCCTAGCTCAACTTTTATCTGTTCACGGAACTTTCTTAGTGCAACTGTGTCTTCGTTTTTTTGTGTGGACATTCTCAAGCTTTCCACTCTGCCTCGACCACGACTGCCTGTACTTTGTGAGAACTTTTAAATGTCTTCCAAGGTGCAGAGAGGTACTGGAAAACTCCCCATCCTGACTGTTCCTCTCTGTCAACACAGTATAACGAGAGTTGACAGGGACTCACACCATAGTTTAAGTCGACTGGATACCTCATCACATTTTAGTCGACAAGATTCTACAAGAGTCAACAGGATCTCATCACATATATATGAACAGTAATAAATAAACAGTTATAATAAATAAATCAGCGCTATATTTGAATATATAAATAATTATTTTTAGAATTAATTCATTGATTATTTAATTCATCCAAGATCACTCCACCCGCTATACAAATTAGTTGTATGTTTGTTGTATGTCTGCTGTATGCTGCATGATTGTTGAATATTCGTTGCCTGTTGTATGTTTGGTGTATGTTGTACTCGTTTTGTAAACGAACTCAAACTGGACCATATCTGCCAGCGCAACCTGCCCCATAAACTCGGGTAGTTCACATTTTAAAAAAGTAAACCTCACGTATTTTCAGCTCTAAAAATATTTGTTCCGTGATTTATTAGCATGCCTCTAAGACCAACCTGAATGGTCATTGATATACAGCCTGCCCTACACTGATGAGGGTCAACAATTCGAATAGCGTATGGTATTGGTTTATTCTTTTATCGGGAAAAAGTGTTTTGGTCCATATTATGGGGAAAATCAGCGATATGATGATATTTTATCCAGATAGATGACGCAAGCCATCAGCTAAATTCCGTTGCACGCTCTAAAGATATTTCTTAATGTAACTATCTGTGAGGTCTTTCTTCTTTGTTCTCATACTTCATAGAATATTCGATGAGCAGTGGAAAAATGAGGGGTGAGAGAGGGCGCTAAACATTTGAATAATTTGTTCATTTTGAAAATATTGATCTCTACACGAAATAACATAGATAAGTTTATTTTTTATTAATTTTTTAAAATCGGGAAGTAATCTCCAATAAACCACAACAACAAGAAATAAGCAGAAGACATAACAATGGGAGCAAAGTACTGGCAAGGCAACAGAAGATAGGCGGTACAAAATCGAATCAAAGATGGCGTCTTCCAAATTAGCCGCAACAGACACACTGCTAACCAAATTTGATGACAGAAGACAACCTGTTGCGGCCGCCCGTTGCCAAGGTAACCGTGGGCGGAAATCGGCTGCGTCCATTCAAATCTGATCATATTAAATGGACAGGCCACTTCAACAAATGTAGAGAGAGTTTGCTTTGATGGAAAACCAACATGGAGATTTCTTTTTTTAATTCTCAAAAAATAATTCTGAATAAAGAAATATCTCTTATATTTTTTGCAAGATTTATTCAAATAGGATGGCAAGTATTAGCTTTCTTTCTCTCTCGTCCGTTCGTGCAACTAAACATTTAAGAGATAGGTGTGTCATCTATCGGAATGAATACCAACTAGATTAGATTTTCTGGAATTTTGAGCGGAAAAATTTATTCTGAGATATCTTTATCTAATTTAAAAAAATTAAATCCGAGGTGTATTAAGATGTATACGTGTCAAGATGTTTTTCCCAGAGATTAATTTATAAGTCATATCATAAGAATATCTTAATGGTAGAGTTTTTGAAAAAAAAAACTTACAATTTCTCTCTTTCTTTCAATATTATATACCTTGCGGGACATTGAAAATGGAATACCGAGAAAGTGTGGCCAGAAAATTCACCAAATATCAGGGTAGACGCGACTCCCCGAGTTATGCGAATGATGTGATAGCGCAGCTTTCGTGCGCACGTGGATTAAGATATAAGGGATAGAAATTTCAGAAAGGACAGTATTCGTGCCGTAATTTTTCAAGGAAAATCATCGAATAAATTTTGTTCTTGTTTAAAAATATAGGTGAAATAGCAGATAATGCCAGGCCGTCGACAACGGAAGCAGTTCCAGAAAACAGATGCTATTTCGAGGGGCATGGTGATCGGACTGAAAGGGCAGGTTGGTTCATGCGTTGAATGGTAGCTGACACACACCTAGATGGGTCCACGATGCACCGACTGTGGAGAAGATGGTTGTTAAAAGGAAATGAAGCAATTTATAAGAATTTCGGTGCAGCCAGAGTGAAGTCAGCACGCGTGGGTCAGCGTATCCTTCGACAAGCAGTGACGGACCTAAATCCCACTTGGACCTATTATGAAAAATGTGCAAATCACCCTATATCATATCATTTCGACCAGAACTATTTCTTGTCGATATGTTGCTATCGGCTGGCATTCATTTGTCCGGTAAGAAGACTGCCATTGACCCAACTGGAAAGACGCCAAAGTTTGGAATGTTGCAGGGATAGATCGACGTGAATGACGGAATGGTACAGGATCGTGTTCTCAGGAGAGTCACGCTTCTGTTTATCCAGAGATAGTCGTATGTACGCGTGGGGCGTCGATGTGGAGAAAAGTCCAATCCGGCAGCATTTGTGGAACGCCCTACCGCGCGAAAACGAGGAATCATGGTTGGGAGCGAAATCGCGTATGATACCAGGTTACCTTTAGTTCGTATTCGGGGCACTATGATGGCCCAACAAAACGTTGATGATGTGCTGCGATCTATGGTACTCACCTACCCCATAAGGAAGTACCCAATGCCCTTTATAAGCAGGATAACGCCCGACCGTACACTGCTCGCATTAGCCAACAACCTCTGCAAGATGCACATATGCTTCCCTGGCCACCATACTCTCCTGATCTCTCACACTTTCGAGCACGTCTGGGACATTATTGGTCGCCGTTTGCATGCCTTGCCTCAGCTGCGTTCAGAAGAAGAACTATGACAAATGGTTGAAATGGAATGAAGAGTCATCTCTCAGAACGCCATCCGTAGTCTGATTGACTCTCTACCTAGACGTGTTGCTGCGTGCATTGCTGTAGCGGTGGCTCTACTTGCTACTTAGAGTCGACGTCGTTCCCGCTCTGTATTATGACTATCATTTTCAAATGAAGATCACTTATTTTTCGTTCCTGCCTCTCCAAGGCAGTCCAAGGCATACGAAGCATTCTTCGTCAACAATACATCTCAAATGTATCGATTTTCTTCTCTAGCGATGATGCTATAGTCCAAGACTCTGAAGCATAGGTAGCCATTGAGAAAACAAGTGCCCGGACTAGCCTCTCCTTGGTTCTCGTCGTGATACTGTGGTCTTTCCACAGTTTTGTTATTCTTCTCATTACCACTTTTCCCATCGTCATCCTTCTCCGGACCTCTCTCCCAGATCCTCCCTTGTTAGTTATTAGGACACCGAGGTAGGTGGCCTCGTTCACCACTCCAACATCCCATGAGATGGTTGAGTTTTCCTTTGATGTGTGTGCTCTATCAATCATCAAGAGCTGGAATTTGCCTCGATTTAGCTCCTATTCCACTTACCCTGAAATCATTTCACTTCTGAGGAGCAGGTATGCCATGTCCTGCTCACATCTTTCAAGCAGGACAGTAGTATCACCTACGTATCGAAGATTTGAGACAATTCTGCCCCAATCAACACTCCTCCGTAACCTTCCGTTGCCCTTCTAATTATCCATTCTCCATATATATTTAATAGAGTTGGGGAAAGTATGCAGCCCTTTATTGTGTCTCTCCCAATCTTGAATTCCTCCAAGATGAGTTATTAACATATAGGTTCCGAATGAGTACTATCAGGTGTTCTGGTGTGCCCATTTCCCGTATGATGCGCCACAGATGATTCCACGAGACCATGCCAAATGCCTTTTCGTATTCTAACAGACATAGTAAGGGATGCAGTATTCATATGTCTTTTCGATTATTTTCCGAATGTTTAATATCTGTTCTCGAGTTCCTTTTGTTGGCATGAAACCAGTTTATTATTGAGAGATCTGAAGGTGTATGTAATATTTAAGTCTTTCGTGGATTATATGGAGAAGCACTTTACTGGCGTGCGAAATCAGCGCGATCGTTCTATAGTTCGAGCAGACATCCATAGCACATTTTTAGGTAGGTAGAGTGATGTTGTCCAGTCCTTAGGCCAGATACCCGCGTTGACCATATCGTATTGCAGAACTGCCTGAGCACATTGATGGCGCTCCCGTCCGCTGCGTCAATCATCTCAACCATCAGGCCATCTATTCCTGGTGATTTATAACGCCATAAATGAGTGTGCATATGTGATAATTTGTATATAGCAATATGTAACCCCACCACAACCTATGCAATGTATCGTCAAAAGATTTAATGAAAGTTAGGCTTCGCGAAAGAGGGAATAACCATCAACAGGATTGCATCATCCATGAATTAAAGGTCACTGCCCAGGACCCATAAAACTAGAGTTCAAAGACCTTCTTCTTCCTGGAAGATTGCAATCATGGCCACAGTCGAGGAACTAAGCCAATCAGAGTTAAGCATGACCAACTAATAGCGAACCAGATGCAGGCACGTAGAATGATCTCGACCAATGAGATGCCGAGAGAGTTAATGACAATTATCTCGGACAAGAAGTTAGGGAGAAGATAGGTGACCGGGCTAGAAGCAAGGCGTGCTCAACTTAGGCTCCAACCAAGGTAAAGTCCTCTTCGATCATGTGAAAGGCAAGGTACCTCTTCCAGTCTCAATCACTCTCTCCCTTTCGCGAAGTCCAGGTTCTATCCCATCCAGGTGTGCTCGTTATTTCCCCTGTGGAAACCCACCATTCGACCAAGATTGCGCCATCAATCATCAATTCAACATAATCCGACTTAGGATTCAGCACAATTCACCAATCCCACAGTAAGTTGACAGGAGTCAACAGGATCTTACACAGATAACAACAGGATCCGACAGAGAGCAGACAGGGATTCAATCGAATTATTACATATATATTCAATGATAATAAGCAAATATTCTTCAAATATTTTAACGTTTCAAATGTATAATCCTCTTTAGAGAATATACCATTGATTGATACATATTGAATAAAAACGTATTAAGCGAGTTCAATACAAAAATAGCACTTTATAAACACACAAACGTTTAAAATAACAAAGGTTATATATAAAAAAATAGCAATTAGTTATGTGCGATTGGCTCTTCGGTGGTGAACCCTCTCACTAATTTCTTTAAATTGATATCCAGACCTCTTTACTCTTGTATTGGAGTACGTGTTATATATAGTATGTAAATCATAAGAAATGCATGTTATGGGTATATTATGGAATCTTTGAAAATAAATTTCTAGGACTTCGGAAGTATATATACATTATATTTATAAGCAAAGGTTTCCTACAAACAATTAACAACAGCAAAACAAAGTCTTTATTAGGAACATTCGTCCCATACAGGATTCTCCTAAATGGTTAAACAGAAGTAAAATAATAGCTATCTACAGAAAGTAGAGGATAACCTCAATATTTCTTGCAGTTGGTTTCTTCTTCTCTGTTATGCCTTTTGACGGTGCTATTCTCCAGAATTTGTGAAAAGCCAATGCATTGGTCCTGCTTATTACTACTTTTTCCAATAAAATATATGGCGAATTGTGTTTTTGAGCAATCATTTGGCCGGAAATTACTCTCTCATCCTCCAAAGCCCGACAGTGAAACGTGTAGTGTGGAAAATCATGTCTAAATTCACTATGGCACAGAGTTCACTTTAGGTTCTTAGATTTCCTACAAACAATTAGAACTAAGCTCTAATAAGCGCTAACACAGCACTGCTCTTTATAACTTACTAGCCGAATGACCCGGGCAACGCCCGTGTTTTACCCCCGATTGAATGTTTTTATTCAAATACTATTTGTTACAATTATAAATTGGCGCCTTAAATAAATGCATATATTAGTTAATAAATTAAGCCTATGTGCTTTATCTGTCTATGTACTGTTGGCTTCCGTAGGCGTCTCTTACTGGGAAAAAGAAAGAGAGGATTCCATTTAGTTATTAACTAATATATGCATATATTTAAGGAGCGATCCGCTCCAACACAATAGTTACAAAAACGAAGAAGCGAGTGGGGGGGGGGGGGGGGCAAGGTGGCGTGATCGTAGCCAACCAATAGGAGAGCGCCATTCCAAAATGGAACTAAATAGAATTCTATAGTTGAATATTGCACAAGGAGGCCAAATAAGAAGATTTCACTAGAAAACTTGCCCAAATTGATAATAAAAAGAAAGATACCGTTTTTACCAGTTTAAATTTCGTATTTCACATCAGAGAGGCTCAATAAATTTAAATACCATTCAATGATATCTCTCGAATATATTTAAAAGAGATTACAAATTAGAAACCTATTTTTCATTATATATATACAAAATAAAATTACCTCTCTCTATCTTTTATTAAATAAAAATTCTCCATAAAAAAACAGGAAGAAGACAAGTAAATTTAAATTAGATTATAATAAATCAAAAATATATATATTTATAATGAAGGCAAACGAAGAATAGAAAAGACAATAAAAATTAATTGAATATTTTATCAAGGCTTCAAAAAATATTTTTATAAATTCCATTATCTGTCTAAAACAAATTAATCCATTCCATTGAATTAATAGGGATTTTCTAGTTATTTTTACCTATAATAGGAATATCTTTAAAACTAATACAAAACATCTAAAATAGAAATATTGATATTTTAATTAGAGGTATTGGTTAAATACAGGTCATATAAGGAGGGATAATAAATCTTTATGAATTCTATTAATACTTTAAATATGAGGGGAACTGTTTGTTATCCATTTTTACTTCTATGAGAGATGATGGTCGAAGAGAGAAAATATATGGTTTTCTGTATGCTAATTCTGAAATTTCTTATCACCACTAGTAAAGTTCTCTCTCTTTACTAAGGTGATAACCACTAGTAAAGTTTTTTATTAGGGGGATAAACATGATGCAGCATTCTGATGCATAATTAAAGAGATTGATGCCTCTCTAGGTGAACGAAATCTGATATTATATTTATCATATTGAACATACATAAAAAAGTTACAAGACAATGGTGGATGTGCTAAAAAGGCACATATTCCTTTATATATACATCAAAACAATGTATTATTATTAACATCAATAGTAGTACTGTACTATGGATAATAAAAGATGTGTAACAACACCTGTTTTGTCAAATTCAAACATACCAAGTGGCTCATGTCTTGATTTGTCGAAACTAGTATGCTATGAACTGGGGTGACAAACAAAAATGCATTTTAAAATATATTTAAAAAGGGAGAGGTGTCGTTTTTTGGAACATATAAATGTATCGCTATAATATATCTAATGTTAATCGGATCATATGTACAGATAGTGTTCCATTCTCAAAAGAACAATTTTGCAACGCTGTAGCTCGCGAAAGAAGCGCATGATTTGAGTGATGTTCTATTTATTTAAAAGAGGGCAAGAATTAATTTATATTTAATCAAAAAACGATTTTTGAATATTCGAAATGCCTAAATTTATGTAAACGGTATAAAATTTTGTAAACGGTTACCTTTTCAGACATTTCGAGAATAAATATACTCGTTTACCTAAATTGTTAAAATTATGAAAGAAAATAATATTTCTATCACTAAGTGCACAATCAGTGTAATAATAATGTAGAACAAAGCAAATATCGATATTCACTGAATTAAGCGAAAAATTCCTCTGAAAAAAGGTGCTTGAAGGAACCTCTAACTCCAACCGGAAGAAAGATAAAGGAAATGATTGTCAGAGAGAATCCACCTTCTAAAAGAAACATTTCCACAATAACCAACGTACCACTTTCTACCGTTATTCGTATTAATAGGAAAAAATCGGCTTACAATACATTTAAAAAGGCTAAAGTCCATGTTCTCAAGCTGCACCATTTCGAAGAACGCAAGACCTGCAGCAGGGCCTTTTATGAAAAGCACCCGTCAGGAGGAAAATGGTAGAATATGGTTACACTGGATGTGCCATGGGTTTACTTCAGTGATAGCAATCAACCGCGTGCCATTTACTACGCTATCTCTATAATAAACACCTTTCTGTACTGGGTGAAGCATAATACAAGGAAAGTTTATCAAAAGGCTTTATGATCGTTGCAGGTTTCTGATACAATGGAAAACTTTTTATATATGATGATTTAAGACCATGGAATTGTTGTAAATAGTCCAGATATCTACTACCGCATGTTCCACCACGTGACTGTATATAACTTGTTATTTACTGCAATTAGAAAGCCTCAAGTAACATCAATCTGTACCGCGTAAGAATCTAATAAAGTATAGCAACTGTACAGATCGAAGGAATGGAGACTAACAGGAGAAAATTAAGGTTAAAACTAATCAGGCTTAGGTGAGAATAGGAGAGAAGGCCTAGCAAGCCCAGTCCAAGTTTTACGAGGTCGTGGCCCTCCTGGATAATATAACTTTCCCCCCTGTTTACGTCAGAAAAGGGCAGTGACCTGTTCGGACCCAGCTAAGCTATAAAAGGAGGCCCCGAGCCTCAGTTAGCCAGTCCTTAGTTAGTCTTTGTTTCAGACCCAGTCCGCTGGACGCTCCGATAGAGGTAAACCCTTTCCTACCTGAAATCTCCTCGTCTCATTCCTTCTTGACGTTCAAACGCTTCTTAGTGGAATCTCTGTTTATTTCACCTTTGGCCCAGATGTGTCACCTTCCACCACGACTGCACGGTAGAGTTGACATCGAGGTTCGTCTAGCATCAGGTAACACTGGTCCCAGAGGTCCCAAGATATCACATATATATGAAAATAAAGATAAAAGGGTCAGGTGTTGATATTAAAAATAAAGAAGGCATCTCCTGACCACGAGCACATGTGCTTTTTAGATGGCAGAGCGCCATCTAGTGGAGCAAAAATAAACTAAACGTTTATTTAGCATGCTCCGTGATATTTGGCCAACCCAATTTCTTGATAAATGAAGAAAAGCCATCCACAAACGCGTTTCGCGCTGTTGGCGCTCGTCAGCGTGGAGTAGGCTGTAACCACTGCGACCAAAAATATTTTTGGTCCCAGAGGCTTCTTGAGAAATCAAGAAAAATGTATTAAAGGCCAAATTTGCGTGAAGACGCTTAACAGATGAAAAACAATATAAAATCCATGTGTTAAGCGTCTTTACGCAAATTTGGCCTTTAATACCTATTTCCTAATTTCTCAAGAAGCCTCTGGGACCAAAAATCTTTTCGGTCACAGTGGTTAGAGCCTACTCCCCCTGACGAGCGCCAACAGCGCGAAACGCGTTCGTGGATGGCTTTTTTTTTTATTTATCACGAAATTGGGTTGGCCAAATATCACGGAGCAAGCTAAATAAACGTTTAGTTTATTTTTGCTTCACTAGATGGCGCTCTGCCATCTAAAAAGCACATGTGCTCGTGGTCAGGAGATACCTTCTTTATTTTTAATATATATATATATTGAAAATAGAGCAATTCATAGATGAATCTTTAATTAAAAAGGCATATATTGGCTCTAAAAATGTTATAACACCTTGATAAAGGTTGGCGTTCAGCCAGCTGAAAAATTGGTAAAATATTTTTTTTTATCCAATATATGCCTTTTTAATTATATATATATATATATATATATATATGTTGTAATATATTTTAATATATACTTATATATCATAGCATCAATATTAATATATTTATAGCATAACATAATAAATTTCATTTAGTTACAGTCGGCACCAGTCAGGAGGAAAGTTTCCGAAAACATGTCGGGGTACCAAATGTGCCCCTTTGGGTCAAAACAGATGAGTCCCTCTGGAGATACGATGATTGACAGACCCCCCTACACAGACCTGCCTTGACCGGTGTCGGCAAAACTCTCTCGCCATCTCTGTGGTGACATCCAACATGTTTCGTTCTTTGGTGCAATACATTCATGCCTGAAACCACTTTGAACATTGAGGCCACAACGACTGCATTTAACCAACCACACTACAGTCATCCTACAGGATCGGCTACATTACATCATATTCTATATACAAGTATCAGAGTCATCAACAATCAATTTTGTCATCGTTTGCTTTTGTGAATGGGATAAATATCCAAATATGGCCATTTCTTATAAGCATCGGTGGTTCAGTGGTAGAATGCTCGCCTGCCACGCGGGCGGCCCGGGTTCGATTCCCGGCCGATGCTTTTTTTATACAATTTTTAAAACTCATTTATATTATTATTATTAAAATATACAAGTATCAGAGTCATCAATTCTGTCATCGTTTGCTTTTGTGAATGTATGTAAATAATGGATTTCATATTTTTATTAATTTTTGTTCTAGCCTTTACTTGTTTAAATATCTTTTTAAAAATCGTTTAAAATGCAGTCGAAATCATTAGCGAACACATATGTTTGCCTAATATTTCCATATGCTTTTTTATTTTTTACAGAAAAATATTTACATGCCAGTATTTTGGATTATTTTTTTTATAAACCTACTAGAAGAATGACCCGGCTTCGCCCGAGAAATCCCCCGAGTGAAGTATCCTTCATACTGAAAATGCTTTTCAGTGGTGGATTTATAAGCAGATAGTCAATACAATAGTCGAGAGGTCTTGTGAATTAAATTGACTATATCTCTGGAGAGCCCAACACTGAATAACCAAGCCTTTACTATATTTTCCCATCGTAATAAGTAGAGTAGGAGACTGTTTTTATTAATGAAAGAAAAATTGCGAAAAAATATTTAGGTTATTGTGAATAATGAAAAAAGGTTTTTATGAAAAAAAGTAACAAAAAAGGAGGAGGTTAAAAAGTAGAGATGTGAGGAGAAAGAAAGGGGAAAGTTAGAGGAAAGTTAGACAGTTCAGTTGACATTTCACAGGACCGTGTTGACACTAAGGGAGTGGGTAAATTTTTTAGGAGCTTTGTCGCAGCCTGGACGAGCCGGAGTCTCTCTTTTTTCCCCTTAGTTTTCCTCTAGCCGCGTGGTGTATTTTTGTTTGTGAGGTATGGCAATATGGCCAGTTATAGTAGGCTATGCACTTTTTCTTATATTCACTATTCATTACTGTTCTTTTGTAAGGACAAATATATATATCTTGATTATTCATTATAAACTGTCCTTTGCTACTTTAATTATTTTCTTTCTTTCTTATATAATAGTTCTTCATATATATTCCCATATGGGACGTACCTTTTTCCTAAGAAATCAGAGCATGTGAGAGTATATGGCCGGAATCTGCTTATCAAGCATGTTGAAGCTAAATTTTACATCTATCTGCTAGGTATGTCAGCCGTTCCTATGGAGAGAGATACAATTTTCGCTATACTCATATAGATATCTTGAAATATTTCGCTGTAGGAAAGAAGCAAGAAAATAATTGAAAAAAGGAATCATTCCTTCAATATAAGAGGAAAAAATCCTATTTCCATATCAACCAATATATATTTATTTTTCGCGAACTTGCTTGTTCAAATAAAAGTGAAATTTTTTGAACATCAGTTTTGTAAAACTCGGTAAGCACGTCGTGATAAAGCTCCTGTCAATCCAGAGAGACCATTTTGATCGCTATCTCACAGGAAATCTTCCGGATTTATCGAAGAGCTATTTACCTGTCAAAATGGATGCGCCAAATCCCTGGCCATAAAGTAGAAATATTTTTTCTTGAATAAACAAATTATTTACATTAGTATTAGCTATTTATTTGCCCGTTATATACAATAGTTTATAGTTAAATCAATGCTTAATAGGGTATTTGTGAATTAACCACGGAAAAGCAATGTTTTATATATATATTTATAGGTTTATGGACAAACTTAAGGAAGTGGAAAGTCTTTAATGTCGCCAGTTGTCTGTTTTTTTTTGTCTGAATCCCGATTTAAATGCTAAAAGGTACAATTGCTTGATTTTTGTCTATGAATATATATTTATATACAATTCTCAGCGCCCTCTAATGTCCATACACCTTAAAAACCTTTAACGCTTGTATAAGAAAATATCCCAATACTCTAGTAAGGTAGGTTTAGCACACTGCAACTAGCGAAACCATTTGGTGGGGATTTATAAATGATGAGCCAGGATCCCTCAATACAAGGGTCACTCCAAAGGTTTTTACAATCAATTACAAATAATATATTATTGAAAAATATATATTATACCATTAAAATCTACATGAATTTTTACCTAACATAAACATTTTGATAAAATAGTAACCGCAATGAATCAAAGAGAGCGTGACTTTGTTTAAAGCGGCAGCGGTAATTTCTAAACATTGCATCAGAAACATTGGAGTTGACAAGAGAAAGTTTACGCGCCATGATATTTTATGATTATAAAAGTAATTTAACTTCTAAAGAATCCCATGGAAGAGATTTATGAAAGCTCCTTCAATTAAAACAGTTTTTAATTGGTTTAATGAATTTAAATTTGGAAAAACCAACCTTGAAGATGAACCTCGTTCAGGTCGACCACCAACACCAGTGACCCAAGAAAAAAATTGAGCTAATAAGATTTTAACTTAGAGAAAATCAAAGAATTACGTATCAGCAGTTAAAGAAAAGTGTGGGCATTGGATCGGCAGCAATCAACACCATCATTAATGATCATTTAAAATACAGAAAACTTGTTAGTAGATGGGTACCTCACAGCTTGACTGAAGACCAAAAACTTGGTCGCATTAAATGGTGTAATTTCACGTTGAAAAAAAATGATAAAGGCACATCAACGGCTGTTTTAATATTATTACAGGTGACGTAACTTGGATTCACAATTTTGATTCAAAAACAAAACGGCAATCTACTCTTTGGTGCTCTTCAAAAATCACCTCCTCCTAAGTAAGTTCGCAGAGCTCGAACTGTTGGAAAACAAATGGTCGCTTGTTTTTTTTTTCGAAAAAGTGGTTTCATTGATATTGTGAAGTTAGAAGGTCGGAATACAGTTAATAGTGACTGTTATACAACAAAATGCCTTCCAGTAGTATTTGAAAAAATCAATCAAAGCAGACCTAGGGATAAACTCAGAGGAGTCCTTCTTCACCATGTTAACGCAAGACGTCACACCTCAGCCCAAACATTAGACTTTTCAGCCAACTCTGGTGTCCAATTAGTCACTCATCCACCATATTCACCAGACCTAGCACCTTGTGACTATTTTATTTCCAAAAGTTAAGTTATTGTTGAAAGGGATAAAATTTGACACTGATGATGAAGCACTGCAAGCCTTTAACAATGCCATAAATTTCATCCCCGAAGATGACTGGTGTAAGTGGTTCGACTGCTGTATTGTCTCCTGTGGGCTGTTAGGTTACGTACATGATCTATATGTTGAAAAACTACCATACTCAGATCACTTATCTTTAAAGATAAACAAGAATACATGTTGGGGAAGGAAACATGTGACGAAAATTTTCTTCAATATCAAAGAAAAAGTGCATATGGAAGCCTGAAAGAGCAACGCTATTTGCAGAGAACATAGGGAGACCTTATAGATC
>CP092866.1:85452469-85591396 GCA_030710605.1 Cordylochernes scorpioides | reverse complement strand
ATGTGCGCCAACTGCTCAGTCAAGGCCTCTCTGCCGACCACGAGGCAAGATCAATGTCTTGCCCAACTGCCAGAGCTAGAGCTGCAAAATTCTAGTCCTCCCGCCTTCTTCCTGCCTCCTGACCTCCGCGGACCCAATCCGGCCTAACCTACCTCTTCCCTGACAGAGATCCTGTCCCTAGCCTCTCCAGCCTGGTCATAGTGGTTTTATATATTCCGCTTTACGCGGCCATTGGGGCTCGAAATTCATTTATTTTGGTTAGCAGCCCGTAAATAAAGATATTTTTCTCTGGCCTTGTCCTTATGGTTTGCGGAAGAGCATTTCTCGTGCAAACATTTAAATATGTGTAATAAAAATTAGCTCTGGCCTTAGTCAATTAATTTAAATAAAATACAACTGTGTAATGTACTATTATTAAATTACAGTAATGCTTAAATGCAAGGAAATAGAGCCTCATCTGCATATAAAATTTAGAACTATTTTAGTACGAAATATTTATTTTTGCAAAAAAAAAAAATTGCCTGATTTCTTCTATTTCAATACACAATATGCGATATCGTATTGCTAGGGGTAATTGCGTCAATTTACAATTTTTAAACAAACAATTATAAAGATCACTATAAAAGAAACAATGAGATAGATTAGGAACCTGATCCTTTCAAGTAAGACAAATAGCCATAAATATATTTACAAAAGTGATTTCTGACAATTCTCTCAGATATTTACACTATTAGAGTCGTATGGCAGATCAAAAAGGCAAAACTACCTAAAGGATTTCTTACTGATGAGTCAGGCCTTTCCAATAATTTTTCCATTTCATAAATAACAGTAGAAAATTAATTTATTTAGTAAAATAATGATGTTAAAAAAATTATGAAAAAATAAATGTAGTAATCTAATATATTCCATAAAATTCCTATATAGTAACAGCAATATCTTTTTGAATGTTATTACTGTTTTTTCCATAGCACGAATACCACATATTACTGAGAAGAAACTCAGCGCGCAATACTAAAGTAATACAACAATTAAAAACAATATACGCACGATAAAATCCAATCATAATTCTTCAACAAAAAAACAATATACTTATAGATTAGCTAAAAAAAAACAATCAACTCTGTGATTTCGTGCTATAAATTTTTCAAAAAGAACAATAATGAAAAGAAATAATCTAGAAAATAGCACACAGACATAAAAAAATACTACTACTTGCACCAATAGATTATACATATTAAAAAACGGTAAATTGTCAGCTCCATTGAAAGCTGCTAAGATTTCTTCCAATAAGCTGCAGCTAACATGTTGAGAGAGAGAGAGAGAGAAAATTATAGGATATGTCACCAAGGTGCGTGACATCATGGCGTGACCCTTGTTAATTTGTCCTAATTGACGCCAGGCGACGAGGGAACACCGTCGTCTATATTGCATCAGACGAACATCTGCATTTTCGGTAATTGGTGTGAAAACATGTCATTTTTTACTTTGAATTGTTTAGTCTTCTTCTCTTTATCCACTAATTGAAAACGATTTTCCTCTATTCTAATTATAGCAGTGTCTCTCTTTTTTTATGATGCTGTGAATTACCAGTGATTTATTTAATGTTAAATTACTCGGCGCCTATTTTCTTATCGAACTAATATTTACATAAGAGCCACTGGAAGTTGGCAGACTAAATCTATAACATTATAGCGCTCTTATTGAGGATAAATAATTTTTTTTTTTCATTTTATACTTATGGTAGAGTAAGTATTGAGTCCAAAATTTAGCAATTCCTTATGTGCTATTCCACGCTATCATCACTGAACGATGTTGAAACACTGAATCATATCTTGAAAGAATAAAATTGCATCTCTGAATTCATAGCTCTATCATATACTAAAAACATCGTATCAATTTTTTATTGTGATAAAATATCTTATAAGAATATTTTATCTATCACAATATTCATATAATTTTATGTCTTATAGTGTATATATATGTAATGTGATGAGATCTGGTAGCCTCTTGTAGAATCCTGCCACTAAAACAGTGATGAGGTATCCAGTCGACTTAAACTGTGGTGTGTTCCCTGTCGACTCTCGCTATACTGTGTTAACCGAGAGGAACAGTCAGGATGGAGAGTTTTCCAGTACCTCTCTGCACCTTGTAAGACCTTTAAAAGTTCTCACAGAGTACAGGCAGTCGTGGTCGAGGCAGAGTGGAAAGCTTGGAAATGTCCACACAAAAAACGAAGACACAGTTGCACTAAGAAAGTTCCGTGAACAGATAAAAGTTGAGCCAGGAGCGAAAAATGGAGTTAGAAGAGTTCTTACTGGGTTACATGGTCGATGAGGTGGACCTGGGGTACAACCGACGCGGGCTCACGCAGATGGTGAAGTGTCTGTTTATAGGTTAAGACGGGGGCCTTATGCGACAAGGGCGTGGATCGTCTGGCGAAACTGTACACTGGCGCCGTCCTGACAGTTTCCAATTTAAGACCTTGTTGTGGGAATTCTAGATCTATCTCGATTTTAGACGTTATGACTTCTATCTCTTTAGCTCAACTCTTAATATATTACAGAGTTTTATTTATTTATCCTCAGTTTGTGCAAAGTACAATACATATGATGATGTAATGACACATGTCAATCATGCGTATAATCATTTACAGATGTGTTTCTATTATACAACATGAAAATCTTGTTATAAGTTATATACAATATGGGGTTGTTGGTTTAAATTACCATAGATGGGCCCCGGGAGTGAAAGGGTTTATTCGGGTTAAAGCGGGTAAAGCCTCTCTAACACAGGTAAGTAATTAAAATTTATTTTTATTTATTTAAACTGTGAGAGTTAAAAAGGGCTATAACAAGATGATTTGTTTGGATATATAAAAAAGAAATAAAAATGACATTTTTGTTTGACAAAACTTGACAAAAATGACAAAAATTCACATTCTAAGAAAATATTGGCGGGCGTTGGAAAGGGTTAGTAGTTGAAGAATATGAAATTGTAAGCATTACACATGCATCCAGGTGCAAAGCGAAAATATAGACTTGAGCGTCTTCTTGGCAATGTTTCACTTGCGATCCTTTATAAGGGTTACAGTGCTTTGTCACAATTTTAGGATTATTGGGTTAAAAGTTGTTGAAGAAAAGTTGCTTATTAATATGATTGAAAGGGGTGGTAGAGCCATGCGATAAGTAGAATTGTAGATACAGTAGGTGACCTGACTTGACTTGAAATCAAAGGTTGATTGTGGTCCGCTAGAGCTGAAAAAAAGTTGAAAGTTGAAAAAAGTGAAGGCTTTGTGCATTGTGGGTGATTGTGCTCTGCGGATGATTGAAATAAACTCTTGAAGCGTGTTCAGACCAGAAGTTGGGATTTTTAAATCTGGGGAACTGTGTTCAAAAAGTTTGTTGATATACGAAATAAAAAAAAATTGTCAAGCAGTACTGCCGTTTTTCCACGATGGTTTGAAGCAATGGCTGAAATTGATAGTGATGAAAAAGTATAGGGAATTGGTTAGAGAATATGATTGTTGAAAGCGATTGTTGTAGATGCCCGATAGTTGATGATAAACAATGTCATTTTACAATGAGTTTTGTAATTTGAAAACAATGTAATATAATAAAGCTATTTAAACAAATAAAAAATATAGTGAATAAAAAGATAGAAATATGATTGCGGGTAAAAAAAGTGTAAGTGGACAAAATCAAGCATGTAATATATAAAAGATATAATAATTAAGAAAATAAAAATGATTTTTGAAGCAATAAATGTTTGATAATACTAAAATAGTATCATGAAAAATAAAAGTAAATTTGTTTTTTTTTTTTTGAAAATCATGTTGGATTAAAAATTTGATTATATAATTAAAAGATGAAAATAAATCTAATTATTCAAGATTTCATACGAAAATTAGAATATAATTAAAGGTCATTAATGATTGGATAAATGTTGGGTAGTGGAAAATTGAACAATATTCTTGTTTAACCAAAAAGGTGAAATGTATATAATTATATCTATTTTCCGTTATAAAGTCTATATCAGATTTAACCAAGTTGTTTTAATTAATGATTTTGTAAAGTTTTTCTAAATAATGAGGTCACGTTGGTGATCGCATGATTGCGACATACAACTGTTTGGCAGCTGTACATTTTTTCTAGTGGTTGAATAATAGAAATTGTTTAGACGCTGGGTTTTTAAGAAGCACAGTGAAATATGAATGTAAAATTAATTGTATTGTACTAATAATTAATTGTGATGCGCTGTGTCGGCTGTATAAATAAAATTTCAGAAGCGCAATTTATTGGTTGGATTGGTTACTAATATGTTATGTATTGTGTTCTCCATTAAAATGTAAAATGTTTGATATGTGTGGTGTGGTTAAGGAGTTTGTGAGATTCTCGAGGAAATCTAAATGATTAGTGTTAAACATGTGTTTAAAATGCCGATCATGAAGATAGCGGTCATTTACATCTGCCTTGAGCGGGGAGGGAGGATATGTCCAAAGATAACAGTGACTTGGGGAGTGACGTCATAAAGGGCGTCCACTTTCTGTTTTTCTCAGTATCGTCGGGGGGTTCTATTTATGGTATGGTTAAACATGTGGGATTGTGAGATTTGTCATTCACTTGAAACAGATTTTCTCTTTCTTCTTTTGATGAGATTGGCAATTTTCTGTTATAATTGGAAGATATGATTTTATCGATGTTCGCGGTTGTTGTGTTTCGAAGTTAGTTTATACTTAGTAAAAATGTTATTCGGTGATGTCAGGATTAGATGTGTGGTGAAAGTGCGACTTTCGACGTGGACACGCTTTGGGGTGAGATGTGTCACAGGCATGAAGGCGTCTTTGGCCTGAAAAGTGAAAAGGTTTTGTGGTGTTGCGCTGTGACACGAAGTGAGAAGTGATTTGAAAAGGTGTTGCGTGAAGTCGTTGTTTAGGCACAAATTCTAACCTGTTTCACCATGAATAACACATTTACTAAAATCATGGGTGGTGGTTGTACGAACATGTATCGATAATTTCATATTGTTAGTGGATATGGCACGTTTAATGAGAATTTTTTTGAGTGTTTAGTGGGGCGACGTTATGGAGCTCGTGTGGCTCGAAATTGATTTGTTGCTAAGCCGCGCGCTAATAATTGTTGTCAAATGGAGAAAGTGATGTGTGAGGGTGTTGTAACGTTTGTTGAGAGAGATTTGTTGATGATTAAATATGCATGTGAAAGGAAAGGACGAGGGAGTGTAGCTATGTTGGATTTTTAACTTGTTTTGGGGAAGGACAGTTATTTTTCTATTTGTGATTTTGAAGATATTGTCTTCTTCCATTTTGAAATTAGAAAATACGTTTTACCTATGTTAATTTATATTTAAAATTTGAATATATTTTAAAATCGTTGATTAAGGTAGTTAAAATGATCCTTGTTAAAAGGGCAATGTCGTGATAGTGACAAGAATATTTTGAATTGTGGCGTTTACTTAAAACGGTGAATATGACAATGATTTTTGTATAATTTTAAGAATTGATTAAGATATTGGTAATTTGGTATAAAGATAACTAATAAGAGCAACAAAAATAAGTTTAAAATTATGATGAATGAGAGATTTTTTTTTTAAGTTGTAGATTTGGATAATGCCATTTTAGGTAAATTTAGGAACGACATTTAAGATTGGTAAATTGATAAAAATGTGTGATGGGCAAATTTTTTATTATTTTTTTAAAGTAAAATTGAGAGTAATATATTGAAATTTATAATCTGATTAAAAATAAAGTAAATTTTATAAATGAGGGTGTAAAAGTTTTAAAATTTGAATTTTTTAAATGATATAAAAAAGGTAAAAATTGATTTTAAAATGCTTAAAGTGAAAATAAAAATATAAAAATTATGGGGAATCAAGTTGTGAACTTGAGGATAAAATTAAGGTAGGTTTTTAAAAACTTACAGTTGTGTGATGAAAGTTCAGTCAGGAGACTTGGTCTTTAGTTGTCCTGCTGACGTAGAAGACGCTTCATGTAGAGCTTGTAGAAGCTTGTAACTTCTATAAAGTTGTTTGCGGCTTGTCGCTTTGAGCATTGTCTCGACGATGTCAAGTCGAAGGTGAAGAACTTCTCACAGGGTTTTCGTCACTCTGTTCCTCGATTTCCATGACTTGCGGGAATTTCGACTGGGTCGTTGGGGTGGTCAGCTTGCTCCTGGCGTTGGCGAGCTGTTAGCGGGTCTGCGGAGGTTCCTTGGGGCGGCGTCTCTTTCGTAAATATCTCTTGTTGGGGAGAGATCGCTTGGTCGTTTCGTTGGTATGGCCGATTTGCTCCTCCAATGTCGTTTCTTGTTTGGGGTAGATTGCTCAGTCGTATCATTGAAATGGTCGATTTGCTCCTCCATCTTTGCTCTTTCTCGTTTCTATCTGAACAGGCTTCTCACCTCCTTCGTTGTGTCATTGTTCGTTTTGGTCATCCTGTCGGCTAGCTGTAATGTGATGAGGTCTGGTAGCCTCTTTTAGAATCCTGTCGACTAAACAGTGATGAGGTATCCAGTCGATTTAAACTGTGGTGTGTTCCCTGTCGACTCGCTATACTGTGTTGAACGAGAGGAACAGTCAGGATGGGGAGTTTTCCAGTATCTCTCTGCACCTTGTAAGACCTTTAAAAGTTCTCAAAGAGTGCAGGCAGTCGTGGTCGAGGCAGAGTGGAAAGCTTGGGAATGTCCACACAAAAAACGAAGACACAGTTGCACTAAGAAAGTTCCGTGAACAGATAAAAGTTGAGCTAGGAGCGAAAGATGGATATAGAAGAGTTCTTACTGGGTTACATGGTCGATGAGGTGAAGCTGGGGTACAACCGACGAGGGCTCACGCAGATGGTGGAGTGTCTGTTTATAGGTTAAGACGGGGGCCTTATGCGACAGGGGCGTGGATCGTCTGTCGAAACTGTACACTGGCGCCGTCCTGACAGTTTCCAATTTCAGACCTTGTTGTGGGAATTCTAAATCTATCTCGATTTTAGACGTTATGACTTCTATCTCTTTAGCTCAACTCTTAATATATCACAGAGTTTTATTTATTTATCCTCAGTTTGTACAAAGTACAATACATATGATGATGTAATGGAACATGTCAATCATGCGTATAATCATTTACATATGTGTTTCTATTATACAACATGAAAATCTTGTTATAAGTTATTTACAATATGGGGTTGTCGGTTTAAATTACCATATATATATATACTAGCCGAGTGACCCGGGCAACGCCCCGGGTTTACTCGAAGGGCCCGCAGAGACATTAAGAGTTTAGATAAAGGCTTAAAAATTGCAATGGGTATAATCTGATTTTCTAGAAGCAGAATTTAAAGTATATTGGCATGTAAAAATACTTCTAAGTATGTACATTCGGGCAGATCTTATGTATTTCTATATCAACATGAGAATAGAATCATATCATCTACAACAAATCTCATAATTAACAACATATTAGCCAGCACAGTGCAAAAATTCGATAAAATAATCCCTTGATTCAATATCAAAATAAGAGCCTTATTTTGACAGTGCCAGAATGTAGAAAATTGATAAATAGAGCAGTGTTAAAATATATAAATATAGAGAAGACCAAAAATCAAAATAATTGATTAAAATTCTTTTTGAGGTGAGAAACTATAGGAATTGGTTAAAGGTTCAAATAAGTATTTTTTAAATGAAAAAAAAAAGAAAAATTAACAAATCAGAAGATAAAATTGCAAACAAAACAACTATAATGCAGATAAAAGGACATATAAAGTGAATAAATTCATTTAATGGACCTCATTAAAAACTAAATTTCCAGTTTTATATGTACAGTATAACCTCGTTATTTCGACACATTATAATTCGACCATATTTTTATGTATCGACCTACCATATAACAAATTGTAAATCGACACTATTGATAATTCAACCATTTTTAAATTGAAATTTCGAGATTTGATTGTTGTTTAAATACAATTTTACAGCTAAAAAGGTATTACAGAGGCGAGCAGCGGCCACTGAAAATCTACAAAATTTATGTATAGAGCAGTGGTAAAAATAAGTAAATAAAAATCAAAATAATTGATAATAAATAGTTTATTAGCAAAAAATAACACAGAAAATTCCTTTCAGGTTATAAACTATAGGCATTGGTAAAATGTTTGAATAAAAATATTCAAATGAAAAAAAAAAAAGATAAGAAACTTAATCGAAAAAGATAGTTGTAAACTATATTGCTGATGAGACGATTTATTAAAGGAATTCATTTAAAGGACCTCATTAAAAAACTACATTTCTATTTTTATATATACGTGGATTCAACTTTACATGTATGATATCGAAAGTGCGCACACGTGAAAAAGCCACATAGAGCTGTCCTTGCGTAAACACAGGCTCTTGTAGCAAGAGACCCACTCAAGCAAAGGTTTGGCCTTAACTCTTTTTATAGTCATAGCAAAGGCCAACCTATTAAAAACTGATGCCTCTTCAGAATTAAGAGAAGGTTGATATCTGAAGGAGCCAAAGATATCTTCAACGCCAATACAGTGTGTCCAACTTTGGTCCCTCTCAGTATTTGAACTTAAAGAACATCAGAGCAGATGCGCAGGATCACCATACGTGTGCTATTGAAAAGACCCTGCTTAGGATTCAAATTTCTCAGAATCAAACCTTAAAGTTTAACAGGTGTAGAAGTATTCTTGTGGGTGAAGATCTATTGAGAAATTCAGTATAGTAGTTATTTTTTGCTCCTCCAAATTCTCACACTCCACATTGTTAACACTGAGAAAACACTGTCTCATGTTTGGTAAGCAATTTCAGGAAAGAAATTATAGGAAAAAAAAGGAAAATTTAACAAATCAGAAAAAAATGCAAACAACACAACTATATTGGACATAAAAAAGGACACAATGTAAAAAAAAAAAAATCAAATAAATAGTGCATGACGTTTCGGCAACAGCGTTGTTACCATCTTCAGACAAAAGTGCTGAATGAGAAATTTATTTATTCGGTCTCTGTTCACAGGTGTTACATTCGAGTCACCTTGTCCTGGCTATTTACATATGGCGAGTTTGTGGAGTAGAGGTGGCCCCCCCCAGACCTTGCAGCTGTTGGGTGATGAGCTCCTAGCTAAGCGTCAGGTCGTCGGAATTCGGGGATTGATATCTCCTTTATTTTGAATAATGTATAGTAGGATTTGATGAATTTTGTAATTGAAGGTATAATTTCTTAACGGAAATTTGGTACATCTCTTATAGATCGGGTTGGTTTAAGTCATCCTTCAGTATTTTATTTAATAGGTTGAATGGAACACCTATACTTGTCCGAAGGCATATTCTCATGAATGCGTTTATCCTATTTTGTCTGTGTTTGTAATATATTTACCATAAACTGGGAGTGCGTATGTTATTATCGGGTGAATACAACTTCTGTGAAAAGTAAACTTTTGTTTTGCAGATAATTTGCTTCTCTAGTTAAACAGACTTGATAGCGTTATTTTTGCGATTTTTGCTTTCCTTATGGTATTTTTCACCTGCATGTTGAATTTCAACTTGAAGTCCAAGGTAACTCCAAGGTATTTAACCTTAACCTGGTCGGTCCAGTTAATAGGACTTGAATTTACTTTTAGAATGGATTGTGGCTTGAATTTTTTTATTGTCTAGTGGGCGGAAATTATGTATTTTTTGGGTTGATATCTAACTTCCAAACATCACACTATTTGGTTATAATGTTTAAGTAATTTTGGAGTTGTGAGGTTAGTAGTCCTATTGATTTGGAATTTGATAGTATTGCTGCGTCATCTGCGAAAAGCTTTGTTTGGCATTTTGGATTTAGAGGGAAATCATTTATGTAAATGTTGAATAGAGATAGGGTCCTAGGATAGACCATTGAGGGACTCCAATCTGGATTGGCTTTGCCATGGTTATAAAAATCCCCTTGTTTAATGGAAAAAGCCCTGTCCTGGAGGTAGTTTTTCAATAATTTGACAAAATCTTTTGGAAATAATTTTTTGTTAATTTTGCTTTCAAGCCATTGTGCCATCGTGAATGAGAAAAGAAGAGAGAGAAAATATCTTTATTTACGGGCTGCTAACCAAAATGTATGAGTGAATGAGAAAAATATCACCGCATGTTTCAAATGGTTTCTGTTATCAAGTTTGTAAACAAGATAGCAGATAAGATGGAGATAATTTTCAAAGAAACCTAAAATATTATTCTTAGGAAAAAAGTGGAAAAACCCCACTTTTAAAAATATATATATAATTCAAATCACATCTGCAAATATCATTGATATTTACTCTTTCTTTCATTCTGTTATTTGTAGCACATTTCTTTTGAAAATTTTAATTAAGTAATCAACAATTGATTGAGAGAAAAAAAGATTCCAAGAAGATACTGCAAAAAAAAAAGAAAACCAGACACAAAAATGGAGCTAAAAACCTATACTGAATATGCTGTAAAAATATTCTTTTCTAAAGGTGGAAAAATCTAAATGAAAAAAGTAACAAAGCTATACTTACAATTCTAATTAAATAATCAACAATTGATTGATAAAAAAATATTCCAAAGACATTAAGAAAGATACTGCAAAAAAAAACACTAAAATAGGGCTAAATTTAAATTTACAATTATAATAAACCAAATTAGAAATAAAATAAAAATAACAATTGAATCAGAAATATGAAATATTTATTAGAAATTTATTGAAAGCAATAATACAAAAGAACGTGTTTTAAAATAAACAATTTGATAATGAAAATAACAAATAAGATTAAAAAACAAATAAGATAAGCAACATTTGAAGGCAAAAAATCTGCGATAGTAAAATCGAAAATATTAAAAATAAATAAAACTATTAATATTTGGAAAATAAAAATAAAACGTTCACGTAAAGCAAAAAATAACGAAAATTATGGTATATAGATGGCTATGTATAGTTAAGTATCTTTGGAGGAGATAGCTTCAAACTTTACAACTTTTAACTCTGTTAGCCTATTATCTATATAGATTTAAAATTTAAAAACGTTTAAATTCTAGTTGAAATAATAAATTGGTTTCCCAGGACACGCTGTTCCAACAATCGTTCAGTAGGTCGAGGGTCCTGGCTGGGGTTAGGCCATCGTACTGGGCTGGATCAGTTCAAACTGCTGAAACTCACTACAGGGACGGTGATTCGGGCGGAGCCGGGAAAATTCGATTGACTTAGTTCTGATATCTACTTGAAATATATATGCAAATATATCATATATATTTTAAATATAATATTTATATTAGTTATTATTTAGATTCCTTTAGGCCTATGAAGGCCTATGAAGGCCATAGCCTGGATTCATGCCTTACAGTTTGGCCGAAGGTGTTGTAACATATATTTTTCTCAATTGAAAAAGCCCTGTACGATTTATAAATGAATAAAACAAAGCATCAAGGGCTGCGTATCTTTATTAGAACAAATATATACGAGCTTTCGGGCACATACGCCCTTCTACAGGAATTAATGAAACAATAATCCAACTAGTTTGAAATATATATTTATACTTAAATCTTATTTCAAACTAGTTGGATTATTGTTTCATTAATTCCTGTAGAAGGGCGTATGTGCCCGAAAGCTCGTATATATTTGTTCTAATAAAGATACGCAGCCCTTAATGCTTTGTTTTATTCATTTATATATTTTTCTGATTCTACGCGTTCGATGCAAGATAAAATGAGCAAAATACAAATGTAGATACAGTTTTAAAGGGAGAAGTGGTCCTTTATGCACTACTTTCCGCAAAATTTTAAAATATGTATGTGGCATGATATTTCGATAGACGCATTGTTTTCATCTTTGAAACATTTAAAGACGAAAATGATGAAAATTATAATAATTTTGCCACAGCTTCTAAGATTCTTCATATATATCCCTTTTTATTGCATACATACCGTAAGAGATATTTCCTGAAAATCATTATAATATATGCTTCAATGAGTGTTTATATGTATGCATCGATATATATATATATAGACAGGGATATATTCGCCCGTTGATTGGTCCACTACTGTCAAATTATCTTTAAAATATCATCACATTTGAGTTAATGAAGCTATCATATTTTCTTAGCTCAGTGGTTACATCGAGGTACCAAGTAGAAATATTAAACGGATGTGGGTTCGACACTTGGAATCTTCTTCTTTATTTATTTATTTATTTTATTTTTTGCGCATGCGGCCTAAAATTGTAATTATTTTCGTTATACTATTTGTTTATTCAAAAACATATTTCGGGGTTGTATTTATGAATCCAAAATAAAGATTTATCGATTGATTCTTTGATCTTATTCTGTAATTACAAAATTTATCTTTGTTAGAATATATCGAGTTTATTATACACCGATGTTTTTTCAGGTTTAATTATTTTTATATACCTTTCAGTGTAATAAGAGACGAGTTCTACTTTAACCCCAATGTAAAAATTGCCTTGCAATATTCAAATTAAGAGGAAAAATATCGAACGTTTTTCTAAATAAAAAAAAAAAATGCTAATACGCGGAAAAAAAAATTAAGAATAAAAATTACATCCTAATTTTAAAAATCAAATTGGATTAGAAAATTTGTGTAGCCAGCCATTAATAATATTTTTAAAAGTTTTATAACGATGTGGAGGAAGTTTCGAAATTTTAAGTGAGAAAAACTGTAACACTGTAACGAAGAAAAATTAATTTTTAAAAAGTTGTTGCAAAATTGCATGTTGAGCATTCGTGAGAAAACAATCGATTAAAAATATCTTTCAACAAATAATAACAATATAAATTATAAAATTATTAGTAGTTTTATATGTTTAAATATATTATATATCTTCCTTTATATAAAAGTCAATGCCTGTTGTCTGTACGTGAAACTCAAAAACTACTGAACCAATTGGTGCCAAATTTTGCATGTCGCTTTTTATAAACCAGAGGAAAATTTTCGGCTATATTTTGATTAGTATTTTTAGCTATTTATTTTTTCTTATTTGAAGAACTATTTATACGCGGAGTAAATACGAGGCGATATAAAAACACCAGGCCAATTAAACAACCAATGAGCGTTCTGCATTTATTTTAAAGTTGCTTGCGTACTTTTTTTGAAATATCTTTTTATACGAGTGTTACTTTTTTTTAACAAAGTATTGAGAATTGAGAGAGAAATTTATGTTACTAAGTTACGTAAGTGCACATATGCAATTAAAAAAAAACTTTACAAAATTAGCGTTACTGTATGTAAACAATGGCTTTCGTATATTTTTATTGACTTTTGTTCTGGCCTTTGTTTTTTTTTTTTAAATCTCTTTTTTCAAAAAATCTTTTAAAATCAGTCGCAGTCATTAGCAAACACATATGTTTGCCTAATTTCCATTGCTCTTTTATTTTTTATAGAAAAATATTTACATGCCAGTTTTTTGGATTAATTTTTAATAATCCTATTTTTTCTTATTCTTACTGAGAAGATGGGCATCGCAGTCAAGATCAATCGCAGTCACTCACTCAACTCAGGCATTTTCAAAGGTTAATGCGTTGGAGCGGGTACCTCGGGAGTTGGGTGGAAAAGCTGCCATCTATTTAAACTATATTGATTTTGAAACAACTGAATGGATTGCAAAAAATAATTATATCAAATACCTAGACACTAATATAATACAATTTTTTCCATCACATACACTTTTTCCCTGTGGTTTATGTGTTACTTCTGTATTGCTATTCTATGGCACTTCTACTATATATTATTGATGTACTTTCAGTATGAAGGAAATTCCACTCAGGGGAATTTTCGGGCGAAGCCAGGTCATTCGTCTAGTGTTATATAAAAATTGTATATAATTTTAAAATTATAATTCCCAGATCAAATTACTCTGTTAAGTCTACCACCAGATGTCTCCGCTTTCCTTATATAAACCTATTAGTGTTGTTTCCCTTTGTCAAACTTCACCACTTCTTCAACTCTCCGACGTTCTCCCGCCATGGATTCCTGCAAGAAGAAGAAAGCCAACAAGCCCTCTCAACCCTCGGTTGACATCGCGGCTCTTGTTGAAGAAGACAACATGGTCATATCCCGCCACTACCAAATCCTGCAATCCCTCGGCCAGCCCTCCCTAGCAGCTCTTCACCTGGACCTTGTTCGCTTCATTGAGCAGCGAACGGAAATAACCAAGTGCCTAGTTAGGGATGTGAAGAACCTCTCGGGCACCGTGAATGACTTCATGGAGCTTGATGAAATCATGGATGCCCAAATGCCCAAGAAAACCAGCCAAACCACTCAAACTAGCCCTGCTCCCACCTGCAAGGACATAGCGCTCAGACCGAGCTCATCAAGCCTACCACCCCCGCTTCAGCTGCTGTCCCTGTGGCAGCACCTGCTCCCAATAAGCCAGATCCTGTTCTAACCAAGAGGAAGCAGCCAGAGGCGTCAAACCCGCCCGCTAAGTGGAGCAAACCACTGGTTCCAGCCAAGCCTGCATCTTCCCGCGCCCCGAAGCCTGCCGTTGCCAAAGGCACCCTCAATGGGGAGAAATCTGCGGCCCACATCGTGGTTATTGCAGATAACCCGCAGGCTGACCCACGGGACATCCTCAAAGCTGTCCGCGCTGTCCACACTCTGCCCCAAGGCGTCTGGGCGTCTCTGCGCACCAGGGGAAAACTGGTGGTGCACTCCAACACTCCAGAGGCAATTCCTGCCGTCAGCTCTGCCCTGGACAATAAGCTCCAAGGCCTGAAAGTCCGGGAACTGAGGCAATTCCTCCCAATAATCTGCCTCTTCAACGTGGAGGCGGAAACTGCGGATGAGGACATTGCCAAGGCCGAAGCTGTCCAACTCTTGCCAACCCGCGCACGGCCATGTGCGCCAACTGCTCAGTCAAGGGCCTCAATGCCGACCACGAGGCAAGATCAATGTCTTGCCCAACTGCCAGAGCTAGAGCTGCAAAGTTCTAGTCCTCCCGCCTTCTTCCTTCCTCCTGACCTCCGCGGACTCAATCCGGCCTAACTTGCCTCTTCCCTGACGGAGATCCTGTCCCTAGCCTCTCCTACCTGGTCATAGTGGTTTTATATATTCCGCTTTACGCGGCCATTGGGGCTCAAAAGTCATTTATTTTGGTTAGCAGCCCCATAAATAAAGATATTTTCTCTCTTTCCCGTTGTCTGATTCAGAATTTTTTTGAAGATATGTAAATAAGTCTTTCATTTTCTTTATTCTTACGTCTTAAATCAGGAATTACTTTCTCAAATTATGTATTTTATATTCCTTAAGCTCAATTAAAGGTGATTCTTATCTAAACTATTTTTAATAATATTACCACGAATGCAATACCACAAACATACCTCATGTATCCTCAATATAATCAGCATAAGCAAGTAATAATTCTATATAACTCTAATTCCAAAATTAGCAAACTATTTTTTTTGTAATATATATATATATATAAATATTATTAGTAAAAAAATTATTTTGGGAAATAGGGAAAAGTAAAATATTAAGAAATACAGATTTTGAATTTAACTTTGAGTCATAACAGCAAGCTAATTCTGTATCGAATAATACCGTTATGAGAATTTCAAAATTTATTAAATTTGTTATTTAGGTTAAACATGTGAGGTTTGTTTTTTATTTAGGTAATTAATAAGTAGATAGCATATAGTAGTATAAAGAAAAAAAGTAACACCAGCAAAACATCGGCGGTTAAGCGTCATAGGCTGGGTACAAAAAAAAAGGAATAAGCGAAAAGAAAGTTTTATAGAAAAGAGCAAAGAGCAATAATTTTTTTCCAAATATAAAAAATTAAGCTAATTAGAGAAAGAGAAGTATTTTTTCTCTATTTCTCTCTTGACGAAAGAAGATAGATTTTTTATTTTTTTTTTGTTTAGCTCATTTTAAAAACAATATAGCGTAAAACTGGAGGACACGATATAAGATAATATCACAATTTAACTCTGTAAACTGGCGAATCCTATATAGGACAAGAGGTCCTCAATAAAGGCTTTTTGTTGTTTGTTGTTGTAATATCACAATTTAATGAACCAATTAGGAGGAATGAAAACCTTAAAGGTTGGACCAAATGAAAATCGTAAAGGTTAGACCAAATGGAAAGAGGATGGTATTCAGGCGGGCCTCTTCAGATGAAGACCTGAGCAGCAGTTTCGGCCGCGTCTTTATGACCGCTAAACCATATCTCTTCGACCAAATAGAAAGAAGATTTTGATTGGAATGGAAATGGGGTAAAAGCTATGCTAAAGATATAACAAAATTCAACAAATGAACCGGATCAAGTATAATTTTCCGTAGTTTCAAACTAAATTTAAAATGTGTTTTTTCATTTTAGAAGTTAAAATTGGAAGAAAATAAGATAAGATATTAGAACTATAAGAAAAGGATAATTCTATTTAAAGCAATCAAATCAAAAATTGTGTGTGTCAATACTGAAACAGGAGGGCTAAAGTTAATAGAACAAAGAACTAAATCCTTTGTCTGATGAAGTCAATCAACTTGTCTTTGAATCAACAAAAACTATCAACCTAATCGAATCTAAACTTACATTTACGCAGTTCAAAACTATAATCCAAGATGTACTTTTTCTCTCCATTTTTTTTTTTACTATGAAAAAATAGTAAATTATTAGGACTGTTGGAAAAGAAGGAGTTCGAAGCAGCCAATAAGAGGCCGCCGGAGGGGGCTAGGGGATGCAGCGGCTGAAATGAGAAAACAATAACAGAAGAACCTTGTAAACAACTTTCGAACGCGAGAATTTGCCCTGATCCCCGATTCTTTTAGTGTAAATATTTATAAATATATAATTAATTCAATAATACTTTACTATTTTTCTTAATTTATAATAAATATAATTTTCTCTCCTGTTTTCGTCGTATATTTTAAAAGTACTATAAGCAGCGACACCACAATTTTGAACCTTCAACCCCGTCGACCAAGAATAGAGGTGAGCGACTCCCTCTATATAACTTAGATCGTTGCCACAACACAGAGTGGCGGTGAAATCGCAATATTTTTAGCATCCCAGCCGGGACTGTTGAAGGTAAATTCTTGAAAAAGAAAACATTCTGAGCTGACCGTTTTGTAACTCGCTAGCTAACCCTACTTGCCGCTTTGTTTACATGATGGCGGAAGAATTAATTCTACGTTTAAAGAAGAAGCGTGCTATTAACAGATCATATTTAACGAAAACATGCAATAAGTGGACTTGACACGCTAATCAGAATTGAGCTTGAAGAATTATTAGAACAATTGAAGGAATCATTTAACGAACTTAAATTAGTAGATCACGAAATAGAAACGCTTCTTGAAACTGACGATTTAGAGAGAGAATTACAGGGCGTAGAGGAATATCGAGAGAAATACAATGGTGTCCAAAAAATAATAAACTTTTGTTTTTTAATGATATGTTTTAAAATATACAACGCTAAAATCCAAAAAGTAATTTAATTAGGTATTTTAAGTCGTAGAATTTATTTATCGCAACCATTCGATTCGGTAAAATTGAAAATATGCAAATTTTTGCTTGTCTTTATAAGTGTGCTATTTGACGTGTCGTTTACCCCATCTAAGAACTGTCCAATTATAATTTTATTCAATCCTTAGTTAATTATGAGTTTACGAAAAATTTTGCAGATGATTTAAAATGGAGAGCTGTTGGAAGAATGGAGGCAGGGCAATCACAAGTTGAAGTAGCAAAATGGCTAAATGTGAATAAATCTGTGGTCAGCAAAATATGGAAACAGTTAATTAAGACAGGAACCATCAAAAGAAAAGAAGGTTCTGGTAGAAAAGAAAAACAGCTACCTCTGAAGACCGTTATCTGGTCGTAACTGCCAAGCGCCATAGGGAGATGACAGCTATTCAACTCTCTAATGAACTCTCAAGTGCTACTTGAACGAGAATTTCAAGACAAACTGTTTACCGAAGGCTTCACGAACGTGCTCTTTATGCAAGACGACCAATGGTCTGTATCCATTTAACCTCTGCTCACAGGAGAGCCCGCTTGAATTGGTGCTTGGAACATCACGCCTGGACTCATGATCAGTGGGCCAATGTTCTCTTCAGTGACGAGTCAAGATTTAGTTTAAACACAGATTCTAGACGAGTTTTCATCTGGAGGGAGCCTGGAACCCGCTATCATCCCAGTAACAGCAGGTAAATATACAGTTTTAGAGGAGGCAGTCTCTTAGTCTGGGCTGGCATCAGTTCTAGCAGACGCACACCCCTACACATTTTTTCTGGGGGCACTTTAACTGCCCAAAGGTACAATGACGAGATCCTTGAGCCCTATCTAAGACCTTATAGAGATCAAATTGGTCACAATTTAATATTTATGGACGATAATGCTCGTCCGCATAGGGCTAGGCTAGTCAATGAATATCTCCAGAGTGAGAATATTCGAAGGATGGATTGGCCAGCCAGATCTCCGGGCCTGAATCCAATAGAGCATGTGTGGGATGCTCTAGAGAGGCGTATTGGAACTCGTCACCACTCTCCCAGAAGCCTCGTTGAGCTAAGAACTGCTCTATTGGAGGAGTGGGTTTTACTACCCCTGGACCTCCTCCAAAGCCTGGTAAACAGTATGAGGGCTCGCTGTGAGACCTTGATAGCTGTTAGAGGTGATCATACTCCCTATTGATATCTTATTTCTTTAAGATCTAGAACCTTAGCTTTGGGTATGTTGGTAATAATTTGCATATTTCATAATTTCAAATATTTTTTTATATTTTCATATAGCTAGTCAAATTCTCCATAGTTTAAACTATTTGTATACTAAATTTTATATTTGTTAATAAATTAGCTTTTGAGAAATTTCAATATTGGTTAAGTTTCTTATTTTTTGGACACCAGTGTATATTTCTTGGAGATTTAGGGCAAATAAAAAGATTCGCCAATCAGATTCTCGTGGCGAAAATATACCAAATTCGAACTCACAAATAGATGAATCCGAAATGAGACATTATTTACCTTCCTGCACGACTGTGAAGCTTCCGAAATTGATGATATCGTAATTTTATGGAAACCTTTGTGAATGGCTGATGTTCTGGAATTATTTTGATGCAGATATTCACCAGAACAACTCACTGAACCCGATCGATAATTTTACTATCTGAAGTCACATCTCGGCGGAACTGCACTAAACACAGTCGAAGGTTTCGCTTTATCTGCGGACAATTATGAGAAATCTATAAAATTGCTTAAAGAAAGATTTGGGCGAGAAGACATTTTGATTAGCCGACATATGAATAATTTGTTGTCAATGAGATCACTCAAAACATCAAGCGATGTAAGAACTTTCCGCGAACTTTTTGACAGCCTTTCTGTTCAAATAAGAAGTCTCGAGTCACTAAACGTGTCCATTGATGTTTACGGACAACTGTTGTGTCCGATAATGATAAAGCTTCTACCTGACGACCTTAATTTGGAGTTGAACAGGTTACAGTCCCGACAGGTTACATAATTAATGACTTGATTACCTTTCTAGATAGACAATTAAATGCACGGGAGAAGTGTTTTAGAAACGAAATCGGTACCGGGAATGAATCAAATTATAAACCTAATTTAGTAAACAAACATCGAAAGACAAGATTCTACAATGAGAAACCAATTGCGATAGCTTCAGAACTTTGAATTCAGTTCACAAATCGAATGAATGTTTATTTCGGATAACGGGACTAATTTCCGAGGCACGGCTAATACATTAAAGAAGATTGATTTTTCGAGATTAAAATGTGATCCCACATTGAAAAACATCAACTGGAAATTCATACCGCCTGGTGCTCCTTGGTGAGGAGGATGGTGGGAGCGTTTGATTGGAATGATGAAACAATTGATTTATTGAATTCTTGTGTGGTCAAACCTCCTTGGAATATGAAGAACTGTCCACGTTAATGTGGGACGTCGAAATCTTGATGAACACACGACCCTGACCTACCTAACTGAAGAAAGTGAGGACCTCGTTTCATTGACACCTTCATTGTTCTTACATGAGGTCAAAGAGGTTGGCGTACCAGACCTGGACTTGATTGATAACCAGACTGTTGAAAAGAAAAAAAATGAAGGCCTCGCCAGCCGTGGAAATGTAAAATACACCAAATTGGCATAAAATATATCTCTTTATTTTGCCTATCTGCAAATCTTAAGTTTTAATAGGTTTATTTACATATATACATCTCAAAAACGCTACTTTGACTTTATCTTCCTTAACTTCTATCTTATTTTGACTTCTTTTAACTTTGACTTCTTCAACTTTATCTTCTTCAACTTTATCTTCTTCAATTTTAAGTTCTTCAATTTATCTTCTTTAGTCTTCTCTTCTTTAACTTTAACTTCTTCGACTTTAACTTCTTCTACTTTAACTTTTTCAACTTTGACTTCTTCAACTTTATCTTCTTCAATTTTAACTTCCTCAATTTATCTTCTTTAGTCTTCTCTTCTTTAACTTTAACTTCTTCTACTTTAAATTCTTCAACTTTATCTTCTTCAATTTTAACTTCTTCAATTTTATCTTTAACGTCTTACTTTATCTTCTTTGGGCATGAGACGGGTCGCCGCGAAATTCGTACCAAAATTGCTCAATTGCGACCAAAAACAGCATCGCATGAACATTGCTAATGAGATGTTGGACTCTGTCCGCGACGACCCAAATTTGCTCCAGAGGGTCATAACTGGTGACGAAGCGTGGGTTTAGGGTTATGACGTGGAAACCAAAGCTCAATCATCTCAATGGAAGCTGCCGCACGAACCAAGACCGAAAAAAGCGCGCCAAGTTCGGTCGAATGTGAAAGTTTTGCTGACTGTTTTCTTCGATTGCAGGGGCGTGGTGCATCATGAGTTCTTGCCACAGGGTAGAACGGTCAATAAGGAATATTACCTGCAAGTTATGCGCAATTTGCGCGAAGCAATCCGCCAGAAACGCCCGGATTTGTGGAAGAACAAAAATTGGCTTTTGCACCAGGATAACGCCCCTGCTCACACATCGTTGCTTGTGCGCGACTTTTTGGCCAAAACCAACACACTAATGATGCCGCGCAGCCACCGTATTCCCCAGATCTGGCCCCCTGTGACTTTTTCTTGTTCCCTAAACTGAAGAGGCCCATGAAAGGACGACGTTACGCTACGCTTGACGAGATAAAGACGGCATCGAAGGAGGAGCTGAAAAATATTTTAAATAATGAGTTTTTGAAGTGCTCAGAAGATTGGAAAAACCGTTGGCACAAGTGTATAATATCTCATGGGGATTACTTTGAAGGGTACAAAATAGGTATTCATGAATAAATAAATATTTTTTGAAAAAACACAAAAGTCGCGATACTTTTTGAACACACCTCGTACAGTATATACCATCCAATACCAATATTATACTAAATGCTTTATCTCTATTGCTTTATTGAAAGGGATATGTAAAGGATGTATATACCTATTTTTTTCAATTAAAATAAAAGTAGTTTATAAAAAAATAAAATGTCATCTATAGTATAATTGATAGCATTTGTCGAATAATATCGAAATATTGCAATTATAAAAGAAAAAGGCAAGTTATAAAATATTTTCTTAAACGTGTAAAACCAATATATTTATGCCAAATTTTGATAATCAGAGAATATTTAAAACAATATTCAAAATAAAGACACACACTCTCTCATATAAAGTTAGACATCCTTAGAATATGGAAACAGTGCAAATAGACAAATTGCCATCCTTCCGTTATTTGAATAAAAAATATTGATATAATTGCGAAAGTTGAAACACGATTTATATCAATAAGGATAATTGCAATAGGTTTATGTGTATTCATTTAAATGAATGAATAAACTTATTATAATTATTCTGATTAATATATTGGGTTACTTATATTTATACCGTTTATATTTACTTAACCTTTTAAAATATTTGTTAAATAATATATTTTATTTATTGAATATTTATTTTTATAAGTTAATATTTAATGTCTTGAAGATATATTTGAAATCTGTAGCGGACATGTAAAAATTATTGTTTTGTATTTCTATTTTACGTAAATTTTATTTGCTTTTGAAAATTCATATTGGTTTGTTGCAAATATGCAAATTTTTATTATCTATTTTATATACAGGGTGATCCAAAAGTCCCGCACAACTTTAAAAATTAATAACTCCGCGAATATTTGCGCTAGAGCAATGCGGTAAACACCATTGTGTTCAGGATGCAATGGGATTTTTTATGGCAAATAATGAACAATTCGAAATTGATTTTAGTTGCAACTTTATTCGCTAGATGGCGCTCTACCAGAATCAGCGATTCAGCGGCCAAATTGTTTGATAAATTGAAAAATATAACTGAACGACACGTATTTTTCCTTTTTGAATACCAGAAAAGAACCCAAATAATATCAAATGATAAATTAATAAAACACAATTTCGCCAAAAGTTAGAAGAAATGGTTAACGATTTTCAAATACAATCTGAGATATGTAAAATAGGTATATGCAAATTAAAACATGTAGCAAAAAAAAAAAAACTGATATTTTAGATGCGGTTTGCTGAAACCCTCTCAGCTATTTAAATTTCAAAAATAATAATTTCCTAATTTTTAAATTCAACTCTCTCTCAGTATCGATTATATTTATTTTAATTCATTTGAAAAATATTTATCTATCTCTGATGATTTATTTTAGTCTGGAATGCCGTTGTTGTTTTTGTCGTGTCCAATAAAGAGCCTCAGATGTCTCCATGCATCTCTATCACAGCAGCAGCATTGTCCATATCTTGGGTGTGTAAAGCAGCAGCTCTGGGTCTATGTCAATTTTCTGCAAGGCTGCGGCCATTGCTGGGCATGAGAATATGTGATTAGGTGTTAGTTCCACACCAGGACAGTTGTTGCATGTCCTATAGGTTCTTGTGCCATCTGGATGTATTGTCATTTCTATATAGTGTTTTGTTCTAAGCCGTGTTATAGTTTTTGTCATTTTTCTCTCTGTGTTTATTTCGCATTTTGATTTTTTTTCTTATTTTTGTTTAATTATCTTGTATTTTTCCAAAGCATCAGCGTCAAATAATGGCATTTGTTTTTTCCTTTGGCTCAACTTTCTGGCTTCCTTTACAAATTCAACTGCCATTTCTTTACCCCCGATCCAAACACTGGCAGGAATCCATTGTAGAATGCAGTTATTCTCCAATGATATCAGTTGAGTAAGTAACGAGTGTATTTTCTGTGTGATTATAGTATTGCCCTTCTGAATTGCTTCTAGATCGGATATGAAGTCGTTGTACGGTATATTATAATTCCTTCTGCTTGATGCAGGGATGGTTGGTTAAGGCATACATCAAGAGCTTTCCAGATAGCTGTCAGTTCACAAGTGAAATCTTTCTTGCTCCTTCTTTGATTTTGATGTATGTTCCATCTTGCAGTATTATGTTAATTCCAGCCCCTTCATTACTTATGGTAAGGTCTGATGATCCATCTGTATATGCTGTTAAATAATTTATCTGATCGCATAAACCAATTGTGTTAAGTCCTTCCTTTTTAAGTATGCTTTTGTTATCTTTTTTTTTTATTGCAGGGTACATTCAGGTTAAGATTGATGATTATATTTGATGGCAATGGGGTAGGAAATATTGGTTATTCTCGAATTTGAAATTCATTATGTTTCATATTTATGCTCTTTCTAATATTGTTGTCGTACTGAAGTGTTGAAGATGTTTTGAGCCTTTCTTTTTCTGTCCAGTTTAAATAGGTTCTATGGGATATGTGTTAGGTTTCTTTAGTTTTTAAGCTATTGGTGAATTTTATTGTTTTTAATTGTCTTCTGCTTTCAAGTAGGTCTAGACCACATTCTCTCTAAATTTTCTAATTGTTGGTTTTTGAAACAGAACCAGTGATTAATTTGGCCGCTTTTGCTTGAACACTGTCTAGTCTTCTTTTTAGTGGTGAACTTGAGGGAGCCCAAACAGGTGTTGCATATTCAATTATTGGCCTTATTAAGGTGATATATTTTGTTCTGAGAATTTTGGGTTTTGCTCCCCAATTTGTTCCCCATAGCCTTCTCAGAATGTTTAGGTTACTGGTAGCTCTATTTGAGGTGCTAATTATGTGTTCTGTAAATCGCAATTCCTCATCAGGTATCACACCTAGGTAATTTGGAGATCATATTTTATCAATTATATGGTTGTTTATGCTTATTTTAGAGTTATATTTATGCCTTTTTTCCTGTCAGTGAAGGAGCCCTATAGGTTTGTGATTATTGGGTTTATTGTCATTTTGAGTTTCATTGCCCACTTCTCCAGTCCTCTCATTGATGTGTTCAGTATTTTTCTGATATTTCTATACTGCTACTTTGTGCCATATGGCTATATAATCTGCATAACAGGCAACTTTTGTGTCTTCAGTGAGGATGGAGGTTGTTAAGGTTGTGTCGTAATTAGATGTACAACAACTCAAACTTGTCCATGACTCCTTTTTTAGCTCTTATTCTTTTCGTTTGGCCAACAAAAATGTCCAATTTATATACACATATATTCTTACATAATGAGACTTTAAAGAATGCAAATAATCTTCATCTATTTACATACACAACACATCTCCCCCCTTAATAATACTCCAGTCGGTCTGGGGGTTTCCTGGCTCTCTGAGGTCTAGGACTGCGGACGGGCACTTGCACAGCGGCAGGCTCCGGTTTAGGAGTGCAAGAGGGCACGTGCACAGCAACAGGCTCTGGTCTAGGAGTGCAAGAGGGTACGTGCACAGAAGCAGTCTCCTCCTTGTTTCCTGATGTAACCTCTGGAACCTCCTCTTCACTTTATTTCTGACTTCCACCTACAGGCTTCTCTCCTGATGTTCGAGGAAGTATCAAATTTCTTGTCTCCACTTGTTTCTTTCTCACAGGTCGCAATTGATTGATATGCCTCTTATACACGACGCCCTCGCAACTTATAAGTTAGTGACGGTAGCTCAATAATTTCAAAATGGTACCTTTTTTCCATTTAGGTCCAGTTGCATAGTTGCGGAAATAAACCTCGCAACCTGTAGTAAACTGCTCCTGCCTTCTTACGGCCTCATGAAATACCTCTCTCGGATTTCCCATCTTGGTATTAAATTCGAGAATCTTGATCTTAAACTTCTCTTCATTAGCAGTTCCGCGGGGGAATTCTTTTATTACAGTTTGGGGGAATGCTCTTTGAGCAAATAGGAATCTTTGTAGATTCGTCTCTAAATCATCCTTCCCATTATTCTTTCTCAAAAGGTTTTTAAACACTCTTACATATCTCTCAGCTAAACCATTTGTACTAGGATTATACGAACTGGTCTTAGTGTTCTGTATACCATTCATTTTGGTAAATTGCTCGAATTCACCGGAGACAAACTGTCTTCCGTTATCTGTAACCAAAAATTAGGGCAATTCAAATCTGGCAATATTTTCTCTAAGATGATTTATAATCGTTTTGCTGGTAATATCTTTGATGATAAAAATTTCTATCCACTTTGAGTATACGTCCACGAGAACCAAAACCATTCTTCCCATAAACGGACCCGCTAGATCAAGATGAAGTCGATGCCACGGTTTTTCCGGCCAAGTCCATTCCGAAATGGTAGCCGGGGGCAGGCTTGCCGATTCTTGGCATACTCTACATTCTCTAGTTAACTCCTCGATGTTACTGTCTATGCCTGGCCACCAGAAAATACCGTCTGGTAATCATCTTCATTTTAACAATCCCCATGTGTATTTCATGCGAGTCATTCAAAATTAAAGATCTTAATTTTTGGGGAATTACCACTCTTTCCTGCCATTGAAGACAACCAAACTCCAAACTTAATTCCTCATTGATCTTATAATGAGGAGCTAGTGGGTTTTCTCTCGGTACCCTTGTGATTTTCCACACAGTTGCCTTCTCTAACATTCCTTAATACTGTAGAAAGTATTTAATCTTGGGGCGTCTCATATGCCATCTCCATAAAAGAGAACGGTACCTCATTCAAATTCCTGAGAAGAAGTACCTGGTCTTCATCAAGAGATCCTCTGACATTCGATTCTAAAGGAAGAAGTGACAATGCGTCAACATTGGAATTATCAGTAGGTTTTCGAAATTCCACAGTATAATTAAATGCAGCTAATTTAAGGACCATCTTTTAATTCTGGATAAGGCACATATGGGAATTGGTTTATGAGGTGAAAATATATTAACTAAGGGTCGGTTGTCTGTGACCAATATAAATTTTCGTCCCAGTAAGTATTGTCTGAATTTCTCAACGCCAAAGGTTATGCTCAACGCTTTCTTTTCTAGTTGAGATAAACGTTTTTCCGCTTCAGTTAATGTTCTAGAAGCAAAAGCTATAAGGCATTCTTCCTTTCTATCATTTCTATGACTCAGAATTACGCCTAGTCCATAGTCCATTAATAATGATTTACATTTTTAAAATAACATTCGATATTCTTTCGTCCAATTCCATCTACAATTTTTATTCAAAAGTTGATAGAATAGCGCTGAAATGTTTGTTATATTCTTTATTATTCTATAATAATAAATTAAGAGTCCTATGAAAGATCTTAATTGCGAAACATTATTTAGGTTCAGGCGCTTCTATCACTGCTTTAATTTTATTTTCTAAGGAATGCAGTCCATATTTATCCATTTTAAACCCTAAATATTCCACCGATATTTTTTTAATTTACATTTATATCTGTTTAACTTTAAACCTTTTTCCAGCAATCATCTAAACACTAGATCCAACTTTTGTTCATGATCTTCAGTCTTTTCCTGCAACAAAAATATCATCTATGTAGCAGGCCACACCTGGCAAATCAGCAAATAGACCTTCCATAATCCTCTGAAATTTATTTGGTGCTACCGCTACGTCATATGGTAGTCTTTTATAAGAAAACAACATCTTTGTTGTGTTTTTATCAACAACAGCTTTGGCTTCTTCCGCTAACATTACTTGTAAGTAAGCCTATGATAGGTCTAGAGTCGAAAGTACGGTGTTTGTAGATAATTTTGAAAAGATCTCATCGATCGATGGAATGGGATACCTATCTAATTCTATTGCTTTATTAGCTGTACATCTAAAATCACCACATATACTTACACTACCATCCTTTTTTAATACCGGTACTATTGGAGCGGTCCAATATGCATGAACTATAGGTTATAAAATGCAAGAATTCACTAAACGATCAATTTCATTCTCTACTTTGTTTTTTAGAGAGAAAGGTAAACTTCTGGCCTTACAAAACACAGGTGTCACATCCTTTTTAAAATTAAAATTTATTTTAACATCCTTTAGACAGCCCAAATCATTTTTAAACAAATCTGCATATCTATCAATCAAACTATTTCTATTAGATTCATTATTTAAATTTTTAATGCTAAACAATCTAGAATAATCAAGTTTTAACTGTTTAAGCCATTCTCTTTCTAACAAAATCACCTGATTTTTCATTTGCAACTATTAATCGTAAATATTGGTTGGCTTCTTTTACAAAAACATTTCTTTGCCCTATAATCTCTATTGATTTACCACAAAAAGATTTTAATCTTAAATTTGTTGGAAATATTATTTTACCTTGCCAATTAATCTTATAAATATCTTTAGGTATTAACGTAACTGGACTTCCTGTATCTTTTGTAAAGCACAAAGAATAATCATCTACTGTTAAATTTATTGTGGCATCAGTTTCGCCCTGAACAGAATATATAGAGTCCTCTTGTACAAATTTACATCCCCACATTTTTTTACTAGCTTTGCAGACCCTACTTAAATAGCCCAGTTTATTGCATTTTAAAACAAGTCTTTGTTCTATGAGGTAAAACAGATGCCACGTGTAAATGTCTTTCACCATATTTATAACACACTATTTTGCCTTTGCCATTTTGCCTGAAAGGCCTATGCTGCGCCGTACTTATATTGTACTCGCCCTTTTTATCCTTTCCATTCACAGGGGATATCTTGGCCACTAATTTATCTTGTAATTCTCTTGTATTTATCACCGCCAGTTCGAACGAGATCGCCACTGCAAAACTTTATCCAGGGTGACATCGTCGTTTTCTTGTAGTAGCTTCTTTTGCAGGCTTTCCAACTTGATTCCAGCCACAAAACGGTCTCGCATCATGGTTCCCAACATATCGCCGAAATTACAATTTATTGCTAAATGTTTCAATTCTCTGAGATATTCCGAAATTGATTCTCCTTCCTGTTGAATTCTCTTTAAAAATCTGCATCGCTGTGGTATCACTTTCTTCTTTGGATCCAAAGGGCTTGGCTTATCAGTTGTGAACTCTCCAGCACTGATGAGCCAAGCCCTCCCAATATATTTTTTCATCGCAGTAAGGACAGTAGAAGTTCGTTTTATGTATAAAAGAAACATTCGCGCTTTTAAATCCTTTATTTTATATGTATAGATGGCGCGTTATTGCTTTGTGTTAATCTATTCCTAACTGGCTTGTCTTTATAGTTTGCTGGAGAGCATTGCTCGAAGCAAATATTTGAATGTAATTCTACTGTCCTATAAGCTTATGTCCATAGTTTACTTGAAAACCATTTCTAAGATTCCATCCTTCAGTGTAGCATATAAAAGCAGAATGATCCAATACAGTATTAGAGCTCTGAGATGCGGTCTGGTGGATTAAATTGGCGAAACCGCTGGGAGGGTTCACCACTGATGAGCCAAGCCCTCCCAATATTTTTTTTCATCGCAGTAAGGACAGTAGAAGTTCGTTTTATGTATAAAAGAAACATTCGCGCTTTTAAATCCTTTATTTTATATGTATAGATGGCGCGTTATTGCTTTGTGTTAATTTATGATATATATATATATATATATCGTAATTTAAACAATGTGATATGTAAGTAATAAAGTATGACTTCTTTTCTAGTCGTCTCAAAGTGACACCAGCTTGCAACTGGACACCGGGGGATCGAGAGAGGGACAAAGAAGGGGGGTTGGTCCGGATGTTGACAGTTAGTTAGGTTGCAGTGGATATTTTCGGAGAGGCCCGCTCAGTGCTAGGTCTCACGGCTGCCCTCATGGCCGCCGTTTTGGTTCCTCTCTGCCTCCGCGGCTTCATGCAGGACGCTGAGCTTTCCTCAGTTAATCCTCAACTTTTTCCTGGTCCTGGTGCGACGTGAGACGTACTAGGAGAGCGTCTTTTGATCCCAAACATTGTCCTTACTGTCCCGTGCGGACTTCCCACTCTGCACGCCTTGCCACTCAACCCCGACTGCTTCCAACTCACTTGTTGGCTTACCCGGGTTTACGACAGTAGACCAGAATAAGTCGACAGGATATTGATGGCGGACAGTGGACAAAGGACTGTGAACGAGGACGGGGAACACTACGTGGACGCTTCTGAGGTGCCCGCCTCTTTCATCCGGACCAGCTTGGACAACTTGGTAAACCGACTGACCGAGGCCCTCCAAGTGACGGCTCCACGTGCCTATGTCCCCCCTATGGCACCTATCCGGCAGAAAACTTCTTCTGGCAATGGAAACCATCCGGAACGACATCGTGTACAGGTCTGCGAGGCTCCACGAGCTTCTCAAAGGTGAGCCCCTGTCGCTCTTCAATGAGCTCAACTCGGCCTCCCGATCCTATTACCAGAACAAACATTTTATTTATTTTTTATTATTATATTTTTTTTCTTTTATTTTTTCATATAATTTTATTTGCTTTATTTTATATCTTTAATTATCATTGTGTGTCTTACTACTTTACATTATTTTAACCCCCAGTGTGAAATATTTTTCTAAATTAGAATGCCATCTTTTAATTTTACCCTTATATTTATTACAATCATCTTCATCAATGCCATCCATTTTAAAAATCAATCAAGCTATCATCTTTTTTATATTTGTATGCTATATGTCTTTGTTTTAGTTTTCTATACCTCAACCACTCAGCCATTATAAACCAACCAAGCCCACATTATTATATAGATAATATTATCATTAGTCATTATATCTTAAAATATATTCAACCCTCATCAATCAGTTATATTATTAAATTTAGAGTATTTTTTCATCTCTGTCATCATATATAGATTTTAAAACTTTACAACTTCGAACTTTTAAACATCATTTGAGTTTATTTCAACAGTATACATTTTTTTTATTACCTCAATATCGTCTATTTTCTGATATCCTTGTTTCTATTAGATTAATACCATTATTCCTTTTTTGACGCCTCTCTCTATCTCTATCTCCCAAACCTATCCTCCTATATCACTTGATCACACATCCTTAACCCATTTCCTCTCAACCTCATACAGTCTCCCATAGGGTTCCTGTTGCCACCCATTTTATTTTTATATTAATTAATCTATTGGACCATCCTTCCTCGGTATACAATTCCCGATAACGAGTTCAGGAAATCCAAAGATTCTTTTTTTTTTTATCCATCACCCGGCAACATCATTCATTACATTCAACAATGTCGGGTTGTTCAATCATCATTGGCAAAAGTACATCATCACATTATGACCACCATCATTTTAACCATTTTATTAATTTTTTTTTAAATTTTCATACGAGCTCAATCATCATTGGCAACAGAGCAACTCTTGACTCCACCTTTCCCATTTATCCACTTTCAACTTACCTACCTCATTTGTCTGATCTAATGTTGATTATGTAAAGTCTTGGGAGTTCGGTCAATGAAAACAATACCTCACTTACACAGGCACGTATTGCATTGCCGAACGCCATTGCAAAAATCAACTCAGACTTCCCCTCTTTTTAACACTGCGTCACTCTAAACCTACAAATATCCATTATAAGTTTACTTGTAACATTTTACTACTTTTGATAAGTTCGTTTTCCTTTTTATCTCTCTCACCATGTGAGACGTCTCTGAAATTATAATTATGAAAAAAAATAAAAAAAAACCATAATGTCATTTCAATTTATTTACCACTTTTAACTTTTCCAAACATCGTCTAATTTGAGTTTATAAGCATTGCATCACGTGGGGAACACACTAACCTAAATACTTACTGTTAAGGTTCCTTTGTCTTTAACGAAAAAAAGGCCGTACTTCAGAGGACTGTATAGGTTTTTTTAGCTACCCAGGCGGTGATTCCAATGCCTCAGCCAAAGAGAGAATAAAGCACGACCAAAAACTATTCACACTCTAACTTTATTAAAAAAAAAAAACTCGATTACATACAAAGATAGTCAGCGGTCAATATTTACATAATCACAGAAAAATTAATAAATAAAATAATATCTTAGAAAACTCAACATTCTTCCCGAGTTGATGGGAACCATCAAGGCAAACTGGGGAGAACAGGTAGAAACGCCAGCTTACCAGGGTCTTTTGAGTATGCCGGTCCTGGTGCGGATTGATACCACTCGTACCAATCCATATTTGCCCCGATGGACCTCCATAAATCCCTTATAGAACCATCCAAGGATTCATCTCACTTTGCACCCGTAACCCATAGCTTTTGGATTATAACAACAGGTGCCAACCAGCCTATAGGATCAAATAATCTTGCCACGAATGAGAGCATTTGGCGTTTGGTAATTTCCTCCGTCGTATTATGATCTTGTAAATCATAAATAAAACAATCTTCCCTTGGGTTGCACCCTAATCCCAACATTTTTACAACTTCAACATTTTCAAATGCCTGTACTCTGTGAGAACTTTTAAAGGTCTTACAAGGTGCAGAGAGGTACTGGAAAACTCCCCATCCTGACTGTTCCTCTCGGTTAACACAGTATAGTGAGAGTCGACAGGAAATACACCACATATTTAGTCAATAGGATTTTACAAGAGTCAACAGGATCACACCACATAAATATAACTCTAATATGCAAATGTATACAAAATCAAAAGAAACCATTTTTCTCACAAAAGAAAAGAAAAATAGTTATTCGAATTCCTTTCAGCATGCACAAATATATTTTTAATTATTCTCAACAACAAACACTTCCCATTAAAAATATTTCTTTTCTTCCGAGCAATCAGTGAAATTTAATTTTTTAAATCAATAAAAATCAGAAAAAAACGAATAGTTAAACCTTATTTAATTTTCGTCTCAACTCAAGCGTTTCCAAATAATTGAAATGTAAAAATACGGCAAACACAGCGTCGAAATTATAAAATAAAAAAAATTGTAATTAATGGTAGGAAAATATTTATCTTGTCTTTTAAAATTTAATTTTGAAATTTATTTTTTTTTATTTTGAATACTTATAAAATTGATTTTTTTAAATCGTGGAATGCGTGTGCCTTTAAAAAATATTCATCAGTGTTATAAATGATAGCTCAAACTTTTCAGAAAAAACTGAACTATTATATTTCAAACACAATTTAGAAAATAAAAATAAAAAATGTGCCAAATTCCAGTGAATTATTTGATCAATCATTTAAAAAAACATTTCAAAAAGATAAACATAACAGAAGCTTTGAGGAATGCAATACCATTGAAATGGTTTTGAATATTACTATATATAGTCACGACCGTCTTTCCTCATTCCTCATCGGCCTCTGTCACGGATGCGCGCGCATAATCATTATGATCATTATCATAATCTAATGATAATAATAATTATTATTATTATCTATATATATAAAATTGAATGTCTGTCTGTCTGTTTGTCTGTCTGTTTGTTTGTACTCTATAGATTCAAAAACCATACATCCAATCGCCGTGAAATTTTGGGATATTATTAGGTATATCACCGGGAAGGTTTTAGAAAAATAATTTCATGAATATCTTGAATATCCTTAGAGTTATTTGCAGATTTTTAGATTTAACTCGCAAGCAGCGCCCCCATTGTGACGATGTTAACAAGTTTTCTTATCACTAAGTTTGTTATCTTAAATATTATTTATCAAAAGTAAGATTATCTCAGGATGACACGGCAATGTGACACGGGAAAAAATGTTCACTAGATAAAACTATGATTTTCTATATGATATAAAAAGCCAACAATGAAGAGTGAATGTAATATAAAAAGCCAACAATGAAGAATGAATGTAAGATAAAAAGCCAACAATGAAGAGTGAATGTAAGATAAAAAGCCAACAATGAAGAATGAATGTAAGATAAAAAGCCAACAATAAAGAGTGAATGTAAGATAAAAAGCCAACAATGAATAGTAAATGTAATATAAAAAGCCAACAATGAAGAATGAATGTAAGATAAAAAGCCAACAATGAAGAGTAAATATAATATAAAAAGCCAACAATGAAGAATGAATGTAAGATAAAAAGCCAACAATGAAGAGTAAATATAATATAAAAAGCCAACAATGAAGAGTGAATGTAAGATAAAAAGCCAACAATGAAGAGTGAATGTAATATAAAAAGCCAACAATAAAGAAAGAATGTAAGATAAAAAGCCAACAATGAAGAGTAAATCTCTATCTATCTATATATATAAAATTGAAATAATATTATCATGCATATAGAAAAAAATGATTATATGCCTCTTCTTTATGCCGGACCAAACTACTCATTTCATCGACATTTTTGAAAGTAAAACAGTGTAAACGGTATTAAATATGTATAATGGAACAATGGCTTAAAATATAATAGAAAGTGAGCTGAATGAAGACAAAAAAAAATGTTAAGAATTCCCTATGAATTGAAATGAAGTGATTTTGGATATAAAATATAAAAAAAAACTCGATTGATACACATTTAAAATGGTTAAAATGGCATTTATTAAGCCAAACAGTTTGAAAAAGTAGATACAGTAGAGCTTCCATTGAGAGGATGCCTAAAATCGTAGCTTAAACCGTCTCTCCGAGAGGCAGTCTTTTATTAAAGGTCTATTAGAGATTCTTTAATATCAATTAGAACCTCCAATGAGAGACCACCTACAGGAGAAACAAGTTGAGTCATGTTTTTAGGTGGTCTTTCTTAAGAGACTCTATTTACATATATTAAAATCAACATTTTCTTACTGTTACGTTTAATTACTGCCTATCTATATATATAAAATTGAATGTCTGTCTGTCTGTACTCTATAGATTCAAAAACCATACATCCAATCGCCGTGAAATTTTGGAATATTATTAGGTATATCACCGGGAAGGTTTTTGAAAAATAATTTCATGAATATCTTGAATATCCTTAGAGTTATTTGCAGATTTGTAGATTTAACTCGCAAGCAGCGCCCCCATTGTGACGATGATAACAAGTTTTCTTATCACTAAGTTTGTTATCTTAAATATTATTTATCAAAAGTAAGATTATCTCAGGATGACACGGCAATTTATTTGCGACAAGAATAATGATACAATTCCAAGGCGAAGATACTATTCCTTTAACTTCCAATTACCGAGGGAACCAATTAATATTGATTTTATTCAACTTATCGAGTATTTCTCAAGGGACCGGGAAAAAATGTTCACTAGATAAAACTATGATTTTCTAATGTAGAAAATTAGGAAAGACAAAATTCAGGATGACAAGGCACACAGGGACCGGGAAAAAATGTTCACTTTATCGAGAGATTCAAATTTACGAGTTTCAAATTATCAAATATATCTTTTTTATTTTTTAATAAGTTTTTAGATAATTGTTTTAACAAATGTTTGCTAGACAAACCTTTACTCGGGTAAAACCCCGGGCGAAGCCGAGTACGTTTTATAAGTTTAAAGAGAATTGTTTTAACAAATGTTCGTTAGACAAACATTCACTCGGGTAAAACCCGGGCGAAGCCGGGCGGGTCCGCTAGTATATATATATAGTCACGACCGTCTTTCCTCATTCCTAATCGACCGCCTCTGTCACGGATGCGCGCGCACAGGGAGGTCACGTGCTCGCCGGCAGCCAACGGGCGCGCGCCGCCAGCATTACGTCATAGATTATAAACACAAGGTAATAAGGCCAAATAAAAAAATAGTGTGTGATAAGGCACAATTTGGATTATAGATTATAAACACAAGGTAATAAGACCTAATCCAAATAAATAAATAGTGTGTGATAAGGCACAATTTGGATTATATTTAATACAGTTATCAGCGTCATGCACAATTCTGTCACGTTAAGTGTCAAGTTACGGTAAGAAGAAATTTAAAAATTAAAAAAAGATGCCGAAACCCGGGATCGAACCAGGAACCTTTAGATATTCAGTCTAACGCTCTCCTAACTGAGCTATTTCGGCTTATTTTATTTATTTCTATAGAAGCTTCTATCTTTATAATTATGTATATTTACAAAAAGTCAATTCGCTCGCGCCTTTAGCGGTGAAAATGAGGGGTAATACCAGCTGACCTAATGTACATGTAAAGTTTGGAGCGGGACGTTTCACAAGAGTGACATCCACGGCTCCAATTTATAATTGTAACAAATAGTATTTGAATAAAAACATTCAATCGGGTAAAACACGGGCGTTGCCCGGGTCATTCGGCTAGTATATATATAAAAAACAAGGAATACATTTACTATGAACTATGTAATTGCTAGATTTATTGATATTTTCTTTAAAACTTTTAATTCAATCTGCACTTTCTTGACAAATAAAAATAGCCTGCATACTTATAATATCAGTAAAAGATTTGAAGCGTACGAGGATACTTTTCTTTTAATCTTTAATAAAGATTCGAGCTTTCGGGCGAAAACAGCCCTTCTACAGGAACATTAGAAAAACAATTTCAAATAGTAACGTTTGTAAACAAATAAATGGTATCTCTATTTGGTCTTGTATTGCGCGAGTGAATCTCACATTCACGCGACCCAGACTATGATACATTGATTAAATCAGCTAAGTTGAAACTTTCCGAAGTAAAACAAACTGGCAAAGGGCAACTATGGTACACAATTTATGGAAATATTGCTTTATATGCGTCAGGGATCTCTATGTGTCGGTTAATACTATTGTGTTTCAAAGAGAGCAACGCCTCGACGACTAATCTTTTGAATTTGCTGTTGATATTAGAGTAATATGCATGTGGGTGGGATGTGTTAAAAGAATGTCCTGTTTGTCTAATATGTTGTACGATAAGGGACTTGGGTTCATTATTTCTAATGTTTCTGTGATGTTCGTCCATCCTGTCCTTGATTCGTCTGCCTGTTTCTCCTATGTATATGCTATTACAGTTTGAGCATTTCAATGAATATACGGAGTTTGTGAAAAAAGGTAGGGTAACGGGAAAGCTATTCCTGGTTATGGGATTTCTGATTATTGTTTCTAATTTGGGGGTGTTGGTGTAAAAGGTACGAATACCATAGTTATTTTTTAGGAATCTAGAAATGTTGACACTATGAGTAGAGAATGGAATGGTGAATATGGATCTATAAATTTGGCTATTAAGGTGCTGTTGGGGATTATAAAAGTGTCTGAGTATGAAATTTTTCGGGTATCCAGAGTTCATCAGGTGATCGATTACGTTTTGGGTTTCTATTTGTTTGAATTCTTGCGAAGAACAGTGTGTGAAAATGCGTTTCGACAAGGTTTTTACGGTGTTAATCTTATGGCTAAGGGGGCAGTATGATGTGTAGTGTATATAGGAGGGATAGAAAGAGGGCTTATAGTAAACATTGGTCATGTATCTGCAATTCTGTCTTGTAATCATAATGTCTAAAAAGGCTAGTGAACTATTGCTTTCTTTTTCTACTGTGAAAAGTATGTCAGGGTAAAGTGAATTTAATTTGGCATGAATTTTGTCTAAGGAATCAGTTTTAACTATACAAAATATGTCATCTATATACCTAAACCAAGTTAGGATATCTACTGGAAAATGATCTGTTATTGAATTGTCTATTTTCCGCATGACTATTTCTGATAGTGGTGAAGAAAGAGGGCTGCCCATAGGAGTACCTTTAGATTGCCTATAGTAACGTTTGTCGAAATTAAAAATACTATTGTTCAGACAAATCGATATTAAGGAGGTTAATTTAGTTATCATGCCTGCAGAGTAACCATGCGTCCGTAGGAATTCTGTGGTGCATTCTATAATGAGGGGGTGGGGGAGACTAGGGTAAAGATTGATTACATCAAATGATATCATTAGACTGTTGGGAATAACCGGTAGATGTTGAATATTGTTTAAGAATTTAGGTGTGGAAGAAATGGACGTCGAGACGTCGCCATCTTTAAGTATGGGAATAATCATTTTAGCTAGAAACTGAGCTAACGGGGCTGTAGGAGAGAGATGAAATGCAACTATTGGTCTGAGGGGGATATTTATCTTATGTACCTTAGGTAGTCCGTAGATATAGGCTTGACCATGTAAATTCGATAGAAAGTTTCGGAGTTCATCGGTTGTAATCAATTTGTTCCTGCAAAGGATTCTGAGTTCTTTTTTATATATGGAGTTCGAGATAGTCTGATCTTCTGCTGTGGCCGGGGTGAATACCTCCGAGTTATGCAAGATCTGATTCATCTTTGATACGTAGTCCGTGGTATTCATTATGACAGTTCTGGATCCTTTGTCAGATCTTGTGATGACTATGTTATTATTTTTAGTTAATGTTCTGGTAATCTGATTGGTATTAAAACTGTTAGTTGGTGTGTATGTATATCTATTTAAAACGGAAATAACGTGGTTCCTAATGGAGTGTTTATCTTGCAGGTTCAGGCTGGAAATGGATGACTCTATTCCGGCTATTAATGAGATTTTGTCAAGTTTTGATGGATATCTATGTTTAAGGCCCTTCGAAAGTATGTTGATTTGATCAGGGGAAGGTACAAAGTTAGACAAATTCAATATTGACCGTTGCTGGTTTTGGGGAGACAGGTGCACTTTATATTTCTTGGACCAAAATGAGAGCTTGTTGAGATGCCTGACATTAAGTATGGAGTCTTGAGTTTTTATATCACTGGTGATCCCTACCAGTAAAACTGCCATATTTCGTGCTGGGATATGTTGTGAAACTATACAAATGAGTTCTTTGACAGTTTTTGATAAAAAGCGGATATTTGAGTAACATCCTTTAGTGCGGGCTCGTAATAATTTGATATGAATATCATCTATTGCCATTCTTGAGTAATAGTTTCCAACGGGATCCTTGATTTAAAATTGTTCAAACGACCATTTAGATGAAAATTTTGAAGGAAAATTGAAAAAAAAAAAAAAGACACGCAACGTCAAGGTATGTGCAAAACCAATGTACCACTGTTTTCGTAATCTAACAAACTCTCGGAGTAGTGACAAAGCCATGACTAAGATTTGGTAAATTTGGTAAACCCTAATAACCATAGTCTACTAACCGAAGTCTCTCCTATTTGAAAACATAAAACTTAAATGGCCGAAGTGTTTGATATTTAAAGAACAAAGAATGCCGGCCAGGCAACCTCTATCTTAAATACAAATATTTTCATCGTTTAAAGAATATAACGGTAAAACAGTCCTAAACATAGGACGTTTATAAAACCATTACTCTGATTGGAAGTTTGTCCTAAAGGATATATAGCTACAAGAAGTCATGAGTTGAATAAACAATGTATTGATGTGACAATATCTTTTAATAAATAAAACAGTAATTTTCCTCAATCCCACTACGCGGTACAGAGAAGATTAGCATGGCCCCTGCGCAAGGATGACACGCAAAATCGTGAAGCGTTCCCACTACGCGGTACATCTACAGTAACACCTCTATAAACCTGTACACATACACAACTATATATATTCCCCATACATTTTATATACCCTTTATTTACTATTTTATTATATATTTTTCCACCTTTGTAAAAATTGATTAGAAGAATCAATAAAATTGTTTAAATTGTCTATAAAGCTAAGTGGAAGCTGGTATTCTCATAAACCACTATTAGAGGTATTGGTGTAAGGAGAATTTGATTACGGTCTGTTTGTTCTTCTGGATGTTTTTCTTCCAGCTGTTGTTGGTAAAAGCTGGAATAACGAGGTAGTTTTGGGGGATTGGACCTAGTATTTTTCAACAAATATTGACATTTAAGGCGCGTTAGCAACAAAAATGTCATTAAGAAACGGAAGAAATAGAGGACGAATGTTTCTTTTACACATAAAAAGAACTTCTACTGTATCTACTACGACGAAAATATATAGGAAGGGCTTTGAAGGTTCTAGCCTTCAGTTTATAATATATAGAAGTAGAATCGTTTAATATATAATTAGATCTCTAAGAAGCGGTCTGGTAGATTAAATTGACAAAACCGCTGGGAGGGTTTTCCACTGATGAGCCAAGAACTCCCAGTATACTTTCATCGCAGCAGGAACAGTAGAAGTTCATTCATTTATGAAAATAAAATTTCGTGCTTTAATACTTTCATTTATTATAGATAAACTAGCCGACTGGACCCGGCTTCGCCCGGGTATTGTTCAAGTGGGGTTTATTCATGAATGAATAGAGCCCCCAACTATTTTAAAACTTATAGTAACGATTTTTTTTCTTTCAGCACAATGGAGATAAACTGCAAATATAAAAATTGAAAATGCTGGTTAAAAAAAAATCTGAAATATAAGTTCAATTTCACAAACACGTCTAATGAATAGAGTGCTGATTTGGAAGAGTGGGCTAAACTCTCGATTTTTAAAAACCACGACCCGGGATCATCGAATCCAGCTTTGGGCACTTTATTCTGAAAAAAAAATGCCCCAATGACCCCTGATTATTGAAAAGGTCCAACCACTCCAGTGAGTGAAAGTAACCAAACTGGTATCTAAAAAATGAAAAATATATATATATATAATGATTAGTGTGAATTAAGAAAAATGGTCCTCGCAACCTGAAAATTCCACTTTCTTCACTTCACTCTCGGCTGTTTAAGAAGAAACAGCCAGATTAAATATTTTAAGGGCACCTAATCCAGCACTTACATCTCTAAATAGTTAAGTACTTTTGTAAATGTAATATATCTGCAATACTGAAATACCCGGATTTGGATGAATTTTTTTATTAGGTTATTGTTGGCAGTTTTAGAAAATTGCGGGAAATTGGACATTTTTACAAAAGAATGTACTTTTTAAAATGATATATAAAATAAATAGTAAATATGCATCATTTTCTAATAGTCAAGGGCAATTTTAAAAATACCAAAAAAAGTAAGACCAAATAAAAATAAACGAATTATGTGTGTTTAATTTAGTTAGAATATTTATGTTTATATAAAGGTTTAATATAATTTTTCTATGATTGTGTAAATATTCATTGAATTTATCATCAACACCTTTTTTGTTTACAAAAATGAGCCGGATTGAACGTAAGTAAAAGTCAAGTTAAAATTGATCGAAAAAAAAGGGCAACTTATAAGTATGTTGTAACCATATATTTCAACTAAAAGTATTTGCGAAGAGAATTTAATAGCAATTATGGATGTAGAAACCTTAATTAAAAAATTAAAAAGGATAAAAAAAAACTATAAAAGGCATAGAGGAAAATATCGAATCCATTGTGTCTATGGTAGATATTAATGCAACGAAATGCAAACTAGATTATGCAAATAATGATGTGATGAAAATGAGGGATGTTTTCTTGCAGCAACTTGAGGATGATGATTTGAATGACGAAGTGGAAATTTGTATAGATAAGTGTATAAGATTAAAGTGTGAATTAGATTTAAAGCATAATGGGCAAGAACCATCTGAAAAAAAAAAGTTAATTCACATGTTAAAATGCCTGAACTTGAGTTGCCAACTTTCAATGGCAGATTAGAATCATGGCTTTCATTTAAAGATCTATTTTTTTCTGAAATTGGTTTTAACTCACAAATACCTGATATTGAAAAGTTACAATATTTGAAAGGCCAACTGAGAGGCGAAGCCCTAAGACTGGTCAACGCATTTCCAATTACAGCCGATAATTATGTTGAGGTTTGGCAAACTTTATTAACAAGATATGATACCCCAAAGGATCTAATTTTCACCCAAATAGATAATGCATTAAGATTACCAAAATTAGCCGATGACAACCATAATTCAATGTTTAAACTTCTAGATAGCTGCAACACACGAAATAATAAGAACAGTGAAGGTATTGGGTTACCAAATCGATAGTTTATCGGAGGTATTTTTCGTCAAGATCATACAAGATAAGCTTGATAAAACCACAAGAAAACAATGGGAATTGCAGAACAACCCAAGAGTTGTGCCTTTAATTAAGGATTTAATGGAATTTTTGGAAATTCACGCAAAAACTTGCAGAATTTACCAAATAAAGATTCAAATGTGGAGAAACATTCAATGAAAAAGGAATTACAAAAGGTGAATGTTTATAATTCATATATGATAAAATGTCTTAAATGTGAAGGTGCACATGCTCTTTCAAGCTGTAATTTATTTTCTAAATTACCTGAGTCAGAGAGAGTGAATTTTGTAAGTTCGGCTAAATTGTGTTTCAGATGTTTAAAGCCAAACCATTTAGCAAAGAATTGTTATTGCAAAAACATTTGTCAAATTTGCAAGAAAAGACACCACACTTTGATTCACCAAGAAACCAAGGTTCAAGAAGTTGATGAAGGGAAATTTGAGTGTGGAAAAGACATCAAAAATACAACTTGTTTTTTAAGTAATGAGAAATATTTTTCAAATGTCATGCTTACAACCGCTAGGATTAAAATCAAGGATAACAATGGTGTGCCTCAGACATGTAGAGCCTTGATAGACTCAGGGTCTCAGGCGAACTTTATATCAGGACAATGTAGAAAAAGACTAGGACTTGAATTTGTTACCTTACACTCGCAAATATCGGGAATTTCGGGACATTTTGCGAGTCACTCTTATGGACCTTTGGAGTTTGAATTTACGCCACATTTCAAATCAGATGAACTTTTTCAAGGTGAACGCCTTGGTGTTGGATAAGTTGACAAATAATTTGCCAACTCTTACATGTTCAAAGTCAAACTTGGCGCATCTCAAAACCATGCCTCTGGCTGATCCAAATTATGATATTTCTGCTCCCATCGACATATTAATTGGTGCTGAGTTAGCTATGACCCTGTTCACTGGCGAGTCCGTTATCGGCGATGAAGAACAACTAACTGCTACTTCTTCTAAATTAGGATGGCTCCTTTCTGGAAGAGTTTCCTCTAAGGGTAGTAGGAGAAGTATTAGGAATATCATTCAGTCACATCATGCATGCCTGGAAACCCAAAATATAGTCGAATATTTTTGGAAATTGGAATCCATTCCTGATGTGACTTCCATATCTAAGGATGAAAATGAAAGTGAAATCCATTTTGTGGAAACACATGGAAGGGATTCCACAGGCAGATATGTTGTACAACTGCCATTTCGGAATGACTGCCAAATAGGAGATTCAAGATCCAATGCGATCAAAAGACTTTGTTCTTTGGAAAGATCTTTGATTCCACGACCTGAAGTTTATGACCAATATAGAAGCTTAATCAAGGAATATCTTGAATTAGGACATATGAGCTTAGTACCAAAGGAAGATATCATTAAGGGAAGATACTATCTGCCTCATCATCCTGTAATAAAGGAAAAAGGTTGCACCACCAAATTGCGAGTAGCATTTGATGTATCAGCAAAGACTGATTCAGGTTTGTCCTTGAATGATGCTTTAATTCCAGGGCCCAAAATTCAACAGTATTTGTTTCACATCATTCTGAGATTCACAATTCATCCTGTTGCTATAAATGCTGATATCGCCAAGATGTATAGGCAAATTAGAATATCACAAGAAGACTCGGAATTCCAAATAATTGTATGGCGGAATGATCCTCATGATAAAATAAAGGACTATCGGCTAGAAACTGTCACTTATGGGACTAGTTGTGCACCATTTTCTGGCCACTCGTATCATCAAACAGTTGACTTTGGATGAGCAGAGTAAGTTTCCAAAGGCTAGCAAAATAGCATTGACAGATTTTTATGTTGATTATCTAGTAACTGGAACTTTTTCAGTAGATGAGGGCAAGAATTTGGTGCAAGAACTCTATGGTTTACTAAGTGCAGGAGGCTTCGAACTTCGTAAGTGGAGCTCCAATGTTCCTGATGTTCTGTCACTTTTACCAAATCATTTAAGATCCACCAACACAAATATTGGGTTTGAGGAATCCAAGGAATTTGTCAACGTTTTAGGCCTTCAATGACAGCCAATAACTGATGGTTTCACATTTAAGGGAATAGCTCTGCCACTGAACTCTATGACAAAACGAGGAATACTATCACAGGTTGATAAAATATTTGATCCACTGGGTTGGATCTCACCATTTACGACCACTATTAAACTGATTTTGCAAGAACTTTGGAAGACTGGTTTGGAATGGGATGACCCAATTCCAGAGGAACTAAGAAGGAAGCTGACTTTGATAAACTAGGATCTTCCATCGCTAGAGCACATTCAGATCCCAAGATGCGTGGTACCAGGTAATTATATGAAGGTAGAATTTCATGGATTTTGTGATGCATCACAGAAGGCATATGCTGCATCTCTGTATCTAAAGGTGATCCTCTCAAACACAAGCACTAAGACATTTCTCTTAGTGGCAAAACCAAGAGTCGCACCTATGAAGGTGGTTTCACTTCCAAAGTTAGAATTATGTTCTGCTCTACTTTTGGCAAGATTAGTGAAAACTGTATATGATAACCTTCCTCTTACCATCAATTAAATTCATTTATGGTCTGATTCTACTATAGCTTTATGCTGAATCAATTCCGAGCCGTACCGATGGAAGACATTTGTGGCAAATCGAGTTGCTGAGATACACCGGCTTGTCTCCGGGGTTTGGTGCCATGTTGATGGAAGGCAGAATCCAGCAGACTGTGCATCACGTGGAATTTTCCATCCGACTTATTAGAACATCCACTATGGTGGAATGGGCCACAATGGCTAATTGAACCTGCCCTTGAAATTAAGAAATTCATTAATTGCTCCAAGGAAGAATTTAAAGAAGAAGAAAAAAATCAAGACGTATTTTGGTACAATTGAGTGTGAAATTCCATCCATTGTGATAAACTGCTCATCATTAACAAAACTGAAATGTATCATAGCTTGGTGCTTAAGATTTGTCAACAACAGTCGAATGCCTTTACATTCAAGGAACAGGGAGCCCTTAACATTAAGAGAGTTGAATGATGCCCTGTTGACAGTTGTTAAGTGTTTTCAATCTATTAAATAACCAAAGAAAAGCATTGCCTGTTAAGCAACAAGCCAATCCCAAATAAGAGAAGAATATACAATCTATGTCCCTTTTTGGATTCAAGGGGAATCATTAGAGTTGGCGGACGATTAAAAAATGTAAATGTTTATAATGATCGGATTAATCAAGTTTTATTTCCAATATCACATAATCTTACCACTCTTATTGTAAACAATGTTCATGTCCATAATCTTCACTCATCAACTCAAGCTACGCTTGCAGCAATGAGAAATATATTCTAGATACCTTCTTGGAAGAAATGTTGTACGGAAAATTTTAAGAACATGCATGAAATGCGCTAGATTTCGTAAAAAAAGAAGCTCCTTTTCAATTAATGGGAAATATACCTTCTGCAAGGATCAACAGATCAAGGCCGTTTTTGGTAACTGGAATAGATTTTGCAGGACCTTTCCTGATTAAACGGAACATGGGACGTACAACTTCAACCATGAATGCTTACGTTGCCTTGTTCATATGTTTCAGCACTCGGGCCATTCATCTAGAATTTATCAGTAGTCTGACCACAGATGCTCTCATATCCACAATAAGAAGGTTCATTGCTCGAAGAGGTAAACCAGCAACAATTCATAGTTACAACGCCACTAAATTTGTTGGTGCGCATAATATTATTGGGAAACTATGTCACAATGCCAGTAAAGTTCTTACGAATTCAGAGGGAATTCAGTGAAAATTTATTCCACCATCAGCTCCACATTTTGGTGGACTTTGGGAAGCCGGAGTTAAGTCCATGAAATATCATCTTAGAATAACAAAATGGGCAGTGCCTTGCTAAATTTTGAAGAACTAACAACATTGTTAGCACAAATTGAAGCTTGCCTGAATTCGCGACCTCTTTGTCCTCTTTCTGAGGACCCTGAAGATCTACAGGCATTGACTCCTGGTCACTTCTTAATAGGTGGTTCTTTAACAGCGCTTCCCGATGAAGATGACATCATAGCAATGAGTTTGCCAAATAGATGGCAATTAATTCAAAAATCAATGAATCATTTTTGGACAAGATGGTCCCAAGAATATGTGTCACAACTTCAACAAAGATCCAAATGGTGTAAGCCCCAACCCAACATTAAGGAAGGATCCCTGGTGTTGATAAAGAATGAACAACAACATCCACTATCATGGAAGATTGGAAGAATTTCAAAGGTGTTTCCAGGAGATGACGCTAGAATCAGAGTGGTAGAAGTCAAGACTGCTAATGGGACTTACAGAAGACCTATTGTAAAATTATGTTTGTTACCTATATAATGTATTTTGATGGTCCCCCATCAAGTTGGTGGCGGGAGAATGTTTAATTTAGTTAGAATATTTATGTTTATATAAAGGTTTAATATAATTTTTCTATTATTGTGTAAATATTCATTGAATTTATCATCATCACCTTTTTTGTTTACAAAAGTGTTATATGAAAAATAAAGTAATGTAATTGAACGAAATGGTTGCCCTCATGTTTACTGATCCAATGTTTTAATAATCTAAGGTTTATGTTGTAAGAAAATTATACATTGAGAAGAATTATACAATGTGTGATGTTTCAGTAACAGCATTGTTACCATATTAAGACAAAATTACTGAATGTATTCAGTACTTTTGTCTGAAGATGGTAACAATGCTTTTACTGAAACCACACATAATTTATATATTTGAATTTGATCTTGCTTCCTTGTGATTCTTATATATATTTCAAAATATACCTCAATTTTTTCACCTAAAAATATATATTTCCAAGACCTTAAATATAAAAGTAAAATGTCAAATGAGTTATTAATTAACCCTATATGTAGCAGCGTTATGGGTCAGTAACATGTGAAAATAAGGCCAACAATTGATATATTTTTTAAAAATTAAATTTTGAACGCTAGCTTCACACAGGGCACAAATTTTGCCACCAGCTACATGCGTTCTTTTTTACTATGGTGTGATTTACACACATGATGACTCTGTAAATACATTATAATCTCTCCAGAGCTTAAGGTAGCAAACAGTACTTTCATAATACATAAATATCAATGCCAAAAGCCAGAGTTACGATAGCATGTTGCAGTGTAATGTTGAACTGCAGGATGGGAAAAAAGCAATATTATTTCCGAAGTCTTTTTTTTTTTTAAGTATTTTGAAACGTTAAAAATATAATCTTAACTTTCAAAAGCATGAAAAAAAGCTATCTTGATTTGAATAAATTTAGTCTAAAAACAAACATCATGTAAAATTATGCACCAATCGATTGCTGATTGTATATTTCTTTATTTAAATATGAGTATATTTGCATCTATATATCTAAATACATATATTCAAAAATATGATTGTACCATATAGATATATATGAATAAGAAGCGGCGCCGTGAATCGGGATCCTCCGGCACCACAGGAGCGTAGACCAGCGGCGCTGGATCGCGCAGAGTGACCACCACAGCTCCGCGAGGAAACACACCTGGGATGCGGCCACCACAGGTCCAGGAGATTAGGACCACGCGAGCTCACATCGCGGACGCCAAGGCGCGACAGGCCTCCTCCACGCAGAAATACTGCGTGTACATTGAGCATTGCCCGGACTTCTCGCCCTACCAGTACCTCCGGGCAGTTGATACGGTGGTCGGCGGGCCGAGGAACATCCTGCAGCTGACTAGAATGAATGGCCACGTCCTCGTCGGATTGACAGGCAGGGCCCTTGCAGAGCGCCTCTTGGAGAAAACCTTGAAATCGAGGGCACTCTCCTCAGGGCATTCCCCTTCCGCAAGAGGGCTGAGAGGATTGCCATTTGAAACCTCCCCTTCTTTGTTGAGGACAATAGCATCGTCCAGGTGCTGCAGCCATATAGCAGGGTAACATCCATCGCCCCCATGCAATTTAAGCTCGGCGAGTTCACCTACGCCGACGGCCGCCGCGAGGCCTTCGTCCTTCTCAACAACGGCGTAACGCTTGAACGTCTACCTACCTGCCTGGACATCAGGACCAAGGGGGACACCCTGCCGGACTTCCTAACCTTTGGCATAAAATGCTCAAAGTGTCACAGGCAGGGTCACCGCAGGGCTAGCTGCCCAATGCTCGCTAGTAGGGCGTCGCCCTCCTCATCCACCGGTGCCGAGTCACGCGCCGCACCTCAGCAGCCAGGGCAGCCAGATCCTCCGCCCACAACACCAGCACCTCCTGCTCCACCTGTGGAGACGTCGAATGAGGCTCCCGCGGGCCCTCACTCCTCGGCGCCTCAGCCTGCCGAACCGGCGCCTCCTGCTCAGCCGGCCCTCGTTGCCCCCCCCCCCCCTGATCCTCTGTCTGCCCAGGGGATCCTCTAGACCAGTGATTCTCAACCTTTTTTTTTGTTGCGGCACTATTTTAAAGATTTGAAAATTTGGCGGCACAATTTTAGAATTTCGCGGCACACTTTTGCTAACTTGAATGCAAGAAAATTCAAATTATGTATCAATATTTCTATGCAAAATATAAGTAATATACATCTCTAACATTCAATTTGCTAATTTCGTTATTTTAAAAGTAAAAAAATGAAAAAGAAAAAAAGAAAAACCAATACAAACGTGAACATAATCATAGGACTAAAATTCGGCGGCACATTTTTAGAATTTCGCGGCACACAAAATTACCGCGGCACAGTGGTTGAGAATCACTGCTCTAGACTGTGACCGCCCCTCTCGACGTTGAGATGACGGTGGAGGAGAACACCACATCCTCTACGACATCCCTGAAAAGAAACCCTAAGAGCGATCTCGAGAGATTTCTCGAGAGGAATCCCGGCTTCTCATTAACCGAGACTAAAGATCTTGGCCTCAAACGGGAAGAGGTCATAAGCCTCCTCTCCTCTAAAACCCAAAAGGCGGAAACCGCCGCTCACACCCGCCCAGAAAGACGCTCTCGCCGGGCTGGCCGGCCATATATTGGCTCTGAAGCCTGGCACCGCCAGCAACAACTACAAGGTCCTCGGGTTGGTCAGGACATAGCTCAACAACAGGCCATCCGTAGTGACCCCACCGCCTCCAACACCTGCCCCGATGACCCGTGACCTCCTGGAGGCTCAGGAAGACGTGGGAATCGTATATACGAAATATTTTTACAATTGAACTATAGAACTATTCTGAGGCCCATATTTACATGCGGGATAGTCGGGTTGGATATCGTTTTGGCGATCCTTTACCTCGATAATGTCGACTTCCTTAGGAGCCTCTTGCCTGAACACAGGCCTATTCTTTTTGATTTCTTCAACAATGTCATCAAGCATGTTGGGGACATGGATCCCATATCCCTCAATAACCTGTCCAAACTCAAGGCAATTTTAAGTTCCTGAGAGGATACAGACGTCCCTTCGGTGAAGGCCTCGTCTGGGTTATTTTTTCCAATGCTATAGATATATATGAGCAGTTATATATTATGAGGCAGATAAATATAAACCCTACCTAAACAAATGACAGCAAAAAATAAATTGAGCATACCCTTAAAAAAAAGCAGTTACTGAAAATGCATAGCTGCTGCTTACAATATAAATACTATTAGAGCATAAACATGTAGCAAGTTATATAGAAAAAACATTTTTTTTCAATAAATATACTTTTTACAACTTCAATAAAATTTATAGTTACTCTACATATAAGAAAGAAAAAATAGAATACTGTTCTAAATCTCAATTTGTCTTAAAATAGGAATATCCCTTATGAGAATCAAATAGTAAACCTTAGCTTAAAAAATGTAGATCGTTATATTTACACTAATTAAAATTAAACAAAGCAGAAATTGCATCGTCACAAAAAGATATGAATAAGCTCCGAAATAAATAATATTTCCAATTAATTTAATTTGAAAAATATTACTAAATAACTAATATTACCAAATAACTAAATAAAATCTTACCTTCTAAAAAGGAAAAAAAAAGTTATTCGAAATGCAATTTTTGCACTTTTATCCTAAATGCTAAACCAAAACCTCAGCTACCTACGTGCGAAATTTCACAATACAGTTTTAATTAACCCAGGTTCCAGGGGTGTATAAATTTGATAACGATCGATGACTATTATCTCCAAATCTTAACCTTTAAAAATATTCATCGTGTAAACAAACTAAAATTCATCGTGTACACAAGCAACGTGTAAAATTATTAAACAATCAAATTCCTTTTTCGTCGCGCCCAAGCGTTAGAAGGCTGGAACTAACGCTTTTTGGTTTTACATTAAAAAAAAGCACATTAACCTTTTTAGTTTTTTGAATAGCTTATATGTTAAACGAAAACTTCATCTACCTACATGCGAAATTTCATAATGATTGATTCTGTAGATTTTGCGCAACGCGATAACAAACATCGATTTTGGATTTCATTTTTATAGATATATAAAGGATGGCGCGTTATCGCTTTTTATAATAATATATATATATTCTCAATATAACTTGTAGAAAAAATGATATCTCTCAAGAGCGATCCCTGAAACGGCCTCCATTTATCATTACGAGATTATTTTCCAAACCAATATGTAAAAACCGCCTAGTTGTATATTAAGTCAATGTGTGGTCTACCTAAAAAGGTCCATCCATACACCTTCAAGATATACAAAGAAAACAGTTCAAATGCAGAAACTTTGTAAAGTTACAAACAAACAAAGGTTTAGAACGCCACTTTAAAATAAACAACACAATAGTAATAAAAAAGGAATCCAATTTCCATTGTTGATGGTAAAGGGCGCACAGAAACTTTGAAAGGTGTTTCTCGATAAAGAAAACGTTAAGATGATTAAAGTGAATACTCCTAGACAGTGACTTTCTCTTTAAGAACAATGGAATTTCTTGAATTGTTTCTTTAGAATAGAATCCCCATTCTCTTTCTCTTTCCATTTCAACACTACAATGATGATCGATATCCACCTAAGATGGAATATATCATCATTATTTGTTATAACATATATACACAATAATCGTATAAATCTGCATATACTCATGGACAAAACTTGAGGATGTTGTACCTTTTAGCATGTATATCTAGATTCAGATACTAACTCTGAAAGTCATTTGATGCACAATGACCTTTATTGAAGATACACGAGATAAGCAAGTCTGAACAAATTGCCTCTGTCTCCTTAAAAAAAAAGACTACCGGAGACATCAAAAACTTTACACTTCAATTTGACCTTAAGTGCATATGGTTAGTTAAATGCATTTGAGGTGGAAGATTGGAAAAAGGGACAGGCATTACGAAGTAGTCCGGGGGCAAACACATGCAAAGAGAAGCCATAGAGGATAGAAGGTCCAGCAAAAGTCAGACTGACGTGGTAAAAGCGTCGGTAAGATCTGCACATAACCATTGAATCCAGAGGAAGTTATATTCTACACAGAGTGGACAAGAAGTGATCCCCGAGTCCTCAATCTCAGCGACCGTTCTCTATGAAGACGCATTATTGTATCAGACAAAATATTCTGATAAGACCTGACTTCCTTCTAAAGTATTTGGAACTTTCTCTCTCTTTATAAACATCCTCATTGGTTTAAATTCAAGCCTTAGTAATAAGAAACAGTTTAGATTAAAAACAATAGTTTAGTATTTTCTAATTTGAAAAATTTGCTTTAGAATTAATTATAATTCCTAGTGTGCGCAAATTGGAGATGACATAACTTTAACTTGTTCCATGATATTTGGCCAACCCATTTTCTTGATAAAGAATTAAATCCAATATATGGCGCTCTACCATATAAAAATGCTCATGTGTGCGGTCAGGATCTGTCTTTTTTGTTTTTAATATTTTAGCAAATTATTTTTTTATTTCATCAACAGATTATCATTTTTAATATTCATAATTTTCTATTTTCTCAGTTAATTTCAACTTTTCAACTTTATTCAACTATAACAACAAAGTGCCATGTCCCGCTAAGAACACTGGCGCCAAATGAAAAAAAAAAAAAAGAAAAAGCAGGAGAAAGGGAGAGAAAAAAAGAAAAATATATCAATTCATACATTTCAATATATATACATATATATGGTAATTTAAGCCAACAACCCTATATTGTATACTACTTATAACAAGATTGTCATGTTGTATATAGAGACACATCTATAAATAATTATACGCATGATTGACATGTTTCATTGCATCACAATATGTAATGTACTTTGTACAAACTGAGGATGAATAAATAAAAATATGTAATAGATTAAGAGCTGAGTTAAAGCAAGATTGAGAAGTTCAAAAACGTCTAAAATCGAGATAGAAAACGACCCTAAAAAGGAATTTGGCAGCCCATTGCCATCAAGGTCAAAAGGTGCAGAATGCCGCAGACGTTTAAAGTTCAAATTCTCACATGTTTCCCCCCCCCCCCCTCCTCGGGAATGGTATATAAAAACTCGGATTTAGCCCAACGTAGACAGTCACTTCACCGTCGGAGTGAGCCCTTGTTGGTTGCAGCCAGGTCCACCTCATCGACCATGTAAAACAGAAAGAAACCTTCTTTCTCCATCTTGCTCTTAGCTCGACTCCTTTCTGCTCATGGAACTTTCCTACTACAGCTGTGTCTCTTCGTTTTGTGTGTGTGGACATTCCCAAGATTTCCACTCTGCCTCGACCACGACTGCCTGTACTCTGTGAGAACTGTTAAAGGTCCTACAAGGTGCAGAGAGGTACTGCAAACTTCTTCACGCCCTGACTGTCCCTCTCGGTTACTACAGGTTTGACCCTCGGTTACCACATATATACAGAAATTACAATATGCTTGAATACATTTATATATATATAGTATGCGCGCTTTAAAAAATATATATGTCATAATTTGTATATACCAAGATGTAACCCCACCACAATATATGCAATGTATCGTCCAGAAAGTTTTAATAAAAGTTAGGCCTCGCGGAAAAGAGAGAACAGCAATTACCAGGAATACATCATCCAAGAAGTAAGGTCACCACCCTCGGGACCATAAAACTAAGTTCGAAGACCTTCTTCTTCCTGGAGTATGGCAATCATGAAAAGACAATGGAGGTACGAATATCCAATCAGAGTTCTGCATGAACAACTAACAGCCAACCAAATGTAACCACGTAGACGATCTCAACCAATGAGAGGCATAGAGAGTAAACGAGGAAAATCTCGGACTCAAAGTTAGTCAGTAGGGAAGTCGACCCGACTAGGAGCAAGACGTGCCTAATCCCTTCTCACCAAGGTTACATCTTTACGATAATGTGATAGGAAAGTGCCCCATTAGTCTCAAAACCTTCTCTCCCTTATTCGGGAAGTCCTAGATTCAACCCCATCCTGTGTTTCCTCTCGATATTTCCCCTGTGAAAAGCCTACCATTTCGACCAAACGACTGCGCCATCAACCACCACAAAACACCAATCCTACAGTAAGTCAACAGGGTCTTACATAGGAATAACAATCAAAAATCAAAAAAGGGTCCAATTATTATTATATATAAATATATATTAAAAATAAATAAGGCATCTCCTGACCACGAGCACATGTGCTTTTTAGATGGCAGAGCGCCATCTAGTGGAGCAAAAATAAACTAAACGTTTATTTAGCTTGCTCCGTGATATTTGGCCAACCCAATTTCTTGATACATCAAGAAAAGCCATCCACGAACGCGTTTCGCGCTATTGGTGCTCGTCAGCGTGGAGAAGGCTGTAACCACTGCGACCAAAAATATATTTTGGTCCCAATGGCTTCCCGAAAAATCAAAAAATGGGTATTTAAGGCCAAATTTGCGTAAAGACGCTTAACATATGAAAAAACAATAGAAAAAAATAAAAGATAAATGGGTCAGGTGTTGATATTAAAAATAAATAAGGCAATTCCTGACCACGATCACATGTGCTTTTTACGCTGTCGAGCGCCAACAGCGCGAAACGCGTTCGTGAATGGCTTTTCTTGATTTATCAAGAAATTGGGTTGGCCAATTATCACGGAGCAAGCTAAATAAACATTTATTTTATTTCTGCTCCACTAGATGGCGCTCTGCCATCTAAAAAGCACATGTGCTCGTGGTCAGGAGATGCCTTCTTTATTTTTAATATCAACACCTGACCACTTATCTTTTATTTTTTTCTATTGTTTTTTTCATGTGTTAAGCGTCTTTACGCAAATTTGGCCTTAAATACCCATTTCTTGATTTTTCGGGAAGCCATTGGGACCAAAAAATCTTTTTGGTCGCAGTGGTTACAGCCTTCTCCACGCTGACGAGCGCCAACAGCGCGAAACGCGTTCGTGGATGGCTTTTCTTGATTTATCAAGAAATTGGGTTGGCCAAATATCAGGGAGCAAGCTAAATAAACGTTTAGTTTATTTTTGCTCCACTAGATGGCGCTCTGCCATCTAAAAAGCACATGTGCTCGTGGTCAGGAGATGCCTTATTTATTTTTAATATCAACACCTGACCCACTTATCTTTTATTTTTTTCTATTGTTTTCTCATCCTTTTCCTTTATATCTATAAAAATGAAATGCGAAATCGATGTTTGTTATCGCATCACGCAAAGTCTACTGACTCAATCATTATGGAATTTCGCATGTAGGTAGCTGAAGATTTCGTTTAACATATAGGCTATTCAAAAAACGAAAAGGTTTAATGTGCTATTTTTAAAAAATGTTAAACCAAAATTCCTTAGTTCAAGCCTTTTACCGCTTGGCGGCGCACTGGTCGCGACGATAAATGAATATGATTGGTTAATAATTTTACACGTTGTTGTTTTGTAATTTTACCCGATTAATGTGTCTTTAAAAGGTAAGATTATTTTTATATATCTATTATTTTTATATATATATCTTTGAAAATACTTTTAATCGATCATTATCAAATAAATACGCCCCCGGAACCTGGGTTAATTAAAACTGTATTGTGAAATTTCGCACGTAGGGAGTTGAGGTTTTGGTTTAACATTTAGGCTAAAAGCACAAAAATTGCATTTCGAAAAACTTTCTTTTCCTTTTTAGAAGGTAGCTTTTATTTAATCATTTAGTAATATTTTTTCAATTTAAATTAATTGGATTTATTATTTATTTCGCAGCTTATTCATATATTTTGCTTCGTTTAATTTTAATTAGTGTAAATATAACGATCTACATTTTTAAAGATAAGTGTAGTATTTTATCTCATAAGGTATATTATTTTTAGAACAGTATTCTATTTTTTTTCTTTCTTATATTTAGAGTGCGTATAAATTTTATTAAAGTTGTAAAAAGTATATTTATTGAAAAAAGTATAAACATTTTTTTTCTGTCATTGGTTATATTATATACCATATATATTTATATGGTACAACCATATTTTTATATGTATATGTATAAATGTATATATTTGTTTCTAGACTAAATTTATTGAAATCAAGATAGCTTTTTTTATGCTTTTAAAAGTACGTATAATATGTTTAACGTTTCATAATACTTTTCAACTTAAAGTCTTTGGAAACAATATTGCTTTTTTCCTATCCAATTAAATAAATTATATGTGGTTTCAGAAACAACATTGTTACCATCTTCAGACAAAAGTACTGAATACATTCAGTAATTTTGTCTTTATAAGGTAACAATGCTGTTATTGAGACATCACACATAATTCGTTTATTTTTTATTTTGTCTTGCTTTTTTGGTATTTTTAACATTGCCCTTGACTATTAGAAAATGATGCAAATTTCCTAATTATTTTATGCCATTTTAAAAAGTACATTCTTTTGTAATAATATCTAATTTCCCACATTTTTCTAAAGCTGCCAACAATGACCTAATACAAAAAATCATCCAAGTCTGGGTATTTCAGTATTGCAGATATATTACAGTTTTAAAAGTTGTTTAACTATAGATGTACATGCCGGATTAGGTGCCCTTAAAAATGTTTAATCTGGCTGTTTCTTCTTGAACTGCCGAGCGTGAAGTGGAGAAAGTGAAATTTTCAGGTTGCGAGGCCCATTTCCCTTAATTCACACTAATCATTTGATTTTTTTTTTTTCAATTTTTAGATACCAAAGCCCAGTTTGGTTACTTGCACTCACTAGAGGGGTTTGACTTTTTCAAGACTCAGGGGCCATTGGGGCAATTTTTTTTTTTTCAGAACAAATTCCCCAAAACTGGATTCGATGATCCCGGGTCGTGGTTTTTAAAAATCAACAGTTTAGACCACTCCTCCAAAAATGCACTCTATTCATTCGATGTGTTTGTGAAATTGATCTTATATTTCAGATTATTTTTACCAGAATTTTTAATTTTGATATTTGCAGTTTATCTCCATTGTGCTGAAAGAAAATTCTTTACTTTAAGTTTTAAAAACAGGTGGGGGCTCTATTCATTCAAGAGTAAACCCCACTCGAACAATACCCGGGCGAAGCCGGGTCCATATATCTATATAGGCTCAATTTATTGGGCAGTTTTTTCAACCAAATTAGACTTTTTTTTAGGCCTTCTTCCATTGTCTTTTTTTTTTTTTTGTTTTGCTGTCATTTGTTTAGGTAGTATTTGGATCAGTGATTCTCAACCTTTTTTTTGTTGCGGCATTATTTTAAAGATTTGAAAATTTGGCGGCACAATTTTAGGATTTCGCGGCACACTTTTGCTAACTTTAATGCAAGAAAATTCAAATTATGTATCAATATTTCTATGCAAAATATAAGTAATATACATCTCTAACATTCAATTTGCTAATTTCGTTATTTTAAAAAGTTAAAAAAATGAAAAAGAAAAAAAGAAAAACCAATACAAACGTGAACATAATCATATTACTAAAATTCTGCGGCACATTTTTGGAATTTCGCGGCACACAAAATTACCGCGGCACATTGGTTGAGAATCACTGATTTAGATTTATCTGCTTCATAATATGTAGCTGCTCATATATATCTATGTATGTTCTACTCATATTTATTGTGCATATTTTTTCAGCTAATTATACTTTTTTTTTTACGTCTTCTTCAATTTGATTTTTTTTAATCAGTTGTTTTACGTTTTCAGTGAGTTTTATGCATTTTTCCCCTCCTTTCAGATTATTTCTATGCTTTTTTTTATTTTGGCCTTAGTCATGAGTCGCGCTTATTTTAATACACTATTTTTGAATTTTTTTCTTCAATCTCAGTCCTTTATGTTTTACATTTTTCAGTTATCCTTATTTTTATTTTTTCTAATGCTTTGTGTTTGTAGGTATGCCAAGCCATAGGAGAAGCAATCTTTCTCAGCGTTCCAATAGCTCTAGGGTTCAGCATGCTTCAGGGTCAAACATTGCAAGTAGTTGGTGTGCATCTTGAGTCTCCCTGTTTCTCGCATGGGTAACTCTATGTAGCATTCTCCCGTGTTTCCAGCCCTAAAAATTTATTTGTCTTTAGTTCTACTTTTAGCAAGACACACAATATTGTTTATCAGGGGGCTTTGATATAGATTTTGACAATTTTGAAAGAGATTTCTTCGAATAATGTTTTTGGGAAGCTTGACTTTTGTAACTACATAATTTGTGAATAATTTGTTATCATTATTGCTCTACTGTAGTTTCATCAATAAAGCTTTTTTTACTTTATTTTATTTTAATTTTTTCACATTTAATTCATTTACATAACTCTATTCTTGAAAATTGTTTTTTATTTTTTTTATGGTATCAACATTTCTGGTTCAATTAAGGTTTTTGTTAGCCTGCAGCACACCTTATCATAGCTCATTGCATTTATCAGGATAACTTTGCTGTTTTGATTTTTACACCATTGGTATTTTCATGCCTCTATAATATTATATTTGTTTGCAGAATTTTATAGACAATTTGGTTTGGGTTATATACATTAAGAATTTGTAAAAATATAAAGGTCAAAGTTTTACAACAAAAAAAAATTTGGAACACCATTTCTCTCCCATTTAATTTAATGATGCTTCATTTATGATTTTAAGAATTGCATTATTTTTATGCATATTATTTTTAAAAATTGTGTTAGCAAGACATGGAATATTGTTAAGTTAATGTATTATTAACATAAACTTTACCAACCTGTGAAGCGTTAGCTCCAGTCTTTTACCGCTGGGGGCAGCACTGTTAGAGCTAATAAATGCTTTCGATTGGTGCTTACTTTTACATGCTGTTTGTTTTTAGACTAAATTAATACACATCAAGTTAGCATTTTTTCATTCTTCAAAAGTTAAGATTATATTTTTAACGTTTCATAATACTTTTAAAATTAAAGCCGGAAATAATATTGCTTTTTCCCATCCTGCAGGTCTACATTACACTGCAACAGCTATCATAACTCTGGCTTTTGGCATTGATATTTATATAATGTGAAAGTACTGTTTGCTACCTTAAGCTCTGGAGAGATTATAATGTGTCTACAGATCCATCATGTGGAAATCACACCATAGTGAAAATGCATTTAGCTGGTAGCAATGTATCACATTTGTAGACATGTGGTGCGCTTACAGTAAAAGCAGTCGCTACCTACCCACCATGGTTATCATGGCCTGTACCACGCGTACTAGGGATAATTAAAAAAAAAAAGGAAGCAAGACCGAATACAAATAATTACATTATGTGTGGTTTCAGTTACATTTTGGCTATCTTCAGACAAAGGTACTGAATACATTCGGTAATTTTGTCTTTATATGGCAACAATGCTGTTACTGAAACATCACACATATATATATATTTTTTTATTTGGTCTTGCTTTTTTGGTATTTTTAAAATTGCCCTTGACTATTAGAAAATTATGCAAATTAACTATTTAGATATGTAAATGCCGGATTAGGTGCCCTTTAAAATGTTTGCTCTGGCTGTTTCTTCTTGGACAGCCGAGAGTGAGGTGGACAAAGTGAAATTTTCAGGTTGTGCCGACCATTTTCCTTTATTCAAACTAATCATTAGATTTTTTTTTTAATTTTTATGAATAAAAGCCCAGTTTGGTTACTTGCACTCACTGGAGGGGTTGGACTTTTTCAAGAATCAGGAGCCATTGGGGCAATTTTTTTTTTTCAGAACAAAGTGTCTAAATCTGCATTCAATGATCCCGGGTCATGGTTTTTAAAAATTAACAGTTTAGACCACTCCTCCAAACAGCACTCTATTCATTAGATGTGTTTGTGAAATGGATCCTATATTTCAGATTTTTTCACAAGCATTTTCGATTTTGCTGTTTGCAATTTATCTCCATTTTGCTGAAAGAAAATTCATTACATTGAGTTTACAAACAGTTGGGGCCTCTATTCATTCATGCGTAAACCTCGCTCGAACACTACACAGGCGAAGCCGGGTCCAGTCGGGTAAAACCCGGGCGTTGCCCGGGCCACTCGGCTAGTATATATATATATCTAATAGTGTTGCAATGTGCCTACGTATGGATGAACTGGCAGTCGTGCACGTGAGGCGAGTGTTGATGATCTTCCCACACGCGGACAACAAGAAGCAGATGCAGGGCTAGATGTTAGCACAAAGAGGGATCGGGGACAGCCCACGGGACAGATGTAGAGGCCATGACACCAACTTTGATGTTTATCACCGAGACATGGAGAGCAAGACTGAGCGAGACAGAAGCCGTCTGTCGATCGCCACCCTCTAGAACATCTCCCGATCCCCTGCCAAAACTTGTCCTGTTTTGGGGGGTCTCTATAAGAATGTCCCTCGGGACCCCACATGGGCTGGGCGTTGTCTTTTTCACCCCTCTGTCCCTGCTGCCACAAGTTGACCGCTCTCTCTTTGGATCTTTATTTTGACGTCACCAATTTTAGTTTATATACAAAAAGGGTGTACAGGTTATATTAATAAAGATATAGCATATATACAAAATATGGGGGTGGTAGCAAATAGAAAGTTACATTACTATACAGTTTAAAATAAACGATATATATATATAATTATATATATATAAACAATACTTAAAGTTACACGGCATAAGTTTATTTTTTTGTGAAAAATCAATATTTATTTCAAAGAGAAATATTTACTATTTCTAACTTTTTTGAATGAAGTATGAGAGGGTGAAAATATGAAGAGTAATGGCGAACGGAAAAATAAAAGTGTCCAGGGGCGGGAATCGAACCCACAACCTTCTGCTAACCGGGCAGGTGCCATGTCCACTAGGCTACCCTGGACGTATTCCTCCGTTCGTAAATAATATTTATAGTAACTTATAATACATTATAAAGGACTGCGGCGAGTGATTATAAACAATACTTAAAGTTACACCGCATAAGTTTCTTTTTTTGTGAAAAATCAATATATTTTTCAAAGAGAAATATTTACTATTTCTAACTTTTATGAATGAAGTATGAGAGGGTGAAAATATGAAGAGTAATGGCGAACGGAAAAATAAAAGTGTCCAGGGGCGGGAATCGAACCCACAACCTTCTGCTTACCGGGCAGGTGCCATGTCCACTAGGCTACCCTGGACGTATTCCTCCGTTCGTAAATGATATTTAAAGTAACTTATAATACATTATAATGGACTGCGGCGAGTGATTATAAACAATACTTAAAGTTACACCTCATAAGTTTCTTTTTTTGTGAAAAATCAATATATATTAAAGAGAAATATTTACTATTTCTAACTTTTATGAATGAAGTATGAGAGGGTGAAATTATGAAGAGTAATGGCGAACGGAAAAATAAAAGTGTCCAGGGGCGGGAATCGAACCCACAACTTTCTGCTTACCGGGCAGGTGCCATGTCCACTAGGCTACCCTGGACGTATGCCTCCGTTCGTAAATAATATTTAAAGTAACTTATAATACATTATAAAGGACTGCGGCGAGTGATTATAAACAATACTTAAAGTTACACCGCATAAGTTTATTTTTTTGTGAAAAATCAATTTACTATTTCTAACTTTTTTGAATGAAGTATGAGAGGGTGAAAATATGAAGAGTAATGGCGAACGGAATAATAAAAAGGTCCAGGGGCGGGAATCGAACCCACAACCTTCTGCTTAGCGGGCAGGTGCCAAGCAGAAGGTTGTGGGTTCGATTCCTGCCCCTGGACACTTTTATTTTTCCGTTCGCCATTACTCTTCATATTTTCACCCTCTCATACTTCATTCAAAAAGTTAGAAATAATAAATATTTCTCTTTAAAATAAATATTGATTTTTCACAAAAAAAGAAACTTATGCGGTGTAACTTTAAGTATTGTTTATATTCACTCGCCGCAGTCCTTTATAATGTATTATAAGTTACTTTAAATAATATTTACGAACGGAGGAATACGTCCAGGGTAGCCTAGTGGACATGGCACCTGCCCGGTAAGCAGAAGGTTGTGGGTTCGATTCCCGCCCCTGGACACTTTTATTTTTCCGTTCGCCATTACTCTTCATATTTTCACCCTCTCATACTTCATTCAAAAAAGTTAGAAATAGTAAATATTTCTCTTTGAAACAAATATTGATTTTTCACAATAAAAGAAACTTATGCGGTGTAACTTTAAGTATTGTTTATAATCACTCGCCGCAGTCCTTTATAATGTATTATAAGTTACTTTAAATATTATTTACGAACGGAGGATTACGTCCAGGGTAGCCTAGTGGACATGGCACCTGCCCGGTAAGCAGAAGGTTGTGGGTTCGATTCCCGCCCCTGGACACTTTTATTTTTGCGTTCGCCATTACTCTTCATATTTTCACACTCTCATACTTCATTCAAATAAGTTAGAAATAGGAAATATTTCTCTTTGAAATAAATATTGATTTTTCACAATAAAAGAAACTTATGCGGTGTAACTTTAAGTATTGTTTATAATCACTCGCCGCAGTCCTTTATAATGTATTATAAGTTACTTTAAATAATATTTACGAACGGAGGAATACGTCCAGGGTAGCTTAGTGGACATGGCACCTGCCCGGTAAGCAGAAGGTTGTGGGTTCGATTCCCGCCCCTGGACACTTTCATTTTTCCGTTCGCCATTACTCTTCATATTTTCACCCTCTCATACTTCATTCAAAAAGTTAGAAATAGGAAATATTTCACTTTGAAATAAATATTGATTTTTCACAAAAAAAGAAACTTATGCGGTGTAACTTTAAGTATTGTTTATAATAACTCGCCGCAGTCCTTTATAATGTATTATAAGTTACTTTAAATATTATTTACGAACGGAGGAATACGTCCAGGGTAGCCTAGTTGTTTCGTTTTATTTTAACATAGGTAGCAGAAGGCAGCGCGCAGCAGTGTAAGTACGGAGAGCTACGTCATCGCTGACCAATGGGAGGCCAGCTGGCGGACCGCCAGAGGGAGCTCGCCACCTTTTCGAACATTCTTCTTACCAACGCTGGCCACTAAAGAACAATGCCTTTCATAGCTGCGGCTTTAAATAGTTTGTAAATTCTTTAAATATTCATTGTAAAGAAAAATAAAATAAATTCATTTGTAAAGCTTGGGATAATTGCCTGACCAAAGATAAGCACATTTGTTTCTTTAAGCTAGTATAAAACATTCTATTCAATTAAGCCTAACGAGAACAAATTGTTTTGTTAACAATCATTCTGCTTTTCCTCCTTGCGTATTTGCCAAGTGGAAAACAAAACACTAGTGGACATGGCACCTGCCTGGTAAGCAGAAGGTTGTGGGTTCGATTCCCGCCCCTGGACACTTTTATTTTTCCGTTCGCCATTACTCTTCATATTTTCACCCTCTCATACCTCATTCAAAAAAGTTAGAAATAGTAAATATTTCTCTTTGAAATAAATATTGATTTTTCACAAAAAAAGAAACTTATGCGGTGTAACTTTAAGTATTGTTTATATTCACTCGCCGCAGTCCTTTATAATGTATTATAAGTTACTTTAAATAATATTTACGAACGGAGGAATACGTCCAGGGTAGCCTTGTGGACATGGCACCTGCCCGGTAAGCAGAAGGTTGTGGGTTCGATTCCCGCCCCTGGACACTTTTATTTTTCCGTTCGCCATTACTCTTCATATTTTCACCCTCTCATACTTCATTCAAAAAAGTTAGAAATAGTAAATATTTATCTTTGAAATAAATATTGATTTTTCACAAAAAAAGAAACTTATGCGGTGTAACTTTAAATATTGTTTATAATCACTCTCCGCAGTCCTTTATAATGTATTATAAGTTACTTTAAATAATATTTACGAACGGAGGAATACGTCCAGAGTAGCATAGTGGACATGGCACCTGCCCGGTAAGCAGAAGGTTGTGGCTTCGATTCCCGCCCCTGGACACTTTTATTTTTCCGTTCGCCATTACTCTTCATATTTTCACCCTCTCATACTTCATTCAAAAAAGTTAGAAATAGTAAATATTTCTCTTTGAAATAAATATTGATTTTTCACAAAAAAAGAAACTTATGCGGTGTAACTTTAAGTATTGTTTATAATCACTCGCCGCAGTCCTTTATAATGTATTATAAGTTACTTTAAATATTATTTACGAACGGAGGAATACGTCCAGGGTAGCCTAGTTGTTTCGTTTTATTCTAACATAGGTAGCAGAAGGCAGCGCGCAGCGGTGTAAGTACGGAGAGCTACGTCATCGCTGACCAATGTGAGGCCAGCTGGCGGACCGCCAGAGGGAGCTCGCCACCTTCTCGAACATTCTTCTTACCAACGCTGGCCACTAAAGAACAATGCCTTTCATAGCTGCGGCTTTAAATCGTTTGTAAATTCTTTAAATATTTATTGTAAAGAAAAATAAAATAAATTCATTTGTAAAGCTTGGGTTAATTGCCTGACCAAAGATAAGTACATTTGTTTCTTTAAGCTAGTATAAAACATTTTATTCAATTAAGCCTAACGAGGACAAATTGTTTTGTAAACAATCATTCTGCTTTTCCTCCTTTCGTATTTGCCAAGTGGGAAACAAAACACTAGTGGACATGGCACCTGCCCGGTAAGCAGAAGGTTGTGGGTTCGATTCCCGCCCCTGGACACTTTTATTTTTCCGTTCGCCATTACTCTTCATATTTTCACCCTCTCATACCTCATTCAAAAAAGTTAGAAATAGTAAATATTTCTCTTTGAAATAAATATTGATTTTTCACAAAAAAAGAAACTTATGTGGTGTAACTTTAAGTATTGTTTATAATCACTAGCCGCAGTCCTTTATAATGTATTATAAGTTACTTTAAATATTATTTACAAACGGAGGAATACGTCCAGGGTAGCCTAGTGGACATGGCACCTGCCCGGTAAGCAGAAGGTTGTGGGTTCGATTCCCGCCCCTGGACACTTTTATTTTTCCGTTCGCCATTACTCTTCATATTTTCACCCTCTCATACTTCATTCAAAAAAGTTAGAAATAGTAAATATTTATCTTTGAAATAAATATTGATTTTTCACAATAAAAGAAACTTATGCGGTGTAACTTTAAGTATTGTTTATAATCACTCGCCGCAGTCCTTTATAATGTATTATAAGTTACTTTAAATATTATTTTCGAACGGAGGAATACGTCCAGGGTAGCCTAGTGGATATGGCACCTGCCCGGTAAGCAGAAGGTTGTGGGTTCGATTCCCGCCCCTGGACACTTTTATTTTTCCGTTCGCCATCACTCTTCATATTTTCACCCTCTCATACTTCATTGAAAAAAGTTAGAAATAGTAAATATTTCTCTTTGAAATAAATATTGATTTTTCACAAAAAAAGAAACTTATGTGGTGTAAATTTAAGTATTGTTTATAATCACTCGCCGCAGTCCTTTATAATATATATATATCCTTTATATCTATAAAAATGAAATGCGAAATCGATGTTTGTTATCGCATCACGCAAAGTCTACTGACTCAATCATTATGGAATTTCGCATGTAGGTAGCTGAAGATTTCGTTTAACATATAGGCTATTCAAAAAACGAAAAGGTTTAATGTGCTATTTTTAAAAAATGTTAAACCAAAATTCCTTAGTTCAAGCCTTTTACCGCTTGGCGGCGCACTGGTCGCGACGATAAATGAATATGATTGGTTAATAATTTTACACGTTGTTGTTTTGTAATTTTACCCGATTAATGTGTCTTTAAAAGGTAAGATTATTTTTATATATCTATTATTTTTATATATATCTTTGAAAATACTTTTAATCGATCATTATCAAATAAATACGCCCCCGGAACCTGGGTTAATTAAAACTGTATTGTGAAATTTCGCACGTAGGGAGTTGAGGTTTTGGTTTAACATTTAGGCTAAAAGCACAAAAATTGCATTTCGAAAAACTTTCTTTTCCTTTTTAGAAGGTAGCTTTTATTTAATCATTTAGTAATATTTTTTCAATTTAAATTAATTGGATTTATTATTTATTTCGCAGCTTATTCATATATTTTGCTTCGTTTAATTTTAATTAGTGTAAATATAACGATCTACATTTTTAAAGATAAGTGTAGTATTTTATCTCATAAGGTATATTATTTTTAGAACAGTATTCTATTTTTTTTCTTTCTTATATTTAGAGTGCGTATAAATTTTATTAAAGTTGTAAAAAGTATATTTATTGAAAAAAGTATAAACATTTTTTTTCTGTCATTGGTTATATTATATACCATATATATTTATATGGTACAACCATATTTTTATATGTATATGTATAAATGTATATATTTGTTTCTAGACTAAATTTATTGAAATCAAGAGAGCTTTTTTTATGCTTTTAAAAGTACGTATAATATGTTTAACGTTTCATAATACTTTTCAACTTAAAGTCTTTGGAAACAATATTGCTTTTTTCCTATCCAATTAAATAAATTATATGTGGTTTCAGAAACAACATTGTTACCATCTTCAGACAAAAGTACTGAATACATTCAGTAATTTTGTCTTTATAAGGTAACAATGCTGTTATTGAGACATCACACATAATTCGTTTATTTTTTATTTTGTCTTGCTTTTTTGGTATTTTTAACATTGCCCTTGACTATTAGAAAATGATGCAAATTTCCTAATTATTTTATGCCATTTTAAAAAGTACATTCTTTTGTAATAATATCTAATTTCCCACATTTTTCTAAAGCTGCCAACAATGACCTAATACAAAAAATCATCCAAGTCTGGGTATTTCAGTATTGCAGATATATTACAGTTTTAAAAGTTGTTTAACTATAGATGTACATGCCGGATTAGGTGCCCTTAAAAATGTTTAATCTGGCTGTTTCTTCTTGAACTGCCGAGCGTGAAGTGGAGAAAGTGAAATTTTCAGGTTGCGAGGCCCATTTCCCTTAATTCACACTAATCATTTGATTTTTTTTTTTCAATTTTTAGATACCAAAGCCCAGTTTGGTTACTTGCACTCACTAGAGGGGTTTGACTTTTTCAAGACTCAGGGGCCATTGGGGCAATTTTTTTTTTTTCAGAACAAATTCCCCAAAACTGGATTCGATGATCCCGGGTCGTGGTTTTTAAAAATCAACAGTTTAGACCACTCCTCCAAAAATGCACTCTATTCATTCGATGTGTTTGTGAAATTGATCTTATATTTCAGATTATTTTTACCAGAATTTTTAATTTTGATATTTGCAGTTTATCTCCATTGTGCTGAAAGAAAATTCTTTACTTTAAGTTTTAAAAACAGGTGGGGGCTCTATTCATTCAAGAGTAAACCCCACTCGAACAATACCCGGGCGAAGCCGGGTCCATATATCTATATAGGCTCAATTTATTGGGCAGTTTTTTCAACCAAATTAGACTTTTTTTTAGGCCTTCTTCCATTGTCTTTTTTTTTTTTTTGTTTTGCTGTCATTTGTTTAGGTAGTATTTAGATCAGTGATTCTCAACCTTTTTTTTGTTGCGGCATTATTTTAAAGATTTGAAAATTTGGCGGCACAATTTTAGGATTTCGCGGCACACTTTTGCTAACTTTAATGCAAGAAAATTCAAATTATGTATCAATATTTCTATGCAAAATATAAGTAATATACATCTCTAACATTCAATTTGCTAATTTCGTTATTTTAAAAAGTTAAAAAAATGAAAAAGAAAAAAAGAAAAACCAATACAAACGTGAACATAATCATATTACTAAAATTCTGCGGCACATTTTTGGAATTTCGCGGCACACAAAATTACCGCGGCACATTGGTTGAGAATCACTGATTTAGATTTATCTGCTTCATAATATGTAGCTGCTCATATATATCTATGTATGTTCTACTCATATTTATTGTGCATATTTTTTCAGCTAATTATACTTTTTTTTTTACGTCTTCTTCAATTTGATTTTTTTTAATCAGTTGTTTTACGTTTTCAGTGAGTTTTATGCATTTTTCCCCTCCTTTCAGATTATTTCTATGCTTTTTTTTATTTTGGCCTTAGTCATGAGTCGCGCTTATTTTAATACACTATTTTTGAATTTTTTTCTTCAATCTCAGTCCTTTATGTTTTACATTTTTCAGTTATCCTTATTTTTATTTTTTCTAATGCTTTGTGTTTGTAGGTATGCCAAGCCATAGGAGAAGCAATCTTTCTCAGCGTTCCAATAGCTCTAGGGTTCAGCATGCTTCAGGGTCAAACATTGCAAGTAGTTGGTGTGCATCTTGAGTCTCCCTGTTTCTCGCATGGGTAACTCTATGTAGCATGCTCCCGTGTTTCCAGCCCTAAAAATTTATTTGTCTTTAGTTCTACTTTTAGCAAGACACACAATATTGTTTATCAGGGGGCTTTGATATAGATTTTGACAATTTTGAAAGAGATTTCTTCGAATAATGTTTTTGGGAAGCTTGACTTTTGTAACTACATAATTTGTGAATAATTTGTTATCATTATTGCTCTACTGTAGTTTCATCAATAAAGCTTTTTTTACTTTATTTTATTTTAATTTTTTCACATTTAATTCATTTACATAACTCTATTCTTGAAAATTGTTTTTTATTTTTTTTATGGTATCAACATTTCTGGTTCAATTAAGGTTTTTGTTAGCCTGCAGCACACCTTATCATAGCTCATTGCATTTATCAGGATAACTTTGCTGTTTTGATTTTTACACCATTGGTATTTTCATGCCTCTATAATATTATATTTGTTTGCAGAATTTTATAGACAATTTGGTTTGGGTTATATACATTAAGAATTTGTAAAAATATAAAGGTCAAAGTTTTACAACAAAAAAAAATTTGGAACACCATTTCTCTCCCATTTAATTTAATGATGCTTCATTTATGATTTTAAGAATTGCATTATTTTTATGCATATTATTTTTAAAAATTGTGTTAGCAAGACATGGAATATTGTTAAGTTAATGTATTATTAACATAAACTTTACCAACCTGTGAAGCGTTAGCTCCAGTCTTTTACCGCTGGGGGCAGCACTGTTAGAGCTAATAAATGCTTTCGATTGGTGCTTACTTTTACATGCTGTTTGTTTTTAGACTAAATTAATACACATCAAGTTAGCATTTTTTCATTCTTCAAAAGTTAAGATTATATTTTTAACGTTTCATAATACTTTTAAAATTAAAGCCGGAAATAATATTGCTTTTTCCCATCCTGCAGGTCTACATTACACTGCAACAGCTATCATAACTCTGGCTTTTGGCATTGATATTTATATAATGTGAAAGTACTGTTTGCTACCTTAAGCTCTGGAGAGATTATAATGTGTCTACAGATCCATCATGTGGAAATCACACCATAGTGAAAATGCATTTAGCTGGTAGCAATGTATCACATTTGTAGACATGTGGTGCGCTTACAGTAAAAGCAGTCGCTACCTACCCACCATGGTTATCATGGCCTGTACCACGCGTACTAGGGATAATTAAAAAAAAAAAGGAAGCAAGACCGAATACAAATAATTACATTATGTGTGGTTTCAGTTACATTTTGGCTATCTTCAGACAAAGGTACTGAATACATTCGGTAATTTTGTCTTTATATGGCAACAATGCTGTTACTGAAACATCACACATATATATATTTTTTTTTATTTGGTCTTGCTTTTTTGGTATTTTTAAAATTGCCCTTGACTATTAGAAAATTATGCAAATTAACTATTTAGATATGTAAATGCCGGATTAGGTGCCCTTTAAAATGTTTGCTCTGGCTGTTTCTTCTTGGACAGCCGAGAGTGAGGTGGACAAAGTGAAATTTTCAGGTTGTGCCGACCATTTTCCTTTATTCAAACTAATCATTAGATTTTTTTTTTAATTTTTATGAATAAAAGCCCAGTTTGGTTACTTGCACTCACTGGAGGGGTTGGACTTTTTCAAGAATCAGGAGCCATTGGGGCAATTTTTTTTTTTCAGAACAAAGTGTCTAAATCTGCATTCAATGATCCCGGGTCATGGTTTTTAAAAATTAACAGTTTAGACCACTCCTCCAAACAGCACTCTATTCATTAGATGTGTTTGTGAAATGGATCCTATATTTCAGATTTTTTCACAAGCATTTTCGATTTTGCTGTTTGCAATTTATCTCCATTTTGCTGAAAGAAAATTCATTACATTGAGTTTACAAACAGTTGGGGCCTCTATTCAATTATGCGTAAACCTCGCTCGAACACTACACAGGCGAAGCCGGGTCCAGTCGGGTAAAACCCGGGCGTTGCCCGGGCCACTCGGCTAGTATATATATATATATCGGATCCTGTTGTCACTCGTGTAAGATCCTGTTGACTCCTTTCAACTTACTGTCGGATTGGTGAATTGTGGTGAATCCTATGTCGGATTCTGTTGAATTGATGATTGATGGCGCAGTCTTGGTCGAATGGTGGGTTTCCACAGGGGAAATAACGAGCACCTGGATGGGATAGAACCTGGACTTCGCGAAAAGGGAGAGAGTGATTGAGACTGGAGGAGGTACCTTGCCTTTCACATGATAGAAGAGGACTTTACCTTGGTTGGAGATTAAGTTGGGCACGCCTTGCTTCTAACCCGGTCACCTACCTTCTCCCTAACTTCTTGTCCGAGATAATCGTCATTAACTATCTCGGCTTCTTATTGGTCGAAATCATTCTACGTGGCTACTTCTGATTCGCTATTAGTTGTTCATGCTTAACTGTGATTGGCTTAGCACCTCCATTGTCGCCATAATTGCAATCTTCCAGGAAGAAGAAGGTCTTTGAACTTTAGTTTTATGGGTCCTGGGCAGTAACCTTTATATATACTTCCTGGATGATGCAATCCTGGTAATTGCTGTTCCCTCTTTCGCGAAGCCTAACTTTTATTTAAATCTTTTGACGATACATTGCATAGATTGTGTTGGGATTACATATTGCTATATACAAATTATCATATATATAATTAAAATATAAATCAAAATAAAGAAACTATATAATATAGCATATATTACATGCAATCTCTCAAATATACCTAGCAATTAAGAATATTTAAAAAATTTGATATATATTGTTACATCAATTTTAATGCGCCTCACATTTATTCAAAATATTATATGATATTTAATATTTATTTAAAACAGAATATTTAGATTATCATCATTCTTTTTTATAGTTTCATTCCTTTTGTAATATTCATTGTACATATATCTTGATTGGTTATTGGAGCAAGAGAGGACCTAGAGGCAGACGGTGGATCGCAAACTACGAGGAAGACGATAATAAATAAACACAATAACTTTAAAAGGTAATTTATTTTTATTTATTTACTTTTATTTTTTTGCTTTAAATATGGAAACCCGCTCGGAAAACATGTATAACACCAAGAAAGAAGAAACCAAGGTCGACGACACTGCAGAGCTGCAACTAGGTGCAACAATATTTACAAAATATATATCTATTGAATTTAATAAATTAAACTTTGCTAGATATCAGTTCTCTTGGATCAGTAGAGTTAATGCCGTTATTAAGTCTGTACTCTTTAAATTTTGGCGGCACTTGAGTAAAACAACAGTGGAATCCTGAACGTTACATCCACAAAAATGCTTGGATCTTCCACTGCCTAAATTTTATTTTCCGAAAACTCTTGATATTACCATGGTTGGTTATAAATTAGGGAGAAAATATTTTGTAATTCCTTGGTTGAAAATACTCGTAAATGTATCATTTGTATTATTCAATAAGAATGATATTCTTGAGTCTGTATATGATTTTATTATAAAAGAAATATCAATATTGTATTTTGCTTATCCTCGAGCGAAAAATTAGTCAAGTCGTATTTCATATATTTTTAATACATATAATCTGTAATCAAAGGAGTTGGGGGGGGGGGGGGGGGGCAAAGTTCTAAGACTCCGAGGGAATCCTTGGCAGAAGCACGTCAGATCCATGTCGGTGACTACAATATTTGCAAGTTGTGGGTCACAGCTTCAATAGGGAAGGAGCTATGTAGTAAAGTATTTATTATTTTATTAACAGATCATCAATTCTGATAATCTTTTAATAATGCCTTTTCTTTTTTCTGATGTTTATATTTTGATATTCTATAAACATCGCTCGTTTCTTTTCTTGTATTTTATCAATTTTAATGTGTGCTTGCCTTAAATAAATTGCCGTATAATATGCTGAAGTATGTATTTTTTATACTTTACTACGTAACAATATCAACACTTGACCTCTTATATTTTTGAAAAATATTTTCCCATGAACAGGATATTAACGCAAAATTAGACTCAAATAGCAATTTCTTGATGTTTCAGGAAGCCTCTTGGGAAAAATTTTAGTCGTTGAGGTACAGCCTTCCCCATGCTGACGAAGGCCAACAATCCTAAACGCCTTCGTGGTTGACCTTTCTTGCTTTTACAAGAAAATAAGTTGCCCTAATATCACGGAGCAAGTTAAATCAACGTTCAGTTGATTTTCTTCCCACTAGATGGCGCTCTGCCATCTTATACTCACGTGAGCGGTCAGGATAGGTCTTTTTGTTTTAATATATCCCTATTAATATATATAGTCACGACCGTCTGTCGTGGCCTCTGTCGCGGATAATATACAGTTATCATCGTCATGCGTTCTTAATTCTGTCACCGTTTGCTTTTGGTTCAGTGGTAGAATGCTCGCCTGCCACACGAGCATTCCCGGCCGATGCATTTTTTTTTTTACAATTTTTAAAACTCATTTATATATTATACAAGAATGACATCCACGGCGCCAATTTATAATTGTAACGAATAGTATTTGAATAAAAGCATTTAATCGGGTAAACCCCGGGCGTTGTAGATTATAAACACAATAAGACCACATCCATGATAAGGTACAGTTTGGATTATAGATTATAAACACAAGGTAATAAGACCACATCCATGATAAGGTACAATTTGGATTATCTATATATATAAAAATGAATGTATGTGTGTGTGTGTCTGTCCTTTATGCCTGACCAAACCACTCATTGGAACGCCATGAAACTTTGGGAAGTTATTTAGTATAGTACTGGGAAGGTTTCTAGCAAATAAAATTTTTGAAATAACTTTTAGCCTAAAAATAATCAAGATAAATATTCTAATGTATCTGTTATAATTCAACAATCTGCTCTAAATATTATCATGATGATACGATGATTTTGTAATGTAGAAAATTAGGAAAGACAAAATTCAGGATGACACGGCAATTTATTTGAGACAAGAATAATGATACAATTCCAAGGCAAGATACTATTCCTTTAACTTCCAATTACCGAGGTAACCAATTAATATTGATTTTATTCAACTTATCGAGTATTTTTAAAGGGACCAGGAAAAAAATGTTCACTTTATCGAGAGATTCGTTAGACAAATCTTTACTCGGGTAAAACCCAAAACCCGGGCGAAGCCGGGTACATCCATACAAGAATAATGATACAATTCCAAGGCAAGATACTATTCATTTAACTTCCAATTACCGAGGGAACCAATTAACATTGATTTTATTCAACTAACGAGTATTTTTCAAGGGACCGGGAAAAAACGTTCACTTTATCGAGAGATTCGTTAGACAAACCTTTACTCGGGTAAAACCCGGGCGAAGCCGGGTACGTCCGCTAGTAGATTATAAACACAAGGTAATAAGACAACATCCATGATAAGGTACAGTTTGGATTATAGATTATAAACACAAGGTAATAAGACCACATCCATGATAAGGCACAATTTGAATTATAGATTATAAACACAAGGTAATAAGACCAAATTTCCAATGATAAGGTACAATTTGGATTATTACTATATATAGTTTAAAATACAATATAACGCGGCTGATGATTGTAAAACGAAAATTGCAATTATACCGCGAATGTTTCTTTTAAACAAAAATCGAAATCTATTTTAGAGAAATAACGATTATTTCTAACTTTAAGGATGAAGTATGATAGGATGAATTGTGAAGAGTAATGACAAACGGAAAAATAAAAGTGTCCAGGGGCGGGAATCGAACCCACAACCTTCTGCTTACCGGGCAGGTGCCATGTCCACTAGGCTACCCTGTACGTATTTTTCCGTTCGTAAATAATATTTAAAGTAACTTATAATACATTTAAAATACAATATAACGCGGCTGATGATTGTAAAACGAAAATTGCAATTATACCGCGAATGTTTCTTTTAAACAAAAATCGAAATCTTTTTCCGTTTGTCATTACTCTACACAATTCATCCTATCATACTTCATCCTTAAAGTTAGAGATAATCGTTATTTATCTTTAAAATAGATTTCGATTTTTGTTTAAAAGAAACATTCGCGGTATAATTGCAATTTTCGTTTTACTATATATAGTCACGAGAGTCTTTCCCGATCAGTCAGTCATTGGCCGGCCGCCTCTGTCAGGGATGCGCGCGCACAGGGAGGTCACGTGCTCGCCGACAAGAAGATAGGTCTACTGATCGATGAAAATTATATAAAAAAAAGAAAGAAAACATTTTAAAATTAAAAACTTCATTTTAAAAATAAATATATATTTTAAAATTACAGAATATTTTAATTTTCAATAAATTTCATAGATATATTATCCAAAAAATAATAATTTTGATAACTTGATTACTTTGATTACTAATTACCCATATTCTTCTGCTTTTACTTAATATTACCTATTTACTAAAATAATCATTGTATGCAAAAAAACATGCCTCCTAAGAAATATAACTCTGAAGAGGAAAGAAAGGCCACAGCTGCCGCAAGAAGGCAAAAAGCAAGGCAACAAGAAACAGCTGATCAACGCGCTGAACGACTCCAACGAGATGCTGAAGCTAAACGTCTACATCTAAGTAATGAAACGGCAGAACAACGTGCTGCAAGACTTCTGCGTAATGCTGAAGCTAAACGTCTAAAACTAGATAGTGAAACAGCAGACCAACGTGCTGCAAGACATCAACGTGATGCTGAGGCTCACAGGCGATATCGGCGACCGACAATGCGAACTAATGCAATTGATTTGGCTAATATAGATGAAAAAGAAATTATTGAATTTTTCTTTGGCCAAATGAATGAAAGATGCGAATTTTGCAATTCTTTAAATTTCATGGGAGAAAGACCCCCCAGATAGAAAATTCTCAGCCTGCTGCCATAAAGGCAAAATAGGTTTACCGGAGCAGGATTATCCAGAATACCTGGAAACCTTAATGAATGGCGTTGACCATAATAGTAAAAAATTTATGGAAAATATTAGATCTTACAATAGCTCATTGGCATTTGCATCCATGGGGGCAAATATTGCTACACCTCCAGGATATGGACCATACTGCTTCCGTATTCACGGTCAAATATATCATAGAACTGGAACACTTCACCCAGTAGGGGAACAGCCGCCAAAATTTGCCCAATTGTATATTTTAGATACAGCAGAGGCTACAAGAGAAAGACTTTCCATCCCTGAGAACCACGGATGTGATGAGAATGTTTTGAATAAACTTGCAGAACTGTTAGAAAAACATAAATAAGTTTGCAATGTCTTATAAAATGCTTCGTGACGTAGAAAAGGAAGCCATACAAGAAGCTAATAATAATGGCACAGAACTACCAAATATTGTAATGGCAATTAAGAACGATCGGACTCAAGACGTTCGACGATACAACAAGCCAACTGCCAGTGAAGTTGCAGTTGTCTTCCAAAATGATGATGGTGAACCTCCATTTATTCGTGATATACTGATTCATTTAAAACCAATAGAGAATCAGCCTATGTTAAAGCCAATTTCTATCTTAGATCCAAATTTGGATGCGTTGGTTTATCCACTATTTTACCCTAGAGCGGAACAAGGATGGACTACCTATCTAAAACAGAAACCCGGCTCAAGTCAAAGACTAAGTCAAATGCAATATTATAGTTATTTGCTGTCTGTCCGAGACAAGTTTAATCCTATTTTAAATGGGGGGAAACTAACGCAACAATTCATAGTCGATGCGTATGTAAAAATGGAAGCAAATAGACTCCATTACATTAAAGAAAATCAGTCCAAATTGAGAACTGAAAAATATAGTGGTCTCATGGATCAGATAAACGTAAGAGCTTAAAATGAAAATCTTAACGTTGGAAAGGCAATAATCCTTCCATCAAGCTTTGAAGGCAGTCCAAGAAATATACAACAAAGGTACCAAGATGCCATGTCAATTGTGATAAAATATGGAAAACCAGATTTATTTGTTACAATGACTTGCAATCCAAAATGGAAAGAAATAACTGAAAATCTTGAACCTTGGCAAAAAACCGAACATAGACCAGATTTGGTGGAACGTGTCTTTAACTTAAAGTTAAAAGAGTTGCTAAAAGAAATAAAAGCAGGGTTATTTGGAAAGTTAACTGCAATGGTCCATGTAATTGAATTTCAAAAAAGAGGGCTTCCTCACGCCCACATATTAATAATATTGGCTGCAGAGGCAAAATATAATACAGAAGCGGATATAGACAGAATTGTATCTGCCGAAATTCCAGATAAGGAAAAATTTCCGGTTCTTTTCGGAATAGTTACAAAACACATGATTCATGGTCCATGTGTAAAAAATAATCCAAGGTCCCCATGTATGGTCAATGCACGAAAAAAATTCCAAAAGATTTGATTCAATCTCAACAATTATGAACGTTGATGGATATCCAAAATACAAACGAAGAGTGATATCTGAACAGGTTTATGTAAATTCTAAACCTATCAATAATTCATGGGTTGTTCCATACAACGCATACATATTGTTAAGATTCAACTGCCATATAAATGTTGAAATCTGTTCATCTGTACAGGCAGTTAAATACTTATTTAAGTATGTATATAAAGGCCATGATTCTGCCAATATAGAAATACGTGAACAGACCTTGAATCACGATGAACCAACTAAATTTGTAGATTCAAGATATGTTGGCCCTGTAGAAGCAGGTTGGAGAATATTCGGATTCCATATGCATGAACAATCCCATGCTATAATACGGTTAGCCGTCCACTTGCCTGATTATCAAGATGTTGTATTTAATGACGATATCAGCGATGAACAGCTGCAAAATAGACTGAGTCGAGACTCAACATTAATGGGTTATTTTAAACTGAACCGTGCTGATCCTAATGCGAGGGAATACTTATATCGTGAAATCCCCGAGCATTATACTTGGAATTGCAAAGAGAGGCAATGGAACACTCGAAAATTGCGTGGAGCTAAAGTGATTGGCAGAATGTATACTGTCAGCGTTAAAGAACAAGAGCGCTATTATTTGAGGCTACTTCTCTTAAATGTAAAGGTAGCTCAGTCATTCGACGATTTAAAAACTGTCGACGAAATATTATATCCCAGATTTAGAGAAGCTGCACTTGCAAGAGGTCTTTTCCTCGATGATAGTGTATGGAAATCTACACTGGAAGATGGCGTCGTCATGAACATGCCAAAGCAACTTCGAGAGTTGTTTGCATATATTTGCGTATTTGGACCACCCGCAAAACCACGCGAATTGTGGGATGAATTTAAGCCTCACATGTGTGAGGACTTTTGCCGAAAGCATCATCATAATGATGATGCATGCACCCATTGCGAGGGTTATGCCATGAAAGAAATTAGTGACATGTTTCTAAGTTTTTATACGATTAATCCTTTTAATATATTGTAATACGCATAGAATCAAAAAGGATGAGTTTCTTTTATTGGGAAAAACGTTTCTAGCTTTCGGGCGTAAGCGGCCCTTCCACAGGAAATAATGGAACAATCTGTTCCAGAGATTGTTCCATTATTTCCTGTGGAAGGGCCGCTTACGCCCGAAAGCTAGAAACGTTTTTCCCAATAAAAGAAACTCATCCTTTTTGATTCTATGCGTTTTACAATATTTCTAAGTCATAGAGTTAATTATAACGAATATGGGCTTCCAGTGCCAGCATGGAACATCCCTGATGTTCCATGTTCAGAGGAATATATTTCTGAAACTGAAGTTCTTTTAGCCGCTGATAAAATGAAAAGTTTTAACGCTGAACAAACAGCAGCATATGATCAAATAATGACTGCAGTCAAAGATGTAACAATGAGACCAAAATGTTTCTTCATTGATGGTCCAGGTGGGAGTGGAAAGACTTACCTCTATACCTCCTTGATGCACTCCGTTAGAGGAATGAACCAAGTTGTTCTTCCAGCTGCTACTACTGGCATTGCAGCCAATTTATTACAAAGAGGAAAAACAATGCACTCCTTATACGGATCCCAATTCCGTTGAATGAAACTTCCGTTTTAAATATTAAAATGACTACAATGGCTGCTGGCACCCTCCGAAAGGCAAAGCTATTTATTATTGATAAGTGTACAATGGCTTCAAACCATGCCCTTAACACAATCGATAGACTTCTTAGAGAAGTCATGACTGAGGATAAAAGATATCCTAACCAAATTCCATTTGGTGGTAAGGTCCTCATTGTAGGAGGCGATTTTCGCCAATGCCTACCAGTAATACCTCATGGTATGAGAGCACAAATTGTGCAAAGTTGTTTGAAATATTCTCAGACATGGAGCCATTTTGAGCACTTACCATTGGTAAGAAATGTAAGGGCCAGATCGGACCCCGAATACACAGAATGGCTATTAAAGCTAGGCAATGAAAGTCTTCCAACCTTTGACGATTTGGGAGCAGATCTCATTGAGATTCCCCAAGAACTAATATGCAAAGACGATATAGTCCGAGAAATATTTGGAGACACAATTACTCCTGAATTGGTTGAAACCATGTCACAAAGAGCAATATTGTGCCCCAAGAATTACGATGTTCATAATATGAATGACCAAGTCATGGACTTTATAGTTGGCGACTACCACACTTATTTAAGTGATGATTCCGTTGTCTCAGACAGCGATGAAGAGCGGAATAATTTTCCCGTTGAATTCCTGAATAGTGTTACTCCTTCAGGAATGCCGCCTCATCGTCTAAGATTAAAGGTCGGATGCATTATTCAGCTTCTTAGAAATCTGAAGAAGGGTTTATGTAATGGAACCCGCTTTACTATTAAATCATTAAAGAGTAAGGTCATTGAGGCAGAAGTCCTGACTGGCTCAAATAAAGGGGACATTGTATTGATTCCCCGAATAGATTTGGCCCCATCTTAAACAGGATTGCACTTCATAATGAAGAGACGGCAATTTCCTGTAAAACCTGCCTTTGTCATGACCATAAATAAGGCACAAGGTCAAACGCGAGAACGTGTTGGCATTTATTTGCCGGAGCCTTTATTCGGTCACGGACAACTTTATGTTGCCTTTTCAAGAGTGAAACACAGTAGTGATGTTAAAATCATGATTAAAGATTCAGCACTGCAAGGCAGGCTAATTGAAGGAAGCGACAGAGTCTTTACTCGAAATGTCGTATTTAAAGAAATATTTTAAGCTAGCCCAGCGTGGCATAAAGGAGTAACCCTCAGTAAATATCTACATAAAGGAAGGAAAACCTATAACCCGTGTGATAGCACGTAGTTAAGCAATGCCCTTAACCTGATGAGTGCCAAGGCTAGGCCGAAACGTTGCTATCACTTCTACATATTATTTGAAATCTGAAATGTTCGAGAATATGGTTTCTTTGTATCATTTTGTTCTCGAAGAACAAACAGGATAATTAGATTATTTAGGTATAGGCAAAAGATTGATGACGGTATACTTGCAAAATCTTTTTTTCGCAACTACTGTTATCTATATATATATATAAAATCAATGTTTGTATGTTTGTTTGTTCGTATATATGTCCGGTATACATATTCGCAGTAGTTCACTAATTCAAACCAATATTTCCATACATAGATAAAGATATACGGGGAAGACGATAGGCTATTTTAAAATTTATATGATTCAATTATTAAAACTATATATTCAAATTATTCTACCTAACTCACGAACAGCGCCCGCTATCAAAGATTAGATTAAAATATGCTGATGCAAACAAATAGATAATGCTAATAACAAACAATTATTATTAAAATATCTTATCTAAATATATATCACTCGGGTAGATATGCACACGGGTCAATCCCGGGGCGAAGCCTGGGTTACCCGTCTAGTATATATATAAAAGTCAGTGTATGTATGTATGTGTGTTTGTTCCTATGTCGGCTATACACGTCCACAATACGTAACTAATCTGACTGAAATTTTAACAGTATATAGAGTAGAATCTGGAAAAACTTATAGTGAAAATTTCAGGTCTCTATCCCCAATATTCTTCGAGTTATTGGCAAATTGCGTTGCAAATTTACCCTATCGCTCGCAAGCAGCGCATCTAGCGGTGAAGATGGGAAGTAATATCAGCTGACCTAATGTACATGTGAACCGTGTTTTAACAGGACATAGAGAAAAATCTGGAAGAGATATTTTTCGCATTTTTAGGCAAGAAAAATTGAAATTGACAGGTTCTGGGCATTAATAGTTGTTTTTTAATTCAGAAAATGATTATGACAATATTGCTATATCATGTTTTATTATCAGATACAAATTTATATCGGGAAAAATTCCAAAAAGCAGAGACCACGGGTGAAACCAGTTAATTTTTTTGTATGCAGGAACAAATTTCTAACAGAAAAACATTCATTCGAGCAGAAGACACAAAGCCAGATCATCTTTCTATAAAAATATCGCTTCTCAGACACAAAGTTTGGAGCGGGACATTTCACAAGAGTAACATCCACGGCGCCAATTGTAATTTTCAAATATCGTTGTGAAAATTTACATTTTTATATATTAAAAACACACAAAGTTCGGAGCGGGACGTTTCACAATAGTGACATACACGGTGCCAATTTTTAATTGTAACGAATAGTATTTGAATAAAAACATTTAATCGGGTAAAACCTGGGCGTTGCCCGGGTCATTCGGCTGGTTCATAATATATAGGAGAAAAGAGAACAGGCTAAATCAATGTTTAGTTGATTTCTGTTCCACCAGATGGCGCTCTGCCTTCTGTAAAGCACATGTGCTCCAGGTCAGGATATGCAATTTTTATTTTTGATTTATTTATATATGTGTGTTGAAAATAAATTGAACATATATTTATATTCCATCGCCTTGTAAATTGCAGAAAAATATTTATAATACTTAATCACAACTATATTTTTTGAAAGGAAATATTCTAGGGTTTTAGAATCTTTATTTCGAAAAAAAAATAGGAAACTAAAGAACTACAGACTCAAGAATATCGTTCTTATTGAATAATACAAATGATACATTTACAATATTTTCACTAAGGTATTCCAAATTATTTTCGCCCTAATTTCTATGACACACAATTTATAACCAACCATGGTAATATCAAGAGTTTTCGGGAAATAGAATTTACGCAGTGGAAGATCCAAGCTGTTTTTGGGGATGTAACATATATATATGTGGATGGCCTTTCTTGATTTATCAAGAAATTGGGTTGGCCAAATATCACGGAGCAAGCTAAATGAACATTTATTTTATTTTTGCTCCACTAGATGGCGCTCTGCCATCTAAAAAGCACATGTGCTCGTGGTCAGGAGATGCCTTCTTTATTTTTAATATCAACACCTGACCCACTTATCTTTTTTTCTATTGTTTTTTCATGTGTTAAGCGTCTTTACGCAAATTTAGCCTTAAATACCCATTTCTTGATTTTTCGGGAAGCCATTGGGACCAAAAATCTTTTTTGGTTGCAGTGGTTACAGTCTTCTCCACGCTGACGAGCGCCAAAAGCGCGAAACGCGTTCCTGGATGGCTTTTCTTGATTTATCAAGAAATTGGGTTGGCCAAATATCACGGAGCAATCTAAATAAACGTTTAGTTTATTTTTGCTCCACTAGATGGCGTTCTGCCATCTAAAAAAAACATGTGCTCGTGGTCAGGAGATGCCTTCTTTATTTTTAATATCAACACCTGACCCACTTATCTTTTTTTTTCTATTGTTTTTTCATATATATATATATTGTTACGAGAAGAGCACTTGCAACCTCCGCCAGTAGATGGCGCGTTCGCCTGTTTTGCATCCGCAACTGATGCGGGAGTCGCCGACTGCTGTGATCCCGTTTCCTGCGGAGGCCACCTCTCCTGGCTGTAAATACCTTTTCATATTGGCCCCAGGGGGTGGCGTAATGTAAATACCCGTTGTTTATTATTCAAGTTATATGTAATGTTTAGTAATAGACGGCAATAAATAAGTGCTTCTAGTCTCCGTGCCGCCTCCTGTCATTCCTCTAGCCATTGCCATCTTCGTCGGGCTGCTGCTGATACTACTCTTGTGGTAAGTCTCTCGTGTCCCCCCACCAGTGGTAAGGCCGAGAGATACTGCCAGAGGAAGGGAGTGTCCACTCGAGCGGTGGAACTCGGGACGTCGTCAGGGTGCCTGCAGGGAGGAGCTACTCCGCGACCGAAGGAGCGAATCGTACAAAGAGATCGGGAGGGATCACGCGTAACACTGGTGTCAGAAGTGGGATTCTTCCTCGTGGAGGTCACCAGGAGGCTCCTTTGGAGATATCTTTGGTTGCTGACGAATGCCCATCGAGACTAGAGGTCAAAAAATGGCCTCGGAGCAGAACTTGCTGGCCACAATCACCCAGATGATGCAAGGGCTTCAGGAAGAAAAGCTTCTTAGAGAAAAAGAGAAAGAGGAAGAAAAGCTTCTTAAAGAAAAAAGAAGAGTTCTTAAAGAAGAAGAGAAAGAAAAAAGAAGAGTTCTTAAAGAAGAAGAGAAAGAAAAAAGAAGAGTTCTTAAAGAAGAAGAGAAAGAAAAAAAGAAGAGTTCTTAAAGAAGAAGAGAAAGAGAAAGAAAAGTGTCTTAGAGAAAAAGAGAAAGAGGAAGAAAAGGTTCTTAAAGAAGAAGAGAAAGAGAAAGAAAAGCTTCTTAGAGAAAAAGCGAAAGAGGAAGAAAGGCTTCTTCGACAGCAGGTGAGGGAAGAGTTCCACCAGAAAGTGACAAATTTGAATATTAGATTCCAGAGTGAGATCGGGGGGATCCAGGCAGCCTTAGAGAATAATATTGGCGAAGTCCGGACAGAGTGCAAGAGTGAGATCGGGGGGCTCCAGGCAGCCTTAGAGAATAATATTGGCGAAGTCCGGACAGAGCGCAAGAGGCTGGAGATCGAGCTGGCGCGCATGAAGAGTCTAGAGGGTGCTGTGATCTCCCCTACAGGCCGCAATATACCTCCGCCTACCTTTGACGGACAAACTTCCCTCGAGGGTTTTAGGCGACAATTCGAAGCAGTGACTCTCAACAATGGCTGGGGAGAGACCGAAAAAGTGACAAATTTGATTGTGGCTCTTCGGGGACCGGCCTTAGATCTGCTTCAGGCGGTTCCGCGTGCAGATCAACAGAGTTATGCGATGTTGATGGGAGAACTTGAGTTGAGATATGAAGAACAACATCTAAGGCAAGTATACCAAGCTCAACTTAAGCTAAGAAGACAAAAAGTCGGGGAAAGTTTGCAGGGGTTTGAAGCTGATGTCAAGAGGCTCTGTCATCTGGCCTACCCTGGTGCTCCCATTGATTTCCTTGACCAATTGGCCGCCCAGACGTTTATCGATGGTATTCGAGACGTGGAAGTCCAGAGAGTGCTACGACTTGCTTCTTTCGATAAATCAAGAGAGGCGCTGGTTCGCGCCCTGGAGGTGGAGGCGGCCTACCGAGTGAGCGAATCGGGGCACTCACGGGTCCGTGGTGCAGAATTAATTGCGGAGCAAAGCACCACTGGAGGCGGTGGGGAATCGGACGCCATTAAGGAGATACTGAAGAAACTAGAACAGCTAGTAGAGACTGGCAGGCCTGGCAGACGATCGGTTGGGCCCTGTTTCCGCTGTGGACGATATGGTCATCTAAAGAGGCAGTGCACCGTCAGACTGCCCGACCAGAGACAACCGGAAAACTAAATTCTGCCAACGTTATGGGGCAACCGTTGGCTGTGGTGAACCCGCCCCACAATATTGTGTCTATCCGTGAAATAAAAATGACCTATGACACTCTGATGATAGAAATATTTGTAAACTCAATAAGGATGAGGCCCACTGTCGACACTGGGGCAATGGTTTCCCTCATAAAAAAGGATGTGATAAGGAGTGCGCCAACTCCGTTGCGGCATGGCATGATGCTGAAAACAGTCACAGGAGACACATCGCCAATCTTGGGAGGACTGGACGTGGAGATCTGCCTCGGAGGAATTCGATTTAATCATCGAGTGCTGGTGGCGGAGATTGATGACGAGTTCATTCTTGGAATGGATATCCTCAGGAGGCAAGATTTTACGTTCGATCCAACGCAAGGAGTTTTGACATTGGGCAGCGAAAGCTTTGTGCTGTCAAAAGAGGGCCAGAAAGATGAAGGAGTTCGACTGTTTGCTTGTGAGGATAAGCACATTGATGGAAACAGCGAGGGGGTGGTCAGGGCTGTCGCGGAGGAGCCTTTGGGATGTTGCATTGGATTAACGGAACCAACTGATAACTCGGCGAAAAATCTCTTGGTGGCCAGAACACTCGTCAATACTATTCACGGGAAAGTCCCCATTAGAGTGGCCAACGTTTTTTTTAGTCGAGTTCGCATAAGAAAAGGATACCTCTTGGCGACTTGTGCACCCATTTCAAGAATTTCTACGAAAGAAGACGGTCAACACAAAATAATAAGGCAGACGAAGTTGGAACTGGACTTAAAGGATCTGTCGGAAGAAGAGGCTCGGAATGCTCGGGCGTTTCTCAAGAAGAACCAGGACGTATTTTCGTCTGGAGATGGAAACTTGGGGAGGACAGATCTGGTCTGGCACCGGATAAATACTGGCGATGCTCGGCCTATCCGGCAACCACCTAGACGGCTGCCTATGGCGACACAAGAAGAAGTGACTGGATTATTAAGGAAAATGAAACGGGACGGAATAATCGAGGAATCCAACGGCCCGTGGTCTTCGCCCGTGGTTCTGGTGACAAAGAAGGACGGTACTACAAGATTTTGTGTAGACTATAGGCGGCTAAACGACATAACCAAGAAGGACAGCTACCCCTTGCCGCGGATCGATGACACTCTAACAACACTAGCGGGGTCGTCGTGGTTCTCTACTCTAGATCTCAAGAGTGGGTACTGGCAGGTTGGCATGCATCCAGAGGACAAAGAAAAGACGGCGTTCAGTACAGGCAACGGGCTCTATCAATTCACCGTGATGCCTTTTGGCTTGTGTAATGCGCCGGCCACTTTTGAAAGATTGATAGAGCTCGTACTTAAAGGTTTGGCCTGGAAGACCTGCTTGGTTTACCTTGACGACATAATGGTCATGGGCAGGACTTTCGAGGAACACCTTCGGAATTTGCAAGAGGTCTTCGATCGATTTAGGGCAAACAACTTGGCATTGAATCCAAAGAAATGCCAACTATTTCAGAAGAGTGTAAAGTTCCTGGGTCATATAGTGTCCACTGAGGGAATCAGGACCAGTGACGACAAGATCTTCGCCATCATAAATTGGCCCGAACCAAGAGATAAACATGAATTACGGAGCTTCCTTGGGCTGTGTACGTACTATCGACGCTTCGTGGAGGGATATGCCGATATTGCTGCCCCGTTGCATCGATTAACAGAGGCCAGGGCATCATTTCATTGGAATGAAGAATGTGAAAAAGCATTCCGAGCTCTAAAAAGAAGCCTTCGTTCTAGTCCAATTTTGGCGTATCCTCAGCCGGGAACAAATTTCATTTTGGATACGGACACCAGTAACCTTGGTATTGGAGCTGTGTTATCCCAGGTTCAGGATGAGGATGAACGGGTTATTGAATTCTTTAGTAGGGTACTGACTAAAGCGGAACGGAATTACTGTGCCACGCGGAAGGAACTTTTGGTTATTGTAAAAGCAGTGGAGAATTTCCATAAATATCTTTATGGGCAGAACTTCCTGATCAGGACAGATCATGCCGCCCTCACGTGACTGTTGCGGATGAAGAATCCTGAGGGCCAAGTGGCGAGGTGGCTGGAAAAATTGCAGCAATACCATTTTCAGATCAAACACCGGCCTGGAAGAAAACATAACAATGCAGATGCTCTCTCCAGAAGACCTTGTGGCGCTTGCAAGCATTGTGAGAGAATTGATGAACATGAAGTAACCTCAATGAGGACAACAATGGTGCCGAGTAACGATTGGACCGCTGAAAGTTGTAGGACTATCCAGCAACGGGATCCCAACATCGGCCCAATCTTGGAATGGAAAGAAAGGGGGAATGAAAGACCAAGCTGGGAAGTGATATCCGACAAGAGCCCCGAATTGAAGACCTTGTGGTCACAATGGGACTCCCTCAGTATAAATAACGGACTGCTGTAAAGAATTTGGGAAAGTGCCGATGGAAGGAGTAAAACCATGCAGCTAGTAGTTCCTAAGGTCCAAATTCCCAATGTCCTGCGGGAAATACACGATGGGGTCTCGAGGGCTCATTTTGGCATTAATAAAACGCTAAAGAAAGTTAGGGAGAGATTTTATTGGGTCTACTATCACGAGGATGTTGAAAGGTGGTGCAAGGAATGCGACAGGTGTGCCGCAAGCAAAGGACCAAAAACTAGGTCCAGAGGAGTGATGAGGGAATACAATATGGGCGCACCATTTGAGAGAATCGCGATCGATGTAGCCGGTCCATTCCCAGTCACAGAAGGCGGCAACAAATATATTTTGGTCGCCATGGACTATTTCACAAAGTGGCCTGAAGCCTACGCAATCCCGAATCAGGAGGCTACGACGGTTGCGAAAGTTCTAATGGACAACCTGATTTGTCGGTTTGGAGTGCCACTGGAACTGCATTCGGATCAAGGACGAAACTTCGAGGCAGGGGTGTTCCAAGAATTGTGTAGGCTGTTGGGGATTCGGAAGACAAGAACTACTCCCCTTCACCCCCAATCTGATGGAATGGTTGAAAGGTTCAATAAAACAATGGAGGAACATCTGTCTAAAGTTGTGGAGCAGCACCAAAGGGATTGGGACGTAAGACTGCCGCCATTTCTTATGGCGTACCGAGCCGCCATTCACGAGACAACTGGGCAGACACCGGCCAAGATAATGTTTGGAAGAGAATTACGACTTCCATGTGATTTGGAGTTCGGCAGTCCTGGGGAGCCGCCGGCAGAGGTAACTGATTATGTAAACAATCTGAGGAGTATTCTGTTGGAGACTCACGAATTGGTTAGGGCCAAGATTCGCACGGCAAGCCACCGGATGAAGACTCGCTATGACCAAAGGGCGAACCACGATGGATTTAGACAAAATGATTTAGTATGGCTGTTCGATCCAAAAAGAAAAAAAAAGGAATTTCGCCAAAATTAATGTCAGTTTGGGAAGGGCCCTACAAGATCATCAAAAGGATCAATGATTTGGTCTACCGTATCCAGCGAAGTTCTAAATATAAGGCCAAGGTGGTGCATTTGGGACGACTGGCTTGTTACCAAGGAGATAAGACTAATTGGACCTGATCGGGACGATCTGGTTTAAGGGGGAGGTAGTGTTACGAGAAGAGCACTTGCAACCTCCGCCAGTAGATGGCGCGTTCGCCTGTTTTGCATCCGCAACTGATGCGGGAGTCGCCGACTTCTGTGATCCCGTTTCCTGCGGAGGCCACCTCTCCTGGCTGTAAATACCTTTTCATATTGGCCCCAGGGGGTGGCGTAATGTAAATACCCGTTGTTTATTATTCAAGTTATATGTAATGTTTAGTAATAGACGGCAATAAATAAGTGCTTCTAGTCTCCGTGCCGCCTCCTGTCATTCCTCTAGCCATTGCCATCTTCGTCGGGCTGCTGCTGCTACTACTCTTGTGGTAAGTCTCTCGTGTCCCCCCACCAGTGGTAAGGCCGAGATATACTGCCAGAGGAAGGGAGTGTCCACTCGAGCGGTGGAACTCGGGACGTCGTCAGGGTGCCTGCAGGGAGGAGCTACTCCGCGACCGAAGGAGCGAATCGTACAAAGAGATCGGGAGGGATCACGCGTAACAATATATATACTGTAATCATATATATATTTATATATAGAAGCATAGGGCGCCTCTCCCGTTAAAATAAACGTCAAAACCTAACGCCATCTATTGACCGTCGCAGCAACTAGCGGCCTCGGGTGGGTGACAAAGCCACAACACAAACTTTGCCAAACTGAGAAGCGTCCACCTAGAGACCATGGTTTCGGGCTAATAGCCCTCGTCAGTTTGACAAAGTTGGTGTTTTGGCTTTGTTACCGACCCGAGGCCGCTAGTTGCGGCGACGGTCAATAGATGGCGTCAGGTTTTGACGTTTAATTTGAAGGGAGAGGCGCCCTATGCTTCTATAGATCAATTTCCTCCCGGAAAATTTTCTAACTATATTTATGTCGAATCTTGCCGACTCTCTGTTCACTCTGTGGTAGTTGTGACATCGAAGGTGCTGTCAACTGGAAGTTGGGATTGGATTGGGGTGAATTTGAGGTCGGGATGAAAGTAGTGAGGACACAGGATAGGTTGGTCAAGGGAACCGATGCTGATAGACAGAGATTATAAGAGGAGAGTGAGCTTACGCCCCGCGATTTACGCTGGATCAGGAAACACGTCTAGTGCGGATGAGACTCGGAGACGATCCTGAGGCTTCCCCAGTCGGGTGGTGTCACGTGACCTCTATTGAGATTTTGATTGGTCCTTCATTACATCATGGAAGATGAAGAATCGCCTTGAGTGGGGTAAACGACTGGGACGCCATCTTTGATAGTTATAGCAGAAAGTGTGAGGATGGAATATTGACCCAAATAAAGTTGTTTTTAGCGAATTCAACTCTGGGGTCTTTTTTCTTGGAGTTCTCTGGTATAAAAGTGTCGTAGAGCTAGCGCTAATGATGCGAGATAAAAATCTTTCCTCTCAACTCTAGGTCTAACTGCAATCGTTTATTAATATCTATAATCGTATTATCTCCTTGTTTTTCTCTGTCTGTCTGACATACAGTCCGTACATTCTTTGGCTCTTAACAGTACATCATGTTATACAATAGTAATAAGTTCGGTACAGGGTACAAGGTGGTAGGACATATGCAGGGACATGGTAGAATGACTGGGGTTTTAAATTATCAGATTTATATATGTGTGTTGAAAATAAATTATACATATATTTATATTCCATCGCCTTGTAAATTGCAGAAAAATATTTTTGATACTTAATCACAACTACTTCGCAGAAGGTTTCTTTTCAAACACACAGAAGAAAATATATAATTATATTTAAGGCACAAACTTAGGGTCAAGTTTAATAAGAGATTTAGGTATTGTTACGCGAAAGCCGTATAAAACCAAGTTTAGAGCTGATCGTCTGCTGCCCACGTCTACTGTGAATTATTCCCAAGAAACTAATTAAAAATTATTTTTATTTTACATAGAAGTGGTCGTTCAGGGAGGTGGTCGCTCTTTTCAGGTTGGTTTCTCTAAGCCACATTCGTTTTTGGGAAACTTCATTCAACTGTAGGATATCAAAACCAATTATCAACAACAACAGAGAAAGATAGCTGAAAGGTGAGTGGGCAGAATTGATTTTTTATAAAGGAATCGAAAAGTGTGGTGATGTGTGAATTCCTCTATAGTGGGGGTGCCTTTTATTAAATTCCAAACTGGAGAAAAATTCATTTGTTTTCAAGCCGAGCGTAAAAATTGCTTCTTTATTGTAGACGTTTATCTTGAGCCGGACAAAGTGTGGAGGAATTGGTTTTAATTTCGTTTCCTCTTTTTTTCCAAAATAAAGATTCTAAAACCCTAGAATATTTCCTTTCAAGAAATGAAATGTTTTCCTTCTAACTATTTGCACGACGAAATCGTTTATCTGAACAAAGAAGAAATATATCGCGCGAATAGAATCTGTTATGTTAGAGTATTTTAAATGACACTCCAGTTATCAAACACTTTAAATCCATTCTATATTTTGACGCAAGTTACATATTAAAGCACTAATTACGTATTTTCACACTGTTTTGGTGTTTAAAATATAATATATACATAATTGTATCACTGTTTTTGTTATTTTCATACGGATTTCTTACAATAGAGATAATTTATTCTCACACTAATCTTCTCTCAATACGGAGATTTTCCTACATCAAATATCCTATCTTCAGTGTATCCACATCTTATAAAAGGTAAATATCTGAAAGTTTTCGGAGAGCGATCTTGTGGATTGAAATGACGAAACTGCTGTTGGCTTCTAACCACTGATGTGAGACATATTTTTCTTTGAAAAATTGAATCTACATCGCGCAATAATATTTGACAAAATAATCATTTAGAGATACGTTTTTAAAAATACATTTTATTATTATTATATTATTATAATACAATTATTTCAAAGAAACTTATCACTAAAAACGATTTTTTTAACAAATATTTTTTTTTACCGTCTAAAATGAATAGGTCCATAATTTCCTTAAATATCTTTATTTTGTAGGTCCGCGTTCGAAAAAATTATAAAAGTAAGTGAATATATATTTATTCAGTTACATGAATATACATATTTGAGTTGAGAAAAACATATTCGCAACAAGCGAAAATAAGACAGTTATGGGAAGACAATGAGAAAACTGGCGGTTGACGGCGGAAAACGCCTATGGGTCAGTTCATGGAGCAGCTCCACCAAGCGTCGCTGGTAGCAACGGTTCTCTTGCTTCCTTCTATCATTTAACCAAGAATATTTCTAAAGTTCTCATATATAAGCGAAACAGTGGTAGATTAACCACAGATGAGCCAGGCTCTCCTAATAAATATCCAACGTAATGCGGACAATAAGAAAAGTTGCTTCATTTGAAAAAGAAAAAAAAAAAAAGCTCAAAAATATTCATTTAAATATATATTTCTATTTACAAGAGCAGGAATCGCCTGACATCATTTGAAGAAGAAACAAAAGTTAACGGCGACGAGTTTCTTTTATTTAAAAAATATATATTTTTAATTTTATTCATTGTTAATTCTACTTTTATCATCATCGTTTTTAGAATAACTTTCAGTTTTGTTGTAAATATGCGTATATAACATATCTATCTTTTTGAATCACTAATATTGGATTAACTTTTAAAATTCTATATATATTGTAAAAATAACTAATGTGTAATATTTCCTCAAGTAATTGAAAATAAAAGCTACTTGATGGCAAAAATAATTATATTTTTTTTTTATCACGACTGTACCTTCAACCCTTTATCTTATCGATCCTTTGTCTTATCAACCTTTATCTAACAACAAATAAATTATTCATAACATATATATATATATATATATGTTATATTGAAATATTTTATTTAAAAATGTTATATGTTAAAATGTTATTTTATTTAAAGTTATAATTTCATAGATATAAATACTCTGTTTTAATCGACCGCCAGAGGTCACGCTTCTACTATATAAACTGCGTAGGCAATATCAGGTCTAGTTCCAGTCATGAGGTACATTAAACTATCAATTGTCTGTCTGTATGGAATCTTGTTCATTTCTTCAATTTCCTGATTATCCTTTGGGCACATCTTTTTTGTTAGTTTGAGTAAGGATCATAAGGTACAGATTGTAACTTAATTTCAAGAAGGTTGTAATGTTCAAGTGTTCTTTCAATGTATGAGGCTTGATGTAAGAAATAACATTTTAGTCGTTCTATCTCGATATATTTGTAGGCCAAGGAATCGGCAGTAAAAGTTTTTATTAAAAAATTGGAATATAAGTACTGTACTATATCATCTAAATGTTGTTTATTTACACTGCAGATTAAGCAATCATCTACATATATTGCAAGTAATATGTAAGACTGTTTACATTTCATTGTATAGACACATGAATCTGATATGCTAGGTTTGAGATCAAACTTAATTAAAAACTCATGGAATTTCTTGTTCCACATTCTGGGGGATTGCTTAACACCATAGATGCTTTTCTGAAGAGAGCAAACATGATTTGGAAAATCTGGGTTTTCTTAATCTTGGGGTTGTTCCATGTAAAGTTCTTCTTCCAAATCACCATTCAAGAAGGCAGATTTTACATCTAATTGAATCATTTCCATATCAAGTGATGCAGAAAGTGATAAGATTGTTCTAATTGAATCGAATTTTACTACTGGAGAAAAGGTTTCATCAAAATCAAGTCCTGAATTTTGTGAATAACCTTTCGCAAATAGTCTAGCCTTAAACATTTTATTTGATCCATCTGCATTTTGCTTTATTTTGTATACTCACTTGCATGCAATAGCTTTTCTGTCTGATGGTAGTGTCACATAAGTCCATGTTTGATGTTTCATCAAGGAATTGAATTCATCGTCCATAGCTAGTTTCCACTTTTTTGAGTTTTGTCCTACAATTGCATCTTCATAGTTCAATGGTTCTTTGTCATGGACATAACAAGCATATGAAATAATTCTTGTACAGTTGGTTGATGATTGTTCCTTTTCTCTGATTCTATTCCTGAGAGGGTATCGACATGATTATTCTGGTTTGGTACTGGTATTTGTGCTATCAACACTTTCTTCACTATATATAGTTACCTGCTCTTGTTGGTTATCCTGGATATTTTCTGATGTATTAGCTTCAGTAAATATTACATCTCTGCTTATGATAATTTTTCTAGCAATAGGATCCCACATTCTATAATTTTTGTTAGTTTCAGTATATCCAACAAAAAATGTACGAATACTCTTTTTGTCTAATTTCTTTCTGTTATCTTTTCGTATATGCACATAAGCGTTACATCCAAAAGTTTTCAAATGTAAGATGGAGGGTTTTCTCTTGTACCATATTTCATAAGGTGTAGAATTTCCCAATACTTTAGTAGTACAACTATTTAAGAGATAGACTGCCGTGTTTACGGCTTCAGCCCACAGTTCAAGCGGCATTTTTCTTCCATGTAACAAGCATCTAGCTGATTCAACTATTGTTCTGTTATCTCTTTCAGAAATTTCATTCTGTTCTGGGGTATATGGAGCAGTGAGTTCATGAACAATTCCTAGAGATTTTAGATAATCAGAAAAATTCTTATTTAAGAATTCTGTGTTATTATCTGTTCTGAATCTTTTTATTTTATTTCCAGTTTCAGTCCTAACTATTTTTATAAATTCTTTAAATTTCTCAAGTACATCTGATTTATGCCTAATGAAGTAGGCCACTCTAAATCTTGAAAAATCATCCTTGAATGATACAAAATCTAATGATCCACCTGGTGATCTTTCACTCATTGGTCCACAAACATCTGAATAGATCAGCTCTCCTGGATAGGTCGAATTTGGACTTGTTGACGCGTGAAATCTTTCTATTTAGTTTTCCATAGATGCATGATTCACATAGTAAAGAATAGGCTTTTCTCTAATTTTAATGTTTTCTTCAAAACATTATTTTCAAACATTTGGGTTAATTTTATAGGATTTACATGACTCATTTTTTGATGCCATATATCTAGACTTAAATGATCAACATGAGTTTGTGAAGATTGCTTTGCTTTAATAAAAATTCTATAAAGATTTGAATTGTCCTTTATTCCAGTAACTAGCACTTTCGAATTTTTTATCAATTTTATCTGATTTCCTTTACAAATGAGCGTCAAACCATGTTTTGTTGCAGTAGATATTGAAAAAAGATTGGTCTCCAATTCAGGTATATAGAGAACATCCAAAAGAGTTGCATTAATTTCCTGACTATCAACATAAGAGAGAATATGAATATTTCCCTTACCTTTTGCATAGATCTTCTTTCCATCTCCAAGGCACACAGGATGAACACCTTCTGGTATTTCTTCAAACGTAGAGAACCATTCTCTTCTGAAAGTCATGTGATCCGTTGCTCCAGAATCTGCAATCCAGGAATCCTTTGTTTCAGCGAGGAAGGCACTTGTCTCAGCTGAAAAAGCACAGCTATCATCTTTGGCTGAAGAACTTGGCTGGTGTCCTTTTTGTTCTTCCTTTCTTTTATAGCATTATTTCCACCAATGTCCTTTCTTCTTGCAATATCCACAGTGTGTGTTCTTCTTTTTTTTTATCTTTAATGGATTGTTGGTGCTGCTGGTGTTTGTTGGATGCTGTTGAATTTCTGTTGAACTTTGAAAAAGTCATCAAGGCATTATCTGGATTAAAATTTCCGGAAGAATCCCAATGATCCTGTAAGCTTTCTTCTTTCAGTAATCTTGCCGTCAAGTTTTCTAGAGTCTTTTCTTCTGATGAAACTGAATCCCACGCTGTTATGAAATTCTTCTATTTATCAGGCAAGCTGCAAATTATCTTTGTAATTAGGGCAACATCAGAGATTGGTTCACCTAGATCTTTCATTTCTTGTGCCTGAGTTTCAACTTTGGAAATGTGAGAAGCAATATTATCTCTCTCTCTCTCTCATTTGGATTTATTTTATATTAGAAAAATCTTTGTTGCAGCAAATATTTGTTTGTTTCAGATTTCAGTTCATATATTTTTGATAATTTCTTCCACATTTCTGCTGAAGTCTGTCAATTAACAATCTGTTGAAGATATTTAAACTCGAGAGCAGAAGTGATCAGCATTTTGGATTTTGCATCTTTCTTTTTCCATTCAGAGAATTTTGCAATATCCTCTATTTCAGGTTTTACTTCAGAGCCATCAGTTATACTAAGAAGATCTTTTGCTTCTAGAATAATCTTCATTTGAAATTTCCATAGATGAAAATTATCGCCGTTGAATTTTTGAATTTGTGGAAGTTCAGTTGCCATCTTGAGTTAGCAAGCGAATTTCAGCTTAGATAAACAAAAATATTTGATACCAACCAAGCTCTGCTGCCATGTAAGAGAATCAGAGGTTGGATCTCAAAAGTATTGTTTAATTAACAATAATATTATATTAAGATGACAAGGAACAAAAAGAGTAACAAAAGGCAAGCGCAGTAAAAGGAAGAAAACCAAAACTTAAACTACAGGTATAGACAGTGTGGCGCCAGGTCACGTGATGTCTGGTAGGATGGTGTCGTTGCTAGGCAACAGCTGATGTGCGAAGTTACTCTCCAACAGTTGGTCACTCTCAAAACAATTCAATTTAAAATTGAAAAAAAAATGATATAATTAAAATTAAACAGGTGAACAGTTACACCTATACTTTAGGTTCAGTGGAAGTCACTTTGAAAATCCATTCTAAACTAATCAAATGTAAACTCCAGGTAGTGAAAACCTTTAGTTATCCATTGCTTATTGGACTTGACATAGCAGGAAAAATTGGATTGATAATTGACACAAAAGACAGAGTTGTGCATTTTAAAGGAAATGAATGTTTTTCCATATATGCTGAAACACATCTCTCACCTGAACAACAAAAAGAGCTCAACTAATTACTGGAATAAAACCAAGCATTGTTCAGCTAGCATGAAACTGACATAGGAAGGATACATCATACAATATCAACATAAAATCCTTACAGTTGAACATTCACCCATCAGTTGTAGACCATATAGAAGACTACTTGCTGAATACAATGAAATAAAAAGACAAGTTGAAGAATTGTGTCAAAAGGGACCAATAAGAGAATCTCAGTCACCTTGGGCCTTCCCTGTAGTGTTGGTCTCAAAAAAGGATGGTTCGCAGAGGATGTGCATTGACTACCGGAAACTAAATGCAATCACAGTTGTTGACAAGCAGCCTCTTCCTTACATCCAAGACATGTTTGATCGCCTACATAATGCTAAATATTTCACAACACTGGATATAGCATGGGGCTATTGGCATGTCGAACTACATCCAGACTCTGTTGAGAAAACTGCATTCATCACAAATGACGGGCATTATGAATTTTTAGTTATGCTATTTGGTTTCAAAAATGCTCCAAATACTTTTCAACGGATTATTCAACATATTATTGGAAATCTTCTTTGGAACGGTGTTTGTAATTATCAAGATGATATTCTGATTTACAGCAGTACTTTTAAAGATCATATTAAACTTCTGAGAAATATATTCGACAAGCTTAAGGAAAACAATATCAAACTCAAGTTGAAGAAATGTTCCTTTGCAAAACAAGAAATAAGATATTTAGGACATATCATAGGATACAACAAGATCAAACCTGACCCTGAAAAAACAAAGGCAATAAATGAGTTTCCTCAGCTAATATAGTGAAACAAGTAAGGCAATTTTTAGGTTTAGCAAGTTACTACAAAAAATTTATTCCTAAGTTTAGTGAAATTGCAGATCCTTTAACAAGCCCGACAAGAAAAACTAAGTTATTCAAATGGACAAGTGAGGTTGACAAATCATTTGAGAAACAAAAGTTTCATTTTTTTACAAACCCAGTTCTTACTACTGTTGGCTTCCGTAGGCGTTTCTTACTGGGAAAAAGAAAGAGAGGATCCAATGAAATAATTTAGTAGCGTTTATTAAAACAAAATCATAATAGTGAACAACACATATAACAGAGAGTACCGTCGTCTTCCGGGTATTCCTTCTACTGGGGAGCTCGGATTCTATATTCTGTGCGTTTATAATCTGTTTATCTGTGGCCCTCTGGTCGGGATGGCGCCTACATTCGGCCATTCCTGGATTTCAATCGTCCTCGATTGAACCTTGCGTTGCAGGAACGTCGTGGGTTGCGTCGGGGGGTATCTTCTACTTCTGGCTCCTCGTCCGGACTTTCTTCTGTAGCTGAATCATCTTCTTCACTGTGCCAAGACTTCAGTTGACTGATATGGGCCGTTGTCATGTAGAACCGTCCACTGGTTCTTTCGATTAACTGAGTCACTCTATACGTGTCGCTTGGCAGAACCTAGGTAATTATCAAAGGTCCTCGAAATTTGGGTTGTGCCTTGGTTGGTTCACCCGTCATTTTGGGTACATGCCTCATCACTACAATTTCTCCTACTTCGAATTGGATTGCACGGCACTTTTTCTTATCGTAGTATGTCTTCATAATTTCTTGTTTATTCTCAATTTGGGTTCTCACACTCTCTTGAATTCTATCCGGCTCGGTCCATGGGTCCACGTCTTCGTCGGCTAATCTTCTAAGTATCCCATCGTGGAATCGAGGGGAATAGCCGTGGAGTGTTTCGAACGGTGTTTTATTCGTCGTCTTGTTCACCGCATTGTTCAGGTCTCGCTCTACCTCCTTGATCTTCAGGTCCCAATCCTTCCGTCGCGGATCCTCGATGCTGGTTGCTATAGTGGACAATACTGTTCGGTTCACTCTTTCGACCATCCCGTTCCCTTGCGGATGTTTCGTAGAGTTCAGAGTATGATGTATTCCATTTCCTCGACAGAATTCTTCAAATTGCCTTGAGGTAAAACATGACCCTCTGTCGCTGATGATCTTGTCGGGTAGTCCGAAATCATTCACAAAACTTTTCATTACCTTCAGGACGTTCTGCGTCGATGTATTCCTTACAGGGCTTAATCGGACAAATCTTGTCAGATTATCGACAATCACTAAAAGTTCCTGGTTACCTTTTGTACTTCTCACGAAGGGGCCTACGTGGTCCATGTGTACGATGGAAAACGGTCTCTTGCCTGACTTAATGGGATGTAGGAAGCCTTGTTGTTTTCCACCGGGAACTTTGTTAAATAGACACTCGAGACACATAGCCACATGGCGTCGAACGTACCTCTTCATTGAAGGAAACCAGTACAATTCCTTAATTTTGTTGACAGTCCTATCAGTCGCAAAATGTCCCATTAGATCATGGAATTTGACAACTAAGCTTTTCCTCATACTTTTGGGTATAACATACAGGGCTCGTTCCTCTTCTCCATTTTTCACCATGCGGAAAAGTCTGCCTCCTTTGTAGCTGTAGTCGTTAATTCTATTTTGTTCTCCTACTGTCCTATCACACGGGTCCTTTCGAAAGATCTGGATCAGGTCTCTCAATTCAGGGTCGGAATGCTGAATCATCAAGATTTGTTCTTCCAGTGTGATTGTGAGGCACACTTCAAGGTTTTTCTCCACGATTTCCTCCATCGTGTCTCTAGGGTCGTCGACTGGAGCTCTACTCATTCCGTCTACGTGGGCCATCTTCTCCCCTGGTTTATGTCGAATTTCGAAATCGTATTCCTGAATCAGATTGTACCATCGCGCTATCTGAGGATTTGTAGTCTTCTTCGCGTTCATGTAGACCAGTGCTTGGCAATCTGTAACCACTGTAAACTTGATTCCTACGAGGAACTGACGTAGTCGATCCAAGGTCCACACTATCGCCATCAGCTCCAATTTGCTTGAGTGGTACATCTTCTCGGCCTCTGTTGTCTTCTTGCTCACACAGTAGACCAAGCGCCATTTGCCGTCTTCTTCCATCTGTAGCACCATTCCTGCTAATCCCTCAGCACTCGCATCGCAATGTACTTCTGTCTTGAGTTCAGGGTTGTAATGAGCTAGTACCGGATATTCGACCAGATCCTTTCGTAGTCCTCCAAATGACCTTCGCTGTTCTTCCTTCCATTCAAATTGTGAACCTTTCTTCGTAAGTCTGCTTAGCGGTTCTGCTTTCCTCGCGAAGTCCTTTACAAATCGTCTGAAGAAGTTCGTCAGTCCGAGAAAGCGTCGTATGTCGTGGACATTCTTGGGTTCTGGAAATTCTTCTATCGCCTTGATCTTTCTTGGGCCTGGCTTAAGTCCGCCTGTACTGATGACATACCCTAAGAACTCAACTTCCCTCCTTCCGAACTCACATTTAGAGGGTTTCAGTGTCAACTTCGCTGATCTTATTCCTTCGAGGACTTCCCTCAACCTTTCGATCATCTCCCGCCAAACTTTTGCCGGGATAATCACGTCGTCGAGATAGCAGAATGCCTTCTTGTTCAGCAGCGGACCTAGGACAGTGTGCATCAGTCTTTGGAATTCAGCTGGTGCGTTGGCGAGTCCAAAAATCATCCTTTCGAATTGACCTGTATCATCTGGGGTGATGAATGCTGTCTTTAATTTTGCCTTATCGGTCAGTGGTATCTGCAGATATCCATGCGCCAGATCCAGAGTGGTGAAGAATTTCGCATTCCTTAGGCCTTCCAGAAGGTCGTCTATCCTTGGTAATGGGAACTTGTCCTTAACTGTTTGAATGTTGAGTCTCCTATAATCTACCACCAGACGATGATCTCCAGTTTTCTTCCTCACAAGTAGGACGGGACTAGCGTAGGTGATCTAGTTTCCGTGACTATTCCATTGTCCTTCCACTCTCTGACAATCTCCCTGATTGCTTGGCGTTCACTTGCAGTCGTCTTATACGGTCTCAGACAGACTGGCTTGCTTCCATCAACCTCCTTAATGTCCATCTTGGTGACATCGGTGCACCCTAATTCCTCCATGCCAAGAGCGAAACAGTCTCTATACTCGTTTACTACATCTAGGATTTCTTGTCTCTCTTTCGAAGTCAGAGAATGATTGACGTTGATGTCCTCAGGCAGTTTGGGGCGCTTACGTTTCATTTGGTCTTGTCCTTCCCTCTTCTCTTCATTTTTAGTCTGAAACGAATCCTCTGCGACGTCCAGGTTAACAACAATATCATCAAGGTTCAGTAGTTCAACTCGCCCTACACATTGGTTCTTCCTTACTCTCAACTTGCCCTTGCCAGCTGAGATGATGGGTACGGTCGTCTTTCCATCGACCACTTCCAATAGGGAATCGACACAGGCGTCATCTACTCCTGTGAACAATACATATCCGTCCTTTACCTCGTCTGTGATTGCACTTGTAAAGTTAATGGAGTCGCTCTCCAACTGAACAGTTTCGGTTGCTCTCAGTTCGATGCGACGCGACTTGATTTCTTCTTGCAGATTAGCAAACGGAAATTCGGACGAATAGCCAATATGCAAGTTTTTACCAATTCTGGCGAAGGATACGTAGGGCAGATCTGTCCATGTTCTTCCAATTAATAGGTCATAGGGTTGGGCATCATCGTTGACAATGAATACAGTGATTTCCCTTCCGACGATGCCATCAATCTCCAGGTCGACTGTCGTCTTCCCAACGGTCCTGGCAGCTGGTGCAGTCTGGTTACCGATGCCGTACAGACTAGTCGAGTCTGGTTCGATGTCGACGCTGATCCTCCTTGCGACCGATTCTCTCATTAGACAACTGCTGCTCCCGGTGTCTATCATTGCCTTCACGGTTTCCTTGTTGTCGATCTTGACATCCTTCAAATATACATCTGGCGGGACAGTCTCCAGTCCTTCGACTTCCAGGTTGGCTACTTTTAGTCCTTCTTTGGGTCTTGTGCAATTCCTTTCCTTGTGTCCCGTTTGACCGCATCCTCGGCATGTCAACGTAGTCCTGGGTGCTGGGCAGTCTCTGGCAATGTGTCCAAACTGATTGCAGTTGAAGCACTTCGGTTCTCCCTTGTCGTTTCTGATCGTACGGTTGACCATTCTCCTCAAGGTGTTAGGGTACGTTTCACTGATTTCGTTCCTTGCAGCGTCTTGACCCGAAACATTCGTTCCTTGTTTAGTCTTTTTAACTTCGCTTTGGTTGGGGAATCTCGCAGATTTCTGCTGAAACGACGGTGGTATGAGGTGTTTCGCATTCCAATGCGGAGGTCCCATCTCGGTGCGAACATTTTCGTACTCGTCCAGTTTATCCGCCAACTCATTTGGGTTGTTTAACTTGGTCCAATCGTCAATGAGATGATTACGCAGCACATTTGGAACTTTTTTCTTTAGATGGTTAGTGACGGACAAATCCTTTAGGGCGTCGAAATTTTCCACGTTCATTCCTTCGATCCATTCGTTGAAATATCCTCGCAATTCGAAAGCGAAGTCTCTCCAGGAACCCTTTTGAGATCTCTCGTGCTTCTCGAATTTTTGTCTGAATTGTTCGGGGCTCAACTTGTACCGTTTTAGGAGCAACCTTTTCACGAACCTATAATCGCCGCTTTGTTCTTCTGTCTCCCGAGCGATTAATTGAGTCATTTCGTAAGGTAGCAATCCTAGGAGGCTGAACGCCCATTGGTCTTCATCCAATCCTAGTCGCTTTGCCTGTCTTTCGAAAATAATTAGGTAAAAACTCAAATCATTGTCCTTCGACTCGTACTTGGGCATCAGTTTACGTATCTCGTAATGTGCGTCATTGCTGGTACTTCGAGACGTATCGTTGTTTCCGCGTGTAGTCTGGATGCGCAGCTTCTCAAGCTCGAATTCCATTACCATTTGTTCTTTTCGTTCCCGTTCGATTCGTTCCCGATCCTCGATTCGTTTCCGATCCTCGATTCGTTCCCGCTCCTCGATTCGTTCCCGATCCTCGATCAGAGTCTCCAACAGTTGCTTTGCGAACTCTTCTTCGTAAGATTGGCTATTCAAAATAAGGTGTTTTAAGTCGACGATCCTGCTCTCTGGCGGTACTACCTCGCCGAGTTCATACGCCAACTTGCTCAAATCGCATTTCCTTACTTTCGCTAAATAAGTCATGTTTTTCAAAAGGAAAAATAAACAAAGCAAAAAATTTTAAAATAAACAAATAAAACTGACTAAACCAGATACGTACTGTTTCAATTATTTCTTTAAACGAAATCAACTTTTCTTTAGTAATTTTGAGACAATACTTTTTTTTTTCTTTTTACCGCGATACTTTGCGATAATACTTTTTATCGAGATGATTTTGCAATAATACTTTTACCGCGATACTTTGCGATAATACTTTTATCGAGATGACTTGCAATAATACTTTTACCGCGATACTTTGCGATAATACTTTTGTCGAGGTGACTTGTAATAATACTTTTAGGAATAGGTAATTAAATTTCGTACATACCATGCAACTCCTCTTACGTTGATCGGTCACCGCGCCACGTCCTTCTCGTTTCCAAATTATTCCAGTGAATCTTCAATTTTCTTCAGGACCATCCCACTTCTGAATTTCTGTTGGCTTCCGTAGGCGTTTCCTACTGGGAAAAAGAAAGAGAGGATCCAATGAAATAATTTAGTAGCGTTTATTAAAACAAAACCATAATAGTGAACAACACATATAACAGAGAGTACCGTCGTCTTCCGGGTATTCCTTCTACTGGGGAGCTCGGATTCTATATTCTGTGCGTTTATAATCTGTTTATCTGTGGCCCTCTGGTCGGGATGGCGCCTACACTACATATGATCCTTCATTGCCATGTAAGCTTTACAAAGATGCATCTAAACTAGGAATTGGTTCTATTTTAGCTCAAATTGGAAGTGATAATCAAGAACATGTAATTTCCTATTATTCAAGAAAAATTCTTCCGCATCAACAGAACTATTCTGCATTTGAGTTGGAATGCTTTGCTGTAGTTCAATCAGTCGAGTACTTTGAAGTTTATCTTGAGAACAAGACATTTGAAGTTATTACAGATCATTAGGCTCTAGAATGGCTCTTCAACATAAAGAAACCAAAAGTGAAATTTCTAAGATGGATTGTTGAATTGTCGAATAAGTCAATGCAAATAGTTCACAGATTAGGATCAAAACAAACGCACGTCGATGCATTGTCAAGATCACCAGTCTCATTTCACATATCAGTCCCCAATCTTAGACTACACCAACAAAATGCGGATCTCAGCTTTGTAAAGAATTCTCATATTCATCAAGATCTTATTATGGTGAAACATAATGGAGTTCTAAAAGCAGTTGTTCCGGAATCATTTCAAGAAGAAATTCTCAAGGAATGTCATTAAAACATTCTCATCCCTCAATTAACAAGACATTAAGATTGATAACACAATTTTATTGGTGGCCGAATGCTATCAAATACATCAAAGAGTATGTTCGCTCATGTAAAATATGTCAAATAACTAAATGCAGTCATAAACCATTCATTGGAGAATATGTTACCCCAAACTCTGATCTGAAACCACTGGAATTGATATCAATGGGCACTATTGTGCTAGGTTCAGTTGCAAATGAAACAAAGCACAACTATATTCAAGTAGTAGATGATCACCTCAGAAGATTTGTTTGGCCTTTCCCTACATTTACAAATACTTCTCGAGCAGTAATTCAATGTTTAGACAAAATAATCAAAATTGTACCACAAATCATTGTATTTTAATAAAATGGAAAGAATTTTACATCAAAAGAATTTAACAAGTTTTTTAATGAGCATCAGGTTCAACACACCTATTCGACACCATATCATCCACAAAGTAATGGATTATGTGAAAAATAAATGACACTATTCTCACAAAATTGAGAACAAACCTTCAAGAGAATCCAAGACTAAAATGGTCTTCATTACTTGCAAAAATTGTGAAAGACTACAATAGCACACCCCATGATGTCACTGGATTTTCACCAAACTTTCTACTTTTTGGTGACTTTTCATTCTCAGAATTTTCTGATTTACCACATTGCACAGTAGAAGAAGAAATAAAGAAGGCAATTGAAAAAATCAGAAAACATAGAGAAAAGTGGAAAGCACGTCATGATGCAAGACATCCATCATCATTATTCAAAGTTGGAGATTTGGTCCTTCGTAAAATTGCTTTTAATGAACCAAGCAAGGTCAAAACATCACCAAAGTATGAGGGTCCATTTCGAATATCAAGAATGATATCAAATGTTACATGCGAATTGTGTCAATAGAAGATTCCTCCCAAGTTAAAGTTCATATTTCACAACTAAAACCATTTATTTTAAGAAAATAAATCCTTCAAGCCGAGGGATATGTCACGTTTGTGAATTTTATAATTAATTATTTCTTTTTTTTCAATGAAATTTGTATATTAATTTAAAATGTCATTTTTTGTTATGATCATCACGTACAATGTAATTTTTGATAAACAAACGATAATAAATAACAACAACAACAATGAAATTGCATTTTCATTATTATAAAACAACAACCAATTAAATTAACAATGTAAAAATATATTTTAACATTTGACACAAAAACGTTACATTATATATATATATATATATATATATATATATATATATATATATATATATATATATATATATATATATATATATATATATGATTGAAAAGTAATTAGAAACAACAATTACAATTTATTAATGATAAAACAATAATTTATATAATATTATATTCGATAGCGTAGTAAATAGTTAATAGCTATACCATTCCATGCAATGGGATAGCCTTTTAGCTCACGTCAAATATCTTTGCACTTTATAAAATATTCATTCACATTGTCACTTCGATTTGAAAATTGTTCCTCTTAGAATAGTGTCAAAGGGGGTCGATGAGATCTCCTCGTATAAGGAAAATATTTTTTTATTTGGGAATTATTTATAATTGTTAAGATAATGAATGGCGAAAATACCATTCATGTGAACAGTCCTAAGACTGCTATGAACCTCCTCAATTAGGTTCTTCCAAGATGAATCATTAGCCATACTCTTCAACTGGTATCAACACGTTGCCTTGGTTTATTTCTTCAGTTGGTTCATAAATGTAGTACGAGTTGACCTCCTGATTAGGTCTCTTCAATGTGTCCAACACGTAACTTCTTGAGAAAGCCTTCTTAGAACATGGCCTAACCCAGGGGTCGGCAAACTGCGGCTAGCGAATCACATGCGGCTCTTTGGATATGAAGCTACGGCTCTTTATATAGTTCCATGCGCAAATATTATTTATGTGAGTACTATTTATTGTTGGCAAGAAAAAAAATGTGGTTTTTCAAAAATTTCCAAATTTTTTAAAATTGCAATTTTTGACTCTTCCGACTCAAAAGTTTGCTGACCCCTGGCCTAGCCAATTCCTCTTCGTATTTTACTGAAGGATAGCTTCCCTCTCTCTAGTAATAGCGTTATATTAAATATATTCAGAACTATAAACTATTTTAGCACGAATGATTCTAGTTTCGAACAAAAAATTTTCCCTATACCCACCCACAATTTACTGAAATAAGAAAAATACACTGGGGTGGCTTAACTCATCGTTTGTGAACCTTGCGAGTACTTTCACCAGTTTATACTGCCATACCGCTCTAATGATGCATTAGACTTCTCTAGATATATACTTACGCCTTTTAAAATAGTAAACGATGCTTATAACTGAAAACTATATAAGCCCGAATGTTTCCTTATTCGAGAATCCTAACTATAAAATAAAATAGAGCAATATAAGTACGCGTTTCTCTACCTTTTACAACTATAAACATCATTTATGATGTATGGATGTTTCTCACAGAGTCAGCATTACAATATTCTTCGATAAAATTGAAAGTATGTTCTACAGAGGGTGTTCCATTTTTAAAATAACGATTTTAGTGCTTTATTAAAAATAATTTATTAATGTTTGTACAACTTATTGATTTCTAAGTGTAAGCCTTGACGTTTAGCAACAGCTCTGCATCGATGTTTCCAGGAAACAAGGCTTCGTCTTAGAATATTTTAATCAAAACCATCCTAACAGTCCTTAACAACTTTCCAGAGACCCTCTAGCTTTTTCGGTTTTCTAGATCTAAGAGCAGTTTTCAGCAAGCCAAAAGCGCAAACATCCATAGTGGCCAAGTCTGGAAATTTTGCAGGGAGGTGCTTAAAAGGGAAGCACGAAATGCTGGTTTCTTCTATATTTTCATTCAGGTATAGACGTGTTAAAAGTGGTGTATGGCTCGTGGCTTTATCCTGGTGCAGCTACACGGATCTTGAGTCACATGGATACAAAAACGGGACCTCATTGTCGAATAATGGGTCTAGGACTAGTCTTTGGTATATTTGCGAATTTATATTGACATTTGGGTCCACCTTCTTTATTGGAAAATTCCCATTGTAGCAGAAACCTGCAGCGATCAGAAGCTCTTTGAGAAACCTTACTTCCTTTGCTTGACCCAGTGATGACACGAGGTTGAATGCTATAACTGAGGTAAACCCATGTCTCGTCCAGTGTAAAAGATTTTTCCATTTTTCACCTGCCAGATATTTTTCATGAAGGGCCCTCCTGCAGATCTTTCGTTCCTCAATATGGTGCGGCTTGAGGACATGAATATTCGCCTTTTTACGTATTTTTAAGACGATTTTTCCTAATAATACCGTTAACAGTAGAAAGTGATATGTGGGTTAGTGTGTAAATATTCCTTTGAGAAGGTGCATTCTCTCTGACAACCAATTCCTTTATTTTTCTTTCGGTTGGAGCTAAAGGTTTTTCAGGCACCATTTTCAGAGGAAATATTTCGCTTAATTTCATATGTATCAAAATTTTATTTGTTTTGCTTTATTATGTAACTGATTGTGAACTTAGTAATATCAATATCTTTTTATTTCATAATTTTTATAATTTGGGTAAACGAGTATTTCTCTTCGGAAAGTCTGAAAACCTAACATTTTACAAAATCACCTTTAATTTTAGGAATTCAAATATTAAAAAAAATAGGTTTTTTTGATGAAATATAAATCAATGCTTGTTCTTTCGAATAAATATAACATCACGCGAATCGCGCGCGTCTTTCGCCAGCTATAGCGTTGCAAAATCGTTATTTTAAAAATGGAACACATGTATATTCATACGAGAAGGTTTATAAACCCAGAGCTTGTTGGTAACATAGCAAACCCACACATAAAATAACTGCTTATTTGACTTAAATTTATCGGGGGATGAATGCTATTCTCACTCTTAAAAAAAAAACGTAGAAATCGACCATTTTTAGCTTTCAATAATTCCCCAACTTTCACTTCATTTTAAGAATTCAAAGTCGTCATGCTACTGAATTCGAGATTATTCCGCATTTAAAAGCAATTTTTTTAAATTCCTATTACAAAGACATAACTAAATTTGTCCTTATCATTATGTGGCTCAAAACTACAACTAGAGAACCTAAGAGAGACATGTCGACGTGATTTACATAAAATAGACCAATGACTCGCTCCGGTAGGTATCAGAGTGAATATTTGTTCAGCTAATATTGATTTAATCAAGGATTAAATTCATGGACAAATTAGGAAATTGTGCCTTTTAGCATGTATATTGAGATTCAGACAATAACTCTTAAAGATATTCGATATACAGTGACCTTTATTGGAGTCCCACGAGATAACCAAGTGTGAACAAAATTTCCTCTGTCTCTTTAAAAGAAACAGGCAACCAGCGACATCAAAAATTTTCCACTTCCTTAAATTGTGTCTATAAGTGTTGTATATTATTAGTAATGACTCTAAAATAATAAAGACGGTATAAACCAATAATAAGTCACTCTAACAATTATTTTGATCTCACGGTTGAGACTCTGACACCGTCCAGTCCCAATTCTATTAGGCATCAAATTTTCATCCGGATAGGTCAGACATTATTGAAACTATGAGGAACTAACACTAACAAACATTTTTTCTCTATTCAACTAGGTATGCGAATGTCAAATTACAAAGTCTGTAAAATTGGGTACCCCTTTCATTAAGCTATTGAATAGGGTGAATCAAGCTATTCCGAAGAAGTCTATCCATGGTTATTTCCATCAATTCGTTTATTATCTATAGTAATTTTAAGAGGATATCACTGAATACTACCATTTAGCCTTTAACTATCGAAGTCCATGGCACAATATCATGCTCTTTAGGTGGAATTTCCGAATTATTCAAATTTTAAGGCATTATAATCCATCTGGGTCTTGCAAAATATCTGCGGCGGTAAATCGATAGCACATAGAATTTGTATTTATTTTGCTGGAGGAGATTTTTCTTTATAGATTGATATTATTCCAGAAATATATCTATGAACTATAAATGATGGTCGTTTGAAGTTTGAACAATTACTGTGAGAAAACGATCTATAATCACATGTTCTGGTGTGTATAAAATAACGCTAAATAGAATTATAATGCAATTTGATAATACAGAGTCGAACTTGTATAATTCGAAGTCCAAGTAACCAAAAAAAATCGAATTTACCAAATTTCGAATTTAAAACGAAAATTCTATTTATATGATATTCTAGGGACCAAGATAAATATTCGAATTAAAGACGTTCGAATTATTCAAGTTCTACTTAGAGGTACAGCCTGTACCACACTGACGAGGGCCAACACCCGACACGCGTTCGTAGGTTGGCCAAATTTCAGGGAACAGGCTATATTAATGTTTAGTTGATTTCTCTTCAATATGCACACATTTCATACATTCAATACAAACAAACATATATTCAGAAAATATGCATATATTGGATTTATAAATATTTTTATTATTCCGATCTCACTCAATTCTGGCCTTAATTACCGTTAAATGATTTTTCAGGATGCCCGAATGACCAGTTTTTTTGTTGTTGGGGTACAGCTTGCACCACGCTGACAAAGGCCAACAGCCCGAAACGCGCATGTGCTTAGCTGTTCTTGATTAATCAAGAATAGGTATTTGGCCAATTCTGAAATAATTAAAAATCAACGAATAGTTGATATTTATTCCGATAGATGGCGAAAGCCATCAGCAACTTTTAGTTGCCCGATAAGGAGATGCCTTTTTTTTTATGAACCTTATCCCAGTACAATATCATATTTGTACTACAGAGGGTGTTCACACTTATTAGAAACGAGCGCCCGGTGTAAAAAAGGAACTATTACTTTATTTTAAAAATTCAACAACTTGGAATTCGAAAAGGCTTAAGCTAATTCTAACACGCAACACATATCTTTTGTTATTTGAAAAAAAAAAATTCCCTTCAAATACAATAATTTCATAAGAGGTTATATTTTAGGACTTTCCAGAGCTAATCTTACCTATTTGGACATAATTTAAATATGCAAACAAGATGATATCAACATTTCTAAAAAAGGTATTTATAATATTATTCACGACAAAAATATCAAGTTTTTATTTAAAGCACCTACGGAGAAATGGACAAAAGATTATCACCCTATATCTGTGAGAACTCCTGCAATTGTCAAAAAAGTTAAAAATATATTACAAAAGAAAATCCTATGCCAAAAAGAGATATAGCCAAATTAATAGGAACATCAGTGTCAACAATAAATAAAATAATAAATAAAGATTTAGGCCTAAAATCTACAAAAAAAACATGCGGTTCACAAATTGTTTCAGAGCCATATTCGTCAGCGACACACTATCAGCAGTTATTTTTATGAAAATATTTTGGCTGCTGATAGATAGAAATTTATTGTTACATATGACGAAGCATGGGTATATTTAACCGATTGCGACAGAAAAAGAGCTATATACTATCAAAAAAGGGTGGAAAAATCTAGGCCAATTTGGGTGAAGGAATGTAACGAAAGTTACCTCAAAGGATTTATGGTGGCATGCGGTATATCATATGAAGGAAAATTAAAAATGAGAAAAGTTGAAAGAAATGCCAAAATAAACTCGGAGTACTATCAAATCAACATTTTAGAACCTATATTTTTAAATGATATTCCCTCTATCTATGGAAAACAGAGCAACAAAGTCTGGTTTCACCATGATAACGCCACAAGTCATACCTTATCTTCAACCCAAGCTTATTTGGAAGATCTAAGGCAAAGAACAGGAATCAACACTATTCCAAAGAACAGAACCCCTGTAAAATCTCCTGATTTAGCCCCGATGGATTTTTACATTTTTGGATGCCTTAAAAGAGCACTTGGAAAGAGACACCCTAGGACAATTGAAGGTCTCTGGAAAGTGGTAAAGGAAGAAAAGGATCTTTTGAGTATGACCATGATCAGAAAGTGTCTTCTATCGTGGAAAATCAGGTGCCGTTCTGTAAATAAACAAAAAGGCTTTCAAATAGAACATTTAAAAAATTTCAAATATGGTGTTAATTTCTAATATTTTATAATAAAATTTGTTTCCTATAAGTATAAACACCCTCTGTATTTTTTCATATAAGCATATATATGTATATATTTATGTGTGTATACGTGTAAAAATAATATTACAAATACAAGTTAAAATCTCAAATATACCATGTATATTTGTTTGTTTTAGTCAATAAGCTTCAAAGTTTCTAAAACTAAAATATTTTCAATTAAACGCTCTATTTCTCGATATCTATGTCTGTAATTGTTTTTAAGATGTACCAAATTCAAACGGTTTATTTTCAAAATTCCAAAAAGCAAAAAATAGATGTAAAAATAGGAGGATAAAACTATGCTTATATATAAAAAAAAAACGTTTTTTGACCAAACCAAGAAGTTAATTTCTCATGTCTCCGGCGGTGTGAATAATGCCAGCGTGTGAGGTTGTCAAGTCATTATGGTCCTGTGTTGAGGCCTAGAGGGGTGTCGTTTGAAAGGGATCCACAAAGCAACCAGGTTTATCTTGTCATCAAATTCCTAGAAGAATTTTATTTTTTTTGTGGCAAGTTTTCGAGGTCTTAACAAAGGAGATTTAAGATGGCTCCATTCTGTCAGCGGAAGTTTTGAAGAGAAAAGAATTGGTGTGACTTTTGCTGTGATTTGAAGAGGAAAAGATCCGGAGGAGATTAATTGGGCATTACCTCTTTGAAAAATGATATATTTAATCGCGTATTTTTCTGTCATAGCACATATACATTGCTTTGTCACAAATATTGTAACACACACAAGATATTATTAAAATAATACAACATATGTTTCTAAATAAAGTTTTTTAAAAATATTTTATTAATGTAATCTCAAGCTTTCTGAAAAAATTCCTAAAAGTTTGAGGTTACATTAATAAAAATTAAAAGAAACCTGTTGTATTATTTTAACTTATATCCAGGAGATTCAAATCAAGTATAGAGAGAAATACACACATACAAAGCCTTTATTAAGACGTTAGTATTATACAGATTCTCCGTACAAGGTGCAATAACAGGAAAAGAGCAGCACAGGAAACCAGTAGTTCCGCAACTATATACAATTATTAGTAATCGTAATTGCGCTATATAATGCATCATATTAATAATATATTCCTTTACAGAAATTTAGCGCGAGATAGATTGCTCGAAAATTGAATGTTTACCAAGAGACTGATCCTCAACAGAAGGCAAAAGATATGTTAACTCTGTTCAACGAAAATGTTTAAAATATTTTCCTAATCTAATTACTCAAATTGGAAGCCGAATACATCATTTTACTTCTAAAGATCAAATTTAATTAGAGGAATTGCGGTTTAGCGGGTCCGTGCCTCCAAAGATGTCAAAGTTCAAACATCATCTGGGAAGGTCCTACTCAAATATTTTTAGATCAATAAAGAGTCTTTTTGACTAATTATTTACACGTAAACGTGTTTTAATTACAGAGGGTATATATTCGAATTTTAAATTGGAATTAGGCGATACAATTAAATCCGTTTTCAGGTTTTCAAAAGGTGTCAATCATCTTCAAGACCACGCTTCCTCCCACAATGCTACCATTTCATGCATCCAACTGTTGCTATGAATTTCTGCTCAATCCTGCAGGATAATTCTATTTACCAGCTACACACACTTGGCTTCGCTTTGATCCTATTTCTGAAAGTATTTCTACGGATGAGAGAGGCATTTTTTAAATAATAAGAAATTCGCATTTTTATCGTTCAGTCAATACTACAAGACGCTACCTCTTCAAGAATAGGTCTTCGTTCTCTGCCATCTGTGGAAGATATGGGTATGTATATTTGCACGGTGGCTGGCTGGAGAGAAGGAGTATTGTGTGTGCCAATAAATAATTCTCTAGCTTCTATATGGGTGGATCAGGATGCATCTTATTGGCTCACTCTCGTAGTGAATTGATAAATTATGTTGTGGCTGGCTTAGTGAGGTGGATTATTGCGTAGACACCGGTTTAGTGAGATGAAAAATTACGTAGCGACCGGTTTAGGAAGATGGAGGTTGACGTAGAGAGCGGTTTAGTGAGGTGGATGATTACTTAGAAATGGTTCAGTAAGGTAAATGATTATGCGGAAAACGGTTTAGTGAAGTGGAATTTTACATATAGACCGGTTTACGTAGGATTACGTAGAGACCGGTTCAGTGGGGGTGAGGATACCTAGAGACCGTTTTAGTTAGGTGGAGGATTACGTAGAGACCGGTTCAGTGGGGGTGAGGATACCTAGAGACCGTTTTAGTTAGGTGGAGGATTACGTAGAGACCGGTTCGGTGGGGGTGAGGATACCTAGAGACCGTTTTAGTTAGGTGAAGGATTACGTAGAGACCGGTTCGGTGGGGGTGAGGATACCTAGAGACCGTTTTAGTTAGGTGGAGGATTACGTAGAGACCGGTTCAGTGGGGGTGAGAATACCTAGAAACCGTTTTAGGTTAGGTGGAGGATTACGTAAAGATAGATTTAGCACGGTGCTGGGCTTTAAATTGAGACTAGTGTACTTGAGAGCAAAGAAATAGAATATTGATTTAATGTATCTAATTATAAGAGGTCACATCTCTCTCCACAATTATATTAAAATATAAAGATATTTCACCTTATATTTTTCATAAAAATAAATTCTCTCCTACTACCTCAAAATATATTGTTTGCAATGAGAGAAAAAAAATGGTGGGGAAAGACTTCTGGCTCATCAGTGGTGTAATCCTCTTAGAAGTTTCACCCTTTTCAAGTTCGGATCGTTTCAGATATTTATCGTTTCCCAAAGTTCTCGGCCATCTCTAGATCTTCTTACACACTCCGGACACACAACCCTGGAAACAATGTAGACCAGACTGATATGTGACTAATGTATCGGAGACTTTGGATTATATGTAGGCTACGGTCAACATTTGTTTATTAATTTGACCTATTATAAAATTACCTTACAGAATATTTTTGAAACTTAAGTAGTGCCTTTCACATTTTTTTATTTTTTTATTTTGTGAAATGACAAGGCTTCGGGGATTTTATACACACTAAAAACCATAGTGATAAATGTATAAATAGATGAGACAACATTGTTGATAAATCAAGGTATTTGGAATATAATGAAATTTTGTGTGCCTAAGAATATCTGAAAAGCAAATATTAGAACTTAGCTTAATTTGTATAAGAGTTGATATTCTCTCTCGCTCTCTCTAAAATTAGATTTCTTAATTAGGTATTATGAATTACTGGAAGGTTTGAATATTTGTTTTCAGTTGCATTAAACATTTTATGGCACCCGTTAAATTGCGAGGAAACATATATTATATTCTTTGAAATATGGGAATTTTGTTAAAACGAATATATATTTCTACGTGGAATAATATGCGCCATCTATCGGCGATCATTTCAATCACGCTGGTTCTTCCACACTACAGCTCTGAAAAATTGGGGAGGCCACTATGGACCATTTGGTTTGGGATGTGTTATTATTTGAAAAAAAGAGAGACATCAAAACCTTTAGTAAACCTAGAGTTCCGCTCTTAGATGATTCCATGGATAGCCGAAAAAAACGACATTAATAAAGCTCACTAGAACACTAACAAAGTTTTACAAACAGTTTTGATTTATTTTTAACTATTTTAAAATCGCAAATATCGAATATAGAGTAATATATTATCAGTTCACAGTTTTTATTTATTTATATAGGAAACTTCTATAGTATTGCGATGGCTTCTGAATTCTCCAAAGAGGTGTATAACTGGAAATATAGAAAAATCCGATTTTTTCAAATTTGATGCCGAAGCAGTTTCACTAATCCGATCTGAATGATTGTAAAGATTATCTATAGATGGCGCATAGAAAGTTATTTTACGAAGAATAAATATTTTCGTTTTCTCTTTCTCTCTTTTGGAATAAAAAGAAAAGGTATTTGGCCGACAGTGTGGAATAAAGCTACACCAATGTTTTGTATATATATTGTCAAGCGGCTCAGTGGCTCCAACCACGAGAGGCCCCATGGGACGCCTGTCAATCATCCCTGGACACCGGGTGTGAGGAGTTTTCTCGGAATCTGGTCGGCGGGGGGAGCTGACGTCACTCATTAGGATTTTCTATGACTTGGGGTAAGTTGCACTCTCTTACTCTCCCTATAAATACCCCTTATAATAAATTATTTATACCCAAACTTGCCCTTGCTTTATTTATCTCCGCGACAATATTTATACTAATCAATGGCACATTGCCATCTTTAATGCTCATCGCTTCTCGTCCTTTTGACTAAGATCAAAGTGTTTTTAATCCTTATTATAACAATCTGATTGTGATTGGATGATCCTTTAAATGCCTAATCTTCATCTTTAGAATTCTTTCATAATTATCTGTTTGTACAAAAAAGGGAACTTCTCTTAAGATGTATCAAAACAATGCAAATCTCGGGGCAAGTGGCGCACACTCAGTTCGGCGAATAAGTTAAACCCCAGTTTTGACAAATTTAGACGACACGAACAATGTATATACCTTGGTTTTGTTCTATGGTCCTATCGGTACAGAAGTGGCTACTATTTCGTGACATCCTACGAGAGGAGTTATGAATTCGGCCGAATCTGATAATAAGGTGGTTAAGTTGGTGAAGTCTTAAAGACAATTTTGAAGCCAGTATACAATTTTCAAAAGGAGTATTCCTGTTTCGATACATGGATACCATCTTTCCTAAAATTTGTATTATATATGTGTCTTACAGTTAAGTTATGCATCTTAAAAAATATCAAAATGATAAAAAAAGCATTACAATTAAACGTATTCTGGTTGAATTCAACTTGGAGTTTATTTATTTAACATCTATGTGTGGCCAAATATTGAAATTGATATTTTGATGCTATTCGAGCAATTTAGAGATTCGAAGACAAAATGAGAACAAAAAATGTTGCAAGAGCTTGAAAAATAATGCAAGAAAAATACAGTTACTTTGAAGTGAAAACCATAAAAACCATAAAGAGAGCATTTGTCTTGAATCCATTTCTTATTCATACTGTAAATAATCTTGTTGCTATGGAGGAATTCTACAAAGGTGTTTGTGGAGCAATAAAAATGTATTAATAGATCAAATACGATGTCGGGAGCATTCTTCATTAATACTCGACTGAAAACAGGTGATCATCGTCAAAAAAAAAAGTCATTTGTATTTTTAATTTATGTCACGAAATCGTAGCCGTTGTATTGATATAAGCTTTAGGCCAAGCATGATGTTCTGATTTTTATTATTATATCAGACGCGCTAATATTGTGTCAAATTTTGCCAAACAAAATGTGCGAACACACACACACACACACTGCTTAGAAAAAATTAACAATACGCAATATTTCACTGCCATGCCCTGCTCCAACTTTATCTCGATATTTATGTCAATACATATGCAAATTATATTTTACTAGCGGATGTGTACACGGCTTCGCCCGGGTTTAATCCGAGTGAAAGATTGTCTAACGAATATAATTGATAATAATATTCCAGAACACACAGAATATTATGATAATAATATTCGTTACATCATATATTTATGAACCTTTCTCAAATCAAGAATGAATGTTCTGAAAAACGGAGCAAATAATACTTTCTTAAGCTTTTTTCCCCAAGAAATTCCTAAATACTTTCGTCCAAATTTTTATAATACTCGATTTGTTACAAACCACGGAAATTTCAAAAGGTTTTCAAATAGAATAAAGGCAGTGAGGATTCATGGTGCTTTTGTGGTATTGAGGAACAAACCTCAAGACATCTACTGATCGATTGCCCAGCATTTCAAGATTATTGAATGAAGAATGAAATAGTTGTTTGTGAACTTAACGATTTGATTTCCGATAAAAAATCATATTTAAAGTTCAATTCATTTTGTAAATACATTATAAACTTTCTACAAAACCTGGATCTCTAATGTTTTCATGCGTTGAATAATGTAAATAACTTATGTAAATAAACTTTTCTCCTTGGTGGCGCAAGTATCCCTTGCGGGATATAGCGCTTTGGAAATAAAATAATAGTAATTATAATTGTAATCATATATTTATATAATATATAAAATATATTTTTCGAGCAAACATAGCCTCTCTCTCTACTGAATAGATTTTCAAAAAGATATATATAAATAAAAATATCTAGAGATATACTAGATGATCTTAGCCAAAAGGTGAAAAGATATTTTATATATAGAGATGACCTGGCTTCTTGCGTATTCTGCTCGAGTGAATGTTTCGCTGGTAGAATTTGTTCCTGCCTACTAAAAATTAGTATCTGGCTTCGCCCGTGGTCTGCTTTAGTGAATATTCCCCTAAATAATTTTGATTATATCAATCAAGCATGATACAGCAATATTAACATAATCATATATGACTAAAAAATATTGTTGCTCAGTACTTGATTAATTATAATTTTTCTTGGTTAAAGTGCGATAAAAAAAACTCTTCCAGATTTAACTCTCTGTCCTGTTCAAAATTCAGCGAGATTAGTTACATATTGAGGGCGTGCATAGCCGACAAACATACGAGGTGTGTTCAAAAAGTATCGCGACTTTTGTGTTTTTTCAAAATTATTTATTTATTCATGAATACCTATTTTGTCCCCTTCGAAGTAATCCCCATGAGATATTATACACTTGTGCCAACGGGTTTTCCAATCTTCGAAGCACCTCAAAAAATCATTTTTTTAAAAATCTTTTTCGGCTCCTCCTTCGATTCCGTCTTTATCTCGTCAAGCGTAGCGTAACGTCGTCCTTTCATGGGCCTCTTCAGTTTAGGGAACAAGAAAAAGTCACAGGGGGCCAGATCTGGGGAATACGGTGGCTGCGGCATCATTAGTATGTTGTTTTTGGCCAAAAAAATCGCGCACAAGCAACGATGTGTGAGCAGGGGCGTTATCGTGGTGCAAAAGTCAATTTTTGTTCTTCCGCAAATCCGGGCGTTTCTGGCGGATTAATTCGCGCAAATTGCGCATAACTTGCAGGTAATATTCCTTATTGACCTTACTACCCTGTGGCAAGAACTCATGATGCACCACGCCCTTGCAATCGAAGAAAACTATCAGCAAAACTTTCACATTCGGCCGAACTTGGCGCGCTTATTTCGGTCTTGGTTCGTGCGACGGGTCGCCGCGAAATTCGTACCAAAATTGCTCAATTGCGACCAAAAACAGCATCGCATGAGTCGGCATAAGTGAGAGACATGAGTACCAACATAAAGCCACAAAAAGATCGAAATTAGAATAAAGTCGCAATACTTTTTGAACACACCTCGTATATATATATATTCCCGGGCTTCTCCCGATTTTACCCGAGTAAAAGTTTGCTATACAAACATTCCATTGAAATGATTGAGCTTTGGTTTCCACGTCATAACCATAAACCCACGCTTCGTCACCAGTTATGACCCTCTGGAGCATATTTGGGTCTTCGCGGACAGAGTCCAACATCTCATTAGCAATGTTCATGCGATGCTGTTTTTGGTCGCAATTGAGCAATTTTGGTACGAATTTCGCGGCGGACCCGTCTCATGCCCAAATCATTGATAAAAATCGAATGGCACGAGCCAATCGATATGTTTAGGTCCTCAGCAACTTCTCTAACGGTGATTCGACGATTGGCCAATATCATTTCTCCACTTCATTAATTTTTTCGTCTGTTGTTGAAGTGCTCGGGCGTCCGCCACGCTCTTGGTCGTTCACATCTTCTCAGACTTCTGAGAACATTTTGTACCCCCGATAAACGTTGCTTCGGTCCAAGGTAGCTTCTCCGTATGCCACAGTCAACATTCGGAATGCATCCGCGAACTTAATTTCGTTTTTCACACAAAATTTGATACAGGTTTTTTGATCCATTTTTTTTTAATAGGTAAAAATCGAAGACGATTCAAAACACCTGCAAGCAAAGCAGCTGTCAACAATTAAGTGAATATTCAAAATGGCCGAGCTTGTCGGCATAAGTGAGAGACATGAGTACCAACATAAAGCCACAAAAAGCTCGAAATTCGAATAAAGTCGCGATACTTTTTGAACACACCTCGTATATATATATATTCCCGGGCTTCTCCCGATTTTTACCCGAGTAAAAGTTTGCCTAACAAACTCTTTTTGACAAGATTCTAGCAAACATCCAATCCCTACTGAGTCTATACTTGTCCATACTCTCGATAATTTGAAAATTTTCCTGGTCCCTTGAAAAATACTCGATAGGTTGAAAAAATTCAGTATTAATTGGTTCACTCGGTATTTTGAAGTTTTTGAAGTTTTTGCTGTATTCAGCGAATGCACCCAGCTTCGCCCGGTTTTTCCAAGTAAAAGTTTGCCTAAAGAACTTTTGTTAAAACGATTCTAGAAAACATCCAATCCACTTATATATTGATTTATAAACGTATATAAATATAAATATTGTTATATACGTTTAAATATATTTTTGAAAACACTATTATATTTTAAATAAGATATTGTCACTTTTGGGAATTTGATAATTAATGATTTCTTTTTTTTTTTTCAAAGAATTATATATATTAATTTAAAAATTCATTTTTGTTATCATCATCACATACAATGTATTTTTTTTAAATAAACAAACGATAATAAACAACAACAACAATGTAATTTGCATTTCATCCTTATAAAACAACAACAAATTAAATTAACAATGTAAAAATATATTTTAATATCACATTCTAACATTTAACACAAAAACGTTACAATATATATTTTAAATATATATTAATATTAAAATGCTAAGTTTTTTTACGTCATTGGAATATCATATTACTAAATTCACAAATTAAAATATTATACTTGGAACACATTTTAAGCATTGTTACAATATATAAATATAATTTCAACAGATACCGCGAGAAGCGCTGCTTGCGAGTGAAAGTAGTAAAATTTGCAAATAAAATGGCAAAGAATATTTATTTCAAATAAATTCCAAACCAGAAACCTTCACAGTAGTATAGTAAATAACATCCTAAAGTTTCAAGGCGATTGGATGATTTTACCTTTTTAAAAACATTCATCGTGTAAACAAACTAAAATTAATCATGTAAACAAACCACGTGTAAATTATTAACCAATCAAATTCATTTATCGTCGCGACCAGTGCTGCGCCCAAGCGGTAAAAGGCTGGAACTAACGCTTTTTGGTTTTATATATTTAAAAAAAGCCCATTAACCTTTTTAGTTTTTTGAATAGCCTATATGTTAAACGAAATCTTCCGCTACCTACACGCGAAATTTCATAATGATTCATTCTGTAGATTTTGCGCAACGCGATAACAAACATCGATTTTGGATTTCATTTTTATAGATATAAAGGAAAGGATAAAGGAAGGATAAGGAAGGATAGGCAATTTATGATATTATAAATATATTCTGATTGAAATTTTTATGTGAGTTTATTTATTTTCTTTCTTAAAAATACCTCTTATTTTATTCTTTTTTTTTGAATAATATTATTTTAAAAGTACGATAAAAATGTATAAAGGTCTCTTCCCATTTTGAATTAAATTTTAAATTTGAAACCATAAATAAAATATACAAGTATCAGAGTAATCAACAATTCTGTCACAGTTTGCTTTTGGTTCAGTGGAAGAATGCTCGCCTGCCACGCGGGCGCCCCGAGTTCGATTCCCGGCCGATGCATTTAAATGCATAAAACTTATTTATATTATTAAAATATATGTGCTTTTCCTGTCTATGTACAGATTTATGGTCTATGTACACAAATATAAAAGTATGTATACAGGTTATTTGCAAATTGCGTTGCAAATTTTCCCTTTCGCTCGCAAGCAGCGCCTATAGCGGTGAAGATGGGAGGTAATATCAGCTGACCTAATGGACATGTAAAACGTGTTTTAACAGGACATAGAGAAAAATCTGGAAAATATATTTTTCGGATTTTTAGTAAAGAAAAATGAATTGACAGGGTCTGGTAAAAAAGTAGTTGTTTTTATTCAGAAAATGATGATGACAATATTGCTGTATCATATTTGATTATCAGATACAAAATTATATCCGGAAAAATTCCAAAAAGCAGAGACCACGGGTGAAGCCAGTTCATTTTTAGTATGCAGGAACAAAAATCTAACAGAAAAACATTCATTCGAGCAGAAGACACAAAGCCAGATCATCTCTTTATAAAAATATCGCTTCTCAGACACAAAGTTTGGAGCGGAACGTTTCACAAGAATGACATCCACGGCGCCAATTTATAATTGATTCGAATAGTATTCGAATAAAAGCATTTAATCGGGTAAAACCCGGGTATTGCCCTTTCTTAATCAATTCTGTCACCGTTTGCTTTTGTGAATGGAATAAATACCCAAATATGGCCATTTTTCATAACCATCGGTAGTTCAGTGGTAGAATGCTCGCCTGCCACGCGGGCGGCCCGGGTTCGATTCCAGGCCGATGCATTTTTTTGTTTAAACTTTTTAAAACTCATCTATATATTATACAAGAATGACATCCACGGCGCCAATTTATAATTGTAACGATTAGTATTTGAATAAAAGCATTTAATCGGGTAAACCCCGGGCGTTGCCCGGGTCATTCGGCTAGTATATGTATATAAACAAATAATATGAACTTCTTTTGAACTCTAAATCTTATTAATTAAGACAGAGTATAAAAATTTTCTAAATAATTAATCTAGCTAAATGGTCCAACATTAATTAATTAAAAATCAATGATTTTTTTTCAAAGTAGAGGATTGTCTGCTTTAAAATTGAAAAAAAAAATTCAAACGTTTGAATAATTAATAAAGATTATATATTTTGGGTTAAGACAAGATAGATATGGAATTATTCAATTTTTTCTAAATCAAACACAAAAAAATACATAATAGTTATATATATATATATTATAAAAATCAAAAAGATTAACCTTTGTCAAGTTCCGTCTGCGGTCAAGTAGGGTAGCTAGATGTTGTTATCTGCTTGAATGAAGTTAACCCTAGCCTTGACAGGCGACTAATTACTTCGTGAGCCCCTAGGCTTTGTTTTTGCGTGGATTTTTTTTTTGTTAGTTTGGTCAGAAAAAAAACTTTTTTTTTTGTTTGTTTTATCGAAATATTTTTTTCTAAAGTTTTGGTGAAGCCACAACAATGGTAAGATTTTATCTATTTTTTTATAAGTTTGATTTTCTTTCCCATATATCTTTTGTTTTAGTGAGAAAAAGAAAAGAGCCGTTATACATATATGATATATATTTAAGTTTGGAATATGCTGATATATATGGTAATTTAAGCCAACAACCCCATATTGTATATAACTCATAACAAGATTTTTCATATTGTATAATAGAAACACATCTGTAAATGATTATACGCATGATTGACATGTGTCACTACATCATCATATGTAATGTACTTTGTACAAACTGAGGATAAATAAATAAAACTTTGTAATAGATTAAGAGTTGAGCTAAAGCAGAGATCGAGCATATAGCAGTCACAAAACAACAAGATCTAAAGATGGGAACTGCCACGGCGACAGTAGAATTTCTCCAGACGATCCACGCCCCTGTCGCATCTGTTGAAATGCAACACTCCCTTTCCTCGGAAAGATATATATAAGGCCCCCGTCTTAACCTATAAATACAGTCACTTCACCATCTGCGTGAGCCCTCGTCGGTTGTACCCCAGATCCACCTCATCCACCATGTAGACCAGTAAGAACTCTTCTATCTCTCCATCTTTCGCTCCTAGCTCAACTTTTATCTGTTCACGGAACTTTCTTAGTGCAACTGTGTCTTCGTTTTTTTGTGTGGACATTCTCAAGCTTTCCACTCTGCCTCGACCACGACTGCCTGTACTTTGTGAGAACTTTTAAATGTCTTCCAAGGTGCAGAGAGGTACTGGAAAACTCCCCATCCTGACTGTTCCTCTCTGTCAGCACAGTATAACGAGAGTTGACAGGGACTCACACCATAGTTTAAGTCGACTGGATACCTCATCACATTTTAGTCGACAAGATTCTACAAGAGTCAACAGGACCTCATCACATATATATGAACAGTAATAAATAAACAGTTATAATAAATAAATCAGCGCTATATTTGAATATATAAATAATTATTTTTAGAATTAATTCATTGATTATTTAATTCATCCAAGATCACTCCACCCGCTATACAAATTAGTTGTATGTTTGTTGTATGTCTGCTGTATGCTGCATGATTGTTGAATATTCGTTGCCTGTTGTATGTTTGGTGTATGTTGTACTCGTTTTGTAAACGAACTCAAACTGGACCATATCTGCCAGCGCAACCTGCCCCTTAAACTCGGGTAGTTCACATTTAAAAAAAGTAAACCTCACGTATTTTCAGCTCTAAAAATATTTGTTCCGTGATTTATTAGCATGCCTCTAAGACCAACCTGAATGGTCATTGATATACAGCCTGCCCTACACTGATGAGGGTCAACAATTCGAATAGCGTATGGTATTGGTTTATTCTTTTATGGGGAAAAAGTGTTTTGGTCCATATTATGGGGAAAATCAGCGATATGATGATATTTTATCCAGATAGATGACGCAAGCCATCAGCTAAATTCCGTTGCACGCTCTAAAGATATTTCTTAATGTAACTATCTGTGAGGTCTTTCTTCTTTGTTCTCATACTTCATAGAATATTCGATGAGCAGTGGAAAAATGAGGGGTGAGAGAGGGCGCTAAACATTTGAATAATTTGTTCATTTGAAAATATTGATCTCTACACGAAATAACATAGATAAGTTTATTTTTATTAATTTTTAAAAATCGGGAAGTAATCTCCAATAAACCACAACAACAAGAAATAAGCAGAAGACATAACAATGGGAGCAAAGTACTGGCAAGGCAACAGAAGATAGGCGGTACAAAATCGAATCAAAGATGGCGTCTTCCAAATTAGCCGCAACAGACACACTGCTAACCAAATTTGATGACAGAAGACAACCTGTTGCGGCCGCCCGTTGCCAAGGTAACCGTGGGCGGAAATCGGCTGCGTCCATTCAAATCTGATCATATTAAATGGACAGGCCACTTCAACAAATGTAGAGAGAGTTTGCTTTGATGGAAAACCAACATGGAGATTTCTTTTTTTAATTCTCAAAAAATAATTCTGAATAAAGAAATATCTCTTATATTTTTTTGCAAGATTTATTCAAATAGGATGGCAAGTATTAGCTTTCTTTCTCTCTCGTCCGTTCGTGCAACTAAACATTTAAGAGATAGGTGTGTCATCTATCGGAATGAATACCAACTAGATTAGATTTTCTGGAATTTTGAGCGGAAAAATTTATTCTGAGATATCTTTATCTAATTTTAAAAAATTAAATCCGAGGTGTATTAAGATGTATACGTGTCAAGATGTTTTTCCCAGAGATTAATTTATAAGTCATATCATAAGAGAATATCTTAATGGTAGAGTTTTTGAGAAAAAAACTTACAATTTCTCTCTTTCTTTCAATATTATATACCTTGCGGGACATTGAAATGGAATACCGAGAAAGTGTGGCCAGAAAATTCACCAAATATCAGGGTAGACGCGACTCCCCGAGTTATGCGAATGATGTGATAGCGCAGCTTTCGTGCGCACGTGGATTAAGATATAAGGGAAAGAAATTTCAGAAAGGACAGTATTCGTGCCGTAATTTTTCAAGGAAAATCATCGAATAAATTTTGTTCTTGTTTCAAAATATAGGTGAAATAGCAGATAATGCCAGGCCGTCGACAACGGAAGCAGTTCCAGAAAACAGATGCTATTTCGAGGGGCATGGTGATCGGACTGAAAGGGCAGGTTGGTTCATGCGTTGAATGGTAGCTGACACACACCTAGATGGGTCCACGATGCACCGACTGTGGAGAAGATGGTTGTAAAAAGGAAATGAAGCAATTTATAAGAATTTCGGTGCAGCCAGAGTGAACTCAGCACGCGTGGGTCAGCGTATCCTTCGACAAGCAGTGACGGACCTAAATCCCACTTGGACCTATTATGAAAAATGTGCAAATCACCCTATATCATATCATTTCGACCAGAACTATTTCTTGTCGATATGTTGCTATCGGCTGGCATTCATTTGTCCGGTAAGAAGACTGCCATTGACCCAACTGGAAAGACGCCAAAGTTTGGAATGTTGCAGGGATAGATCGACGTGAATGACGGAATGGTACAGGATCGTGTTCTCAGGAGAGTCACGCTTCTGTTTATCCAGAGATAGTCGTATGTACGCGTGGGGCGTCGATGTGGAGAAAAGTCCAATCCGGCAGCATTTGTGGAACGCCCTACCGCGCGAAAACGAGGAATCATGGTTGGGAGCGAAATCGCGTATGATACCAGGTTACCTTTAGTTCGTATTCGGGGCACTATGATGGCCCAACAAAACGTTGATGATGTGCTGCGATCTATGGTACTCACCTACCCCATAAGGAAGTACCCAATGCCCTTTATAAGCAGGATAACGCCCGACCGTACACTGCTCGCATTAGCCAACAACCTCTGCAAGATGCACATATGCTTCCCTGGCCACCATACTCTCCTGATCTCTCACACTTTCGAGCACGTCTGGGACATTATTGGTCGCCGTTTGCATGCCTTGCCTCAGCCGCGTTCAGAAGAAGAACTATGACAAATGGTTGAAATGGAATGAAGAGTCATCTCTCAGAACGCCATCCGTAGTCTGATTGACTCTCTACCTAGACGTGTTGCTGCGTGCATTGCTGTAGCGGTGGCTCTACTTGCTACTGAGAGCCGACGTCGTTCCCGCTCTGTATTATGACTATCATTTCAAATGAAGATCACTTATTTTTCGTTCCTGCCTCTCCAAGGCAGTCCAAGGCATAGGAAGCATTCTTCGTCAACAATACATCTCGAATGTATCGATTTTCTTCTCTAGCGATGATGCTATAGGCCAAGACTCTGAAGCATAGGTAGCCATTGAGAAAACAAGTGCCCGGACTAGCCTCTCCTTGGTTCTCGTCGTGATACTGTGGTCTTTCCACAGTTTTGTTATTCTTCTCATTACCACTTTTCCCATCGTCATCCTTCTCCGGACCTCTCTCCCAGATCCTCCCTTGTTAGTTATTAGGACACCGAGGTAGGTGGCCTCGTTCACCACTCCAACATCCCATGAGATGGTTGAGTTTTCCTTTGATGTGTGTGCTCTATCAATCATCAAGAGCTGGAATTTGCCTCGATTTAGCTCCTATTCCACTTACCCTGAAATCATTTCACTTCTGAGGAGCAGGTATGCCATGTCCTGCTCATATCTTTCAAGCAGGACAGTAGTATCACCTACGTATCGAAGATTTGAGACAATTCTGCCCCAATCAACACTCCTCCGTAACCTTCCGTTGCCCTTCTAATTATCCATTCTCCATATATATTTAATAGAGTTGGGGAAAGTATGCAGCCCTTTATTGTGTCTCTCCCAATCTTGAATTCCTCCAAGATGAGTTATTAACATATAGGTTCCGAATGAGTACTATCAGGTGTTCTGGTGTGCCCATTTCCCGTATGATGCGCCACAGATGATTCCACGAGACCATGCCAAATGCCTTTTCGTATTCTAACAGACATAGTAAGGGATGCAGTATTCATATGTCTTTTCGATTATTTTCCGAATGTTTAATATCTGTTCTCGAGTTCCTTTTGTTGGCATGAAACGAGTTTATTATTGAGAGATCTGAAGGTGTATGTAATATTTAAGTCTTTCGTGGAATATATGGAGAAGCACTTTACTGGCGTGCGAAATCAGCGCGATCGTTCTATAGTTCGAGCAGACATCCATAGCACATTTTTAGGTAGGTAGAGTGATGTTGTCCAGTCCTTAGGCCAGATACCCGCGTTGACCATATCGTATTGCAGAACTGCCTGAGCACATTGATGGCGCTCCCGTCCGCTGCGTCAATCATCTCAACCATCAGGCCATCTATTCCTGGTGATTTATAACGCCATAAATGAGTGTGCATATGTGATAATTTGTATATAGCAATATGTAACCCCACCACAACCTATGCAATGTATCGTCAAAAGATTTAATGAAAGTTAGGCTTCGCGAAAGAGGGAATAACCATCAACAGGATTGCATCATCCATGAATTAAAGGTCACTGCCCAGGACCCATAAAACTAGAGTTCAAAGACCTTCTTCTTCCTGGAAGATTGCAATCATGGCCACATTCGAGGAACTAAGCCAATCAGAGTTAAGCATGACCAACTAATAGCGAACCAGAAGCAGGCACGTAGAATGATCTCGACCAATGAGATGCCGAGAGAGTTAATGACGATTATCTCGGACAAGAAGTTAGGGAGAAGATAGGTGACCGGGCTAGAAGCAAGGCGTGCTCAACTTAGGCTCCAACCAAGGTAAAGTCCTCTTCGATCATGTGAAAGGCAAGGTACCTCTTCCAGTCTCAATCACTCTCTCCCTTTCGCGAAGTCCAGGTTCTATCCCATCCAGGTGTGCTCGTTATTTCCCCTGTGGAAACCCACCATTCGACCAAGACTGCGCCATCAATCATCAATTCAACATAATCCGACTTAGGATTCAGCACAATTCACCAATCCCACAGTAAGTTGACAGGAGTCAACAGGATCTTACACAGATAACAACAGGATCCGACAGAGAGTCGACAGGGATTCAATCGAATTATTACATATATATTCAATGATAATAAGCAAATATTCTTTAAATATTTTAACGTTTCAAATGTATAATCCTCTTTAGAGAATATACCATTAATTGATACATATTGAATAAAAACGTATTAAGCGAGTTCAATACAAAAAATAGCACTTTATAAACACACAAACGTTTAAAATAACAAAGGTTATATATATAAAAAATAGCAATTAGTTATGTGCGATTGGCTCTTCGGTGGTGAACCCTCTCACTAATTTCTTCAAATTGATACCCAGACCTCTTTACTCTTGTATTGGAGTACGTGTTATATATAGTATGTAAATCATAAGAAATGCATGTTATGGGTATATTATGGAATCTTTGAAAATAAATTTCTAGGACTTCGGAAGTATATATACATTATATTTATAAGCAAAGGTTTCCTACAAACAATTAACAACAGCAAAACAAAGTCTTTATTAGGAACATTCGTCCCATACAGGATTCTCCTAAATGGTTAAACAGAAGTAAAATAATAGCTATCTACAGAAAGTAGAGGATAACCTCAATATTTCTTGCAGTTGGTTTCTTCTTCTCTGTTATGCCTTTTGACGGTGCTGTTCTCCAGAATTTGTGAAAAGCCAATGCATTGGTCCTGCTTATTACTACTTTTTCCAATAAAATATATGGCGAATTGTGTTTTTGAGCAATCATTTGGCCGGAAATTACTCTCTCATCCTCCAAAGTCGACAGTGAAACGTGTAGTGTGGAAAATCATGTCTAAATTCACTATGGCACAGAGTTCACTTTAGGTTCTTAGATTTCCTACAAACAATTAGAACTAAGCTCTAATAAGCGCTAACACAGCACTGCTCTTTATAACTTACTAGCCGAATGACCCGGGCAACGCCCGTGTTTTACCCCCGATTGAATGTTTTTATTCAAATACTATTTGTTACAATTATAAATTGGCGCCTTAAATAAATGCATATATTAGTTAATAAATATAGCCTATGTGCTTTTTCTCTCTATGTACTGTTGGCTTCCGTAGGCGTCTCTTACTGGGAAAAAGAAAGAGAGGATTCCATTTAGTTATTAACTAATATATGCATATATTTAAGGAGCGATCCGCTCCGACACAATAGTTACAAAAACGAAGAAGCGAGTGGGGGGGGGGGGCAAGGTGGCGTGATCGTAGCCAACCAATAGGAGAGCGCCATTCCAAAATGGAACTAAATAGAATTCTATAGTTGAATATTGCACAAGGAGGCCAAATAAGAAGATTTCACTAGAAAACTTGCCCAAATTGATAATAAAAAGAAAGATACCGTTTTTACCAGTTTAAATTTCGTATTTCACATCAGAGAGGCTCAATAAATTTAAATACCATTCAATGATATCTCTCGAATATATTTAAAAGAGATTACAAATTAGAAACCTATTTTTCATTATATATATACAAAATAAAATTACCTCTCTCTATCTTTTATTAAATAAAAATTCTCCATAAAAAAACAGGAAGAAGACAAGTAAATTTAAATTAGATTATAATAAATCAAAAATATATATATTTATAATGAAGGCAAACGAAGAATAGAAAAGACAATAAAATTAATTGAATATTTTATCAAGGCTTCAAAAAATATTTTTATAAATTCCATTATCTGTCTAAAACAAATTAATCCATTCCATTGAATTAATAGGGAATTTTCTAGTTATTTTTACCTATAATAGGAATATCTTTAAAACTAATACAAAACATCTAAAATAGAAATATTGATATTTTAATTAGAGGTATTGGTTAAATAGAGGTCATATAAGGAGGGATAATAAATCTTTATGAATTCTATTAATACTTTAAATATGAGGGGAACTGTTTGTTATCCATTTTTACTTCTATGAGAGATGATGGTCGAAGAGAGAAAATATATGGTTTTCTGTATGCTAATTCTGAAATTTCTTATCACCACTAGTAAAGTTCTCTCTCTTTACTAAGGTGATAACCACTAGTAAAGTTTTTTATTAGGGGGATAACATGATGCAGCATTCTGATGCATAATTAAAGAGATTGATGCCTCTCTAGGTGAACGAAATCTGATATTATATTTATCATATTGAACATACATAAAAAAGTTACAAGACAATGGTGGATGTGCTAAAAAGGCACATATTCCTTTATATATACATCAAAACAATGTATTATTATTAACATCAATAGTAGTACTGTACTATGGATAATAAAAGATGTGTAACAACACCTGTTTTGTCAAATTCAAACATACCAAGTGGCTCATGTCTTGATTTGTCGAAACTAGTATGCTCTGAACTGGGGTGACAAACAAAAATGCATTTTAAAATATATTTAAAAAGGGAGAGGTGTCGTTTTTTGGAACATATAAATGTATCGCTATAATATATCTAATGTTAATCGGATCATATGTACAGATAGTGTTCCATTTTCAAAAGAACAATTTTGCAACGCTGTAGCTCGCGAAAGAAGCGCATGATTTGAGTGATGTTCTATTTATTTAAAAGAGGGCAAGAATTAATTTATATTTCATCAAAAAACGATTTTTGAATATTCGAAATGCCTAAATTTATGTAAACGGTATAAAATTTTGTAAACGGTTACCTTTTCAGACATTTCGAGAATAAATATACTCGTTTACCTAAATTGTTAAAATTATGAAAGAAAATAATATTGCTATCACTAAGTGCACAATCAGTGTAATAATAATGTAGAACAAAGCAAATATCGATATTCACTGAATTAAGCGAAAAATTCCTCTGAAAAAAGGTGCTTGAAGGAACCTCTAACTCCAACCGGAAGAAAGATAAAGGAAATGATTGTCAGAGAGAATCCACCTTCTAAAAGGAACATTTCCACAATAACCAACGTACCACTTTCTACCGTTATTCGTATTAATAGGAAAAAATCGGCTTACAATACATTTAAAAAGGCTAAAGTCCATGTTCTCAAGCTGCACCATTTCGAAGAACGCAAGACCTGCAGCAGGGCCTTTTATGAAAAGCACCCGTCAGGTGGAAAATGGTAGAATATGGTTACACTGGATGTGCCATGGGTTTACTTCAGTGATAGCAATCAACCGCGTGCCATTTACTACGCTATCTCTATAATAAACACCTTTCTGTACTGGGTGAAGCATAATACAAGGAAAGTTTATCAAAAGGCTTTATGATCGTTGCAGGTTTCTGATACAATGGAAAACCTTTTATATATGATGATTTAAGACCATGGAATTGTTGTAAATAGTCCAGATATCTACTACCACATGTTCCACCACGTGACTGTATATAACTTGTTATTTACTGCAATTAGAAAGCCTCAAGTAACATCAATCTGTACCGCGTAAGAATCTAATAAAGTATAGCAACTGTACAGATCGAAGGAATGGAGACTAACAGGAGAAAATTAAGGTTAAAACTAATCAGGCTTAGGTGAGAATAGGAGAGAAGGCCTAGCAAGCCCAGTCCAAGTTTTACGAGGTCGTGGCCCTCCTGGATAATATAAATTTCCCCCTGTTTACGTCAGAAAAGGGCAGTGACCTGTTCGGACCCAGCTAAGCTATAAAAGGAGGCCCCGAGCCTCAGTTAGCCAGTCCTTAGTTAGTCTTTGTTTCAGACCCAGTCCGCTGGACGCTCCGATATAGGTAAACCCTTTCCTACCTGATATCTCCTCGTCTCATTCCTTCTTGACGTTCAAACGCTTCTTAGTGGAATCTCTGTTTATTTCACCTTTGGCCCAGATGTGTCGCCTTCCACCACGACTGCACGGTAGAGTTGACATCGAGGTTCGTCTAGCATCAGGTAACACTGGTCCCAGAGGTCCCAAGATATCACATATATATGAAAATAAAGATAAAAGGGTCAGGTGTTGATATTAAAAATAAAGAAGGCATCTCCTGACCACGAGCACATGTGCTTTTTAGATGGCAGAGCGCCATCTAGTGGAGCAAAAATAAACTAAACGTTTATTTAGCATGCTCCGTGATATTTGGCCAACCCAATTTCTTGATAAATGAAGAAAAGCCATCCACAAACGCGTTTCGCGCTGTTGGCGCTCGTCAGCGTGGAGTAGGCTGTAACCACTGCGACCAAAAATATTTTTGGTCCCAGAGGCTTCTTGAGAAATCAAGAAAATGTATTAAAGGCCAAATTTGCGTGAAGACGCTTAACAGATGAAAAACAATATAAAATCCATGTGTTAAGCGTCTTTACGCAAATTTGGCCTTTAATACCTATTTCCTAATTTCTCAAGAAGCCTCTGGGACCAAAAATCTTTTCGGTCACAGTGGTTAGAGCCTACTCCCCCTGACGAGCGCCAACAGCGCGAAACGCGTTCGTGGATGGCTTTTTTTTTATTTATCACGAAATTGGGTTGGCCAAATATCACGGAGCAAGCTAAATAAACGTTTAGTTTATTTTTGCTTCACTAGATGGCGCTCTGCCATCTAAAAAGCACATGTGCTCGTGGTCAGGAGATACCTTCTTTATTTTTAATATATATATATATTGAAAATAGAGCAATTCATAGATGAATCTATAATTAAAAAGGCATATATTGGCTTTAAAAATGTTATAACACCTTGATAAAGGTTGGCGTTCAGCCAGCTGAAAAATTGGTAAAATAATTTTTTTTTATCCAATATAATTACAATTACAATTACAATTATTTTATTTCCAAAGCGCTATATCCCGCAAGGGATACTTGCGCCAAACAAGGAGAAAAGTTTATTTACATGAGTTATTTACATTATTCAACGAATAAAAACATTAGAGATCCAGATTTTGTAGAAATTTTAGAATGTATTTACAAAATGAATTGAACTTTAGATATGATTTTTTATTGGAAATCAAATCGTTTAATTCATAAACAACTAGTTCATTCTTCATTCTATAATCTTGAAATGCTGGGCAGTCGATCAGTAGATGTCTTGAGGTTTGTTCCTCCATACCACAAAAGCAACTTGAATCCTCCACTGCCTTTATTCTATTTAAAAAACTTTTGAAAATTTCCGTGGTTTGTAACAAATTGAGTATTATAAAAATTTGGACGAAAGTATTTAGGGATTTCTTGGGGAAAAAAGCTTAAGAAAGTATTATTTGCTCCGTTTTTCAGAACATTCATTCTTGATTTGAGAAAGGTATCTATAATTCCTGGAATAAATGGGTCATAAATTTGTTGATCATCTGTGGATAAGTTTCTCAGATCAGATATCATGATTCTGGATTCGATAAAGTCTGAGATCAGAGGAATGTTGGCCAAACTATGAACACAGCTATATGATGTGCATTTATAGGCTTGTATACACCATGTCAGTATTTGATATTGGGTTGAATTTAATTTTTGTAAACATTTTTTATTTAAATATTTGAACCAAATTTCGGCTCCATATGTAAGTATTGGTCTAAAAATGGATTTATATAAAGTTAGCCTTTTCTGGGTGCTTAGACCCCAAGATTTCCCGCAAATTGAGAAGAGATAATTTTTAAAACGTTTTGTACGATTTACTATTTCTTCTATGTGGTATGTAAAATTTATTTTGTTTCTTCTTCTGTGATTTGCAATTATTATTCCTAAAATTTTGGTCTTCAGAGTTGGTATGATTATTTCATTATTAAATTTGATTGGGATTTTTTCTTTGTTATGTAAATAAAGTATATTAGTTTTTTCTAGACTTATTTCAAGTTTGTTACTCTTACACCATACATCAATCCTATTTAATGCCTGTTCTATAACTAATTTCAGGTCTTTGCAATTGTTGTGCCAGCATATAATTGATACATAATCCGCATAACATACCACTTCACTATTAGGAACTTGATATTTGATCAAAAGATCGTTTAGTAATATTATCCATAGTAGTGGAGATAGCGGGCCACCCTGCGGACATCCCTTTGTAATTTGTTTATTTATTGTTAAGTTCTCATATGTAAATTTCGTTTTCCTCGATTTGAAATATGATTGAATAGTCCTTATTAAACTTTCCGGCAAATTATCTTCATCTATTATTTTTAAAATCGCAGGCCACCATGCGTTATCAAAGGCTCCCGCAATATCTATTGTGACCAGAGCTGTCAGTTCTTTGGTTTTGTGTTCCATTATTATATCGATTATATTATTCAAGGCTGTAATAGTAGATTTTGACTTGATGAATCCATGCTGTTTGGGACTTAATAAATTGTTTTGCATATAATATTCATAAATTTTCTTTTTAATAACTTTTTCGTAGATCTTAGACAGATTAGATGTTAACGAAATAGGTCGATAGCTTTTTATTGATTCGACGTTAGATTTGTTTGGTTTCATTAGAATTTTTAAAACTGTCGTTTTCCATTCCCTTGGAAAATATCCCATCTGAATACATTTATTTAATAACGAATGTAGCACAGGAAGTATCAGAGTCTTTGCGTATTTTATCATGTTATTACTGATATTATCTTGACCTGGTGACTTTTTAACATTGGTATTGTCAATTAGATATTCTATTTCTTCGGTATCAATATGGATAGCGCTTGAATTCCTTAGAAAAGGTTCGTAACTTCTAACCAATTCTTGTTGTTGGTTGTCTTGATCAATTCTGTCATCTGCAATTAATACATTTATTATGTCTGTAATGCGTTTTTCTTTTTCTGATTCTTGATTGTTGTCTATTATGGGAAGTCCTTTTTGCTTGTTTGAGGATTTAAGCTTTTTGAAAATTTTATATGCGTTACCAAAAGGATCATTTGATTCATTTTCTTCGATGAAAAATTTCAAACTATTTCTCTTTGCTTTCTTTATCATATTATTAAATTTGTTTCTGACTTGTTTAAATCTTGTTGCATCGATAGTCTTACTGTGATAAAATAAGTTTCTTACATAATGAAAATGTGTTTTCATTAGTTCAAGTTCTTTATTCCACCATTTTATACCTGCATCATATGCGTAGTTGTTTGATTTTACTTTTAATGATATGTAAGCTGCTTCTATTATGTTATCCGTGAGTTTGTTTACAACTTTATCAATATCCGTGCAATTTTCCACCATATCTGCCTCATTCTTTAATTTGATAAATTCTTGATACTTGAGATTTTTGGAGAAATTTGTCCAGTTGGCGTGTTTTTCATTGAATTTCCATGTATAATTCTGTTTATCTTTTATATAATTAAATTTTGAGTGAATTTCAAATTGAATTGCCAAATGATCAGAAATATTCGTCAGTGATGAGGTGGTCCAATGTCTGATCATATTTATTGAAAGTCTATTCGAGATTGTTAGATCTACTATACTTGCCCCTCTACATGTTGGAGTTTTATCGTTGTGAATGTACAAGTGATTTTCATTTATTATTGTTTGCAATTTGTAACCATTTGAATTTGTTATTTTATCGAACCAGATTGGATGACGGGAATTGAAATCTCCGCATAGGACTTTAGGGTTATTTGAATAAGTATTAATCAAGTTTCTTATAAAATCTAAGTGAGTATCATTACAGGAATTGGGATGAAAGTAAAAATTTGCGATTACTACAAACGAATTTGAGGTTATGACAGATATTGCAGTACAGAATTGATTCGTAAAATTATCTAATATTTTGAATTTTATATTTTTATTTACAATGATTGTTGCTGTGTAAAAAATTTCTGAAGTCTTTGAATAAATTATTGGTGAGTCTAAATCAAATATAACCTGTTTATTTAAAACATATGGTTCTTGGAGTAATATAATATCGGGTGGATTATTATTCGTTGAAATTGTAAGTTCGTTTAAAGCTGTCATACTTTTTCTAATATTCTGTTGTAAACATTTTATGTTTCCTCTATATGGTAGAGCAGTGATCACCATGACTACAAATAACTAAATTCGTTATTCATTCCTCTTCTGAACCGATGAGATATTGAGTTCTTCTCACTGTTCTATCAACCTGCAATTTATATTGAGGACAGTCATTTGTATTTGGTTTATGGTTAATCGGACTATTCCTAAGTCTTGGATTCTTTGAACAGTTATGACATTTTAGCTCTTTAGTACAGACGTGATTGCCCTGGGTTCCACATATGCAACATATTTGTACATTTGGACATTCTTTTGTTTTATGGTCTGGATTAAACTGAAAACAATTTTGGCATTGTTTTACTAGGATTTTATCTTGTATCTGACAACGTTCTAGGTCTGTATATAATGTATTGTTCATTCTTTTCATAAGTTGATAGGCTTTTGGGGAAACTCTCAGGACTATGTTTTGGGTTGGTGTGTTAGATTTCATTACGAATAATATCTTGATTTCATCTTCCATTCCGTTCAGCTCCTGATTCATATTACAAATCGTATTTACAAATGTGGTTGTATCAGTTAGTTTGGAAACGTTTTTCACCACCACTGTTGGATCTCTTTGCTTTGGAACAAAAATTTTGCTTATTGTTTTTAATTCCTCAGATTTGTTCAATTCCTCTTGAAGTGAATTCATCTCTGTCATATTAGGCAATTTTATAATTACTGTGCTTCTTGTGTTAAACATTTTGTTGATTTTTATCTTTGTGCCCTTGTCTCTAATTTTCTTTATATCCTTAGAAATAGCCTGTATAATGGTTGAAGTAGGTTCATTGTTGGCTGGTGTTGCCATAAGCGTGAATTCTCTATTTTGAATTTGCTGATGTTTTACGATCAAATCTGATACATTTCCTCTTTTTGCAATTTGTGCATAAGAAGGTCTATGGACTGAAATATCCTTTTCTATTTTATCAATCCTGCTGTCCATTACCTCTCTGATGACTTCGGTTATTGTTTCTAGTTCAAATTCCTTTTTTATTTCTGTTATGGAGGAAATACCATCTTTTATTTGGTTTATATTTGTGCCAAGAAATGTCAGATCATTTTTGGTTAAATTTTTTTGAGTACTTTTAAATTTATTTGTGAAGTATTCAAGAACTTCATCAAGTTTTAATTTAATTGAATCTACAGCTGATTCCATTTATTTAGTTTCGTATAAGAATCTAAAATAAAGAGCAGTAAATTTGCATATTTTTATAAAATGAAATTTTTGCATAAAGTTTGCAGTAGTAAATTTAATTGTGTTTATTTTTAAAAATCCAATAGATTCAGCAAAGAATAATGTAGTATTACAATAACTATTAATTAACTGAATATATAATATATAATATCTATGATATAAACAATTTTCAAAACAAATATTTACCGGAGCTAAGACGACACGCAGCCGGTCGGATCAGCCTCCTAGCGGCAAAAAAAATCCAATATATGCCTTTTTAATTAAATATATATATATATATGTTGTAATATATTTTAATATATACTTATATATCATAGCATCAATATTAATATATTTATAGCGCATAACATAATAAATTTCATTTAGTTACAGTCGGCACCAGTCAGGAGGAAAGTTTCCGAAAACATGTCGGGGTACCAAATGTGCCCCTTTGGGTCAAAACAGATGAGTCCCTCTGGAGATACGATGATTGACAGACCCCCCTACACAGACCTGCCTTTACCGGTGTCGGCAAAACTCTCTCGCCATCTCTGTGGTGACATCCAACATGTTTCGTTCTTTGGTGCAATACATTCATGCCTGAAACCACTTTGAACATTGAGGCCACAACGACTGCATTTAACCAACCACATTACAGTCATCCTACAGGATCGGCTACATTACATCATATTCTATATACAAGTATCAGAGTCATCAACAATCAATTTTGTCATCGTTTGCTTTTGTGAATGGGATAAATATCCAAATATGGCCATTTCTTATAAGCATCGGTGGTTCAGTGGTAGAATGCTCGCCTGCCACGCGGGCGGCCCGGGTTCGATTCCCGGCCGATGCTTTTTTTATACAATTTTTAAAACTCATTTATATTATTATTATTAAAATATACAAGTATCAGAGTCATCAATTCTGTCATCGTTTGCTTTTGTGAATGTATGTAAATAATGGATTTCATATTTTTTTATTAATTTTTGTTCAAGCCTTTACTTGTTTAAATATCTTTTTAAAAATCGTTTAAAATGCAGTCGAAATCATTAGCGAACACATATGTTTGCCTAATATTTCCATATGCTTTTTTATTTTTTACAGAAAAATATTTACATGCCAGTATTTTGGATTAATTTTTTTATAAACCTACTAGAAGAATGACCCGGCTTCGCCCGAGAAATCCCCCGAGTGAAGTATCCTTCATACTGAAAATGCTTTTCAGTGGTGGATTTATAAGCAGATAGTCAATACAATAGTCGAGAGGTCTTGTGAATTAAATTGACGATATCTCTGGAGAGCCCAACACTGAATAACCAAGCCTTTACTATATTTTCCCATCGTAATAAGTAGAGTAGGAGACTGTTTTTATTAATGAAAGAAAAATTGCGAAAATATATTTAAGTTATTGTGAATAATGAAAAAAGGTTTTTATGAAAAAAAGTAACAAAAAAGGAGGAGGTTAAAAAGTAGAGATGTGAGGAGAAAGAAAGGGGAAAGTTAGAGGAAAGTTAGACAGTTCAGTTGACATTTCACAGGACCGTGTTGACACTAAGGGAGTGGGTAAATTTTTTAGGAGCTTTGTCGCAGCCTGGACGAGCCGGAGTCTCTCTTTTTTCCCCTTAGTTTTCCTCTAGCCGCGTGGTGTATTTTTGTTTGTGAGATATGGCAATATGGCCAGTTATAGTAGGCTATGCACTTTTTCTTATATTCACTATTAATTACTGTTCTTTTGTAAGGACAAATATATATCTCTTGATTATTCATTATAAACTGTCCTTTGCTACTTTAATTATTTTCTTTCTTTCTTATATAATAGTTCTTCATATATATTCCCATATGGGACGTACCTTTTTCCTAAGAAATCAGAGCATGTGAGAGTATATGGCCGGAATCTGCTTATCAAGCATGTTGAAGCTAAATTTTACATCTATCTGCTAGGTATGTCAGCCGTTCCTATGGAGAGAGATACAATTTTCGCTATACTCATATAGATATCTTGAAATATTTCGCTGTAGAAAAGAAGCAAGAAAATAATTGAAAAAAGGAATCATTCCTTCAATATAAGAGGAAAAAATCCTATTTCCATATCAACCAATATATATTTATTTTTCGCGAACTTGCTTGTTCAAATAAAAATGAAACTTTTTGAACATCAGTTTTGTAAAACTCGGTAAGCACGTCGTGATAAAGCTCCTGTCAATCCAGAGAGACCATTTTGATCGCTATCTCACAGGAAATCTTCCGGATTTATCGAAGAGCTATTTACCTGTCAAAATGGATGCGCCAAATCCCTGGCCATAAAGTAGAAATATTTTTTCTTGAATAAACAAATTATTTACATTAGTATTAGCTATTTATTTGCCCGTTATATACAATAGTTTATAGTTAAATCAATGCTTAATAGGGTATTTGTGAATTAACCACGGAAAGGCAATGTTTTATATATATATTTATAGGTTTATGGACAAACTTAAGGAAGTGGAAAGTCTTTAATGTCGCCAGTTGTCTGTTTTTTTTTTGTCTGAATCCCGATTTAAATGCTAAAAGGTACAATTGCTTAATTTTTGTCTATGAATATATATTTATATACAATTCTCAGCGCCCTCTAATGTCCATACACCTTAAAAACCTTTAACGCTTGTATAAGAAAATATCCCAATACTCTAGTAAGGTAGGTTTAGCACACTGCAACTAGCGAAACCATTTGGTGGGGATTTATAAATGATGAGCCAGGATCCCTCAATACAAGGGTCACTCCAAAGGTTTTTACAATCAATTACAAATAATATATTATTGAAAAATATATATTATACCATTAAAATCTACATGAATTTTTACCTAACATAAACATTTTGATAAAATAGTAACCGCAATGAATCAAAGAGAGCGTGACTTTGTTTAAAGTGGCAGCGGTAATTTCTAAACATTGCATCAGAAACATTGGAGTTGACAAGAGAAAGTTTACGCGCCATGATATTTTATGATTATAAAAGTAATTTAACTTCTAAAGAATCCCATGGAAGAGATTTATGAAAGCTCCTTCAATTAAAACAGTTTTTAATTGGTTTAATGAATTTAAATTTGGAAAAACCAACCTTGAAGATGAACCTCGTTCAGGTCGACCACCAACACCAGTGACCCAAGAAAAAAATTGAGCTAATAAGATTTTAACTTAGAGAAAATCAAAGAATTACGTATCAGCAGTTAAAGAAAAGTGTGGGCATTGGATCGGCAGCAATCAACACCATCATTAATGATCATTTAAAATACAGAAAACTTGTTAGTAGATGGGTACCTCACAGCTTGACTGAAGACCAAAAACTTGGTCGCATTAAATGGTGTAATTTCACGTTGAAAAAAAATGATAAAGGCACATCAACGGCTGTTTTAATATTATTACAGGTGACGTAACTTGGATTCACAATTTTGATTCAAAAACAAAACGGCAATCTACTCTTTGGTGCTCTTCAAAAATCACCTCCTCCTAAGTAAGTTCGCAGAGCTCGAAGTACATGCAAAAGGAGATACTAGAATACTTCATAGCGGACAATTTGGAGTGACCAAAACCAGACTTAGAGCTCGAGAGACTATTTGGTGGCCAGGGATCTCGGTTTATATTGATGATGCTATACGAAAATGTTCTATTTGTACAGAAGAAGCTATCCAAGTAAAGTTTATAATTGATTCTTTAACAAAATTACGCAAGCGTGCATAAATTACAAATTTCAACTTACTTTCTCCGAAGTGCTCAATAAACAGCTATGAAGACACACCTGTTCAAATTCAAAAACAAATGGTATCTGATTATAATCGGTTATTACTCCATATATCCTGAGGTTGTGGAACTCAAGCGCTTGACGGAAGAGACGATCGTGGGATGCTGCAAATAAATTTTCGCGCGTCATGGAATCCCAGAGACTGGTGAGCGATAATGGTACCCAATTTGGAGATCCAATACGCAATTTCCATCCGGGCAATTTGCTGCTCTCGCAAAAGATTATGGCTTCCACCACGTCACATCGGGTCCAAAGTTTCCACAAAGTAACGGAAGCCGGCGTCAAAAGATTGTGAAGAATATTTTTAAGAAAAAACCAGGAGCCATCCCTTGGTTTGATAAGAAAAATAAGAAGAAAAGGGGGAGAAAAACGAAGCTACATGATGTACTTCAAGCAAACGCGAGCTGCTGTCTTAAGAGGTCGGGCTGCTGCTTACCGCCGACGCCGGTGTACTTCGTGGAAGATTCTAGAAGTTTCTACCAACTTCTGCCTCCTGTTCTGCGCCTGCTTTCCTTCACTGTGCTGCATTTGGGGAAATAGTAATTGTTGTTTTCTTTTTTACTGTTGTTTTATTTTTCTCTTTTCTGTAATTATTTTATTGATTAGGCTTAAATAAAGTTCTAAAGATCCTTTCTACCCACGGAAGTTATTCTTTGTCAATCAACAACGCAACAATTAATTAATATAAGACAACACATTTCACCACACCGTTACAAATAAAATTCCTCTTTGCCAATTAATTTATTTTATTATTTCTGATAACAAAGAAATCAAACGGCCACTCTCTTATGAATTATAAATCTCAACTTGGCATCAATGTAAAATATCCCTAGAAATAAATCTGCTTGATACTATTGATATCTTGGACTTCCGCAGTCATTGTAAAATACCAAAAAGACTTGAGTCTCACTGACAAAGCGAGTGGTTAGAGAGTTATTTTGAAGGCCTAAGGAACCTGTATTAATTACTATGTGAGCAATAGTTATCCAGAAATTATTTGAGAAATGGGGAGAATAAAATTCAGATAAAAAGTTTTTATTTAATTTTGGTTTTGCAAGCTTTCGAGTATTTGCTCGCTGAAAAGCATAAATTATGCTCGAAAGCTTGCAAAACCAAAATTGAAAAAAAATTATACCTGAATTTCATTCTTTCCTTTTCAAATTACATATATTCTAATATCAAGTGTATGAATGGTTTTATAACTAGATAATAATACTGATTAAATATTGATGTACATAATTAAATATTTTGTTGAGATTTCGTATATTCATCAACTTTTGATTCAATATCAAGCTTTGTATAAATTCATGACTAAATACTAACTAAATAATTAAAAAATAAAAATGCCCTTTTAAAAAAAAAGCTTTTAATTAAATGCACTGAAAAGGAAACAATAAAATATTTTATCTTCTGTCGTTTAGCAATTAGATGTATCTGAATGAATATAAAAGCGGCGGGGGACGATCATATTTAGAGAAGAGGTAAAAATTTAGTAAATACTTATAAACTTCGCTAAGTCACATTAAGTTAGAAATTCATGATTATCGTCCCCCGCCGCTTTCATTTTCATTCATATACATCTAATTGCTCAATGACAGAAGAGATAAAATATTTTCTTTTTTCTTTTTAGTGCATTTAAAAAAAAATCCTTTTTTTAAAATGCGCTAAAAAGAAAAAATAAATTATTTATTAACAAGGGGATGTACCCGGCTTCGCCCGAGGTTTTACCCGAGTAAAGGTTTGTCTAACGAACATTTGTTAAAACAATTCTCTATAAACTTATAAGAAAAAAAAAAAGATATA
>CP092866.1:85338533-85452369 GCA_030710605.1 Cordylochernes scorpioides | reverse complement strand
TTTAGTTATTTATGTTATATAGACTGCTGCTCTTTATTTTCAAATTGAACACGAAATCTCGTATTTATATACAACCTTGATATAATTGTTTTTCAGCATCCCTCTGGTATTTGTCAAATTAGCAATTAATGATTAAAAATAGGAAGAAAATATTTTATCTTTACCATCTAGGTGGCGTTCTGTTCCTGAACAAATCTCTCTGATATCCTTCAAGTTAAAGAGCTGTGCTCGAGACAAATAGGTGTGAAGTTTGAATAAATATCAAAGGTCTTCCATCCCAGTTTTATTAACATCCCGTCACCGGGATTGGAGCTTCAAATATAGACTCTGTTGGCGATTTATTGCATCGTATTTTCTTTTGAAGAAATGACTTTCATGCCCGAAAACTAGATATCTAAATTGTTAAAAAAAACATTCCTGGAAGCCTAATCTTTCCATTTAATCATTGAAACATACGAAATTCGGTGGAAAGGTTCACTATTTCTAATTTTGTCAGATTCAGTTTTATTTTGCTTTTGTAGACATTTTTTATATACCATTATAAAAAATTAGCGCCCACAGATATACTATCACCAAAACTGTGTTGTCAGTCAGGACAAAATACCAGCTTGGCTAAACAAATTCTTTTAATAACTATGTAAATATACATATAATTTGCATCTCTACAAGTCAAAAGATATATACATCAGCAGAGTATCATTTCTTTTCTTATCAGAACTCTACAATCTCTGAGCCTAATACTCTGCACATCTCCTCTCTTACTTTTACAAGAATCTTTGAGGTTTCTTGAGCACCCTTCCATATCTTGTCTGCACTACTGGCGTTGAAGGGAGGCTCCTCTCTTGATCCTGGTCTTGGTTTTCACTCCGCGTCCTTCCGTCTCTTGTAGGTGAGGTTTTTGTTGTCGGGAAATCCTCCTCGGTCTCCTGGTCCTGGTCGTCCTTGCATTTCCTTGTTTGCCCGGTTGATGTCGAAGGGGGGGCCTCCTCATTCCTCAGCTCCTGGCGCCGACTATCTTCAGGAGCACCCATGGTACTTTCCGTAGTTGGCAGACGTGTGAGGTGAGGCCTTGTTCCGCCTAACTTTTCCTTGAGGAGTTTGTACCCAATAGGAGCGAGGTTCTTGGGATTTGTGCAGAACTTTCCCTTCTACCCTTTGATCTCTAATCCAAACGCTGTCTCCCTGTTGAAGCTGAGGCAAGCTATGTACGTCATGTCGTTTATCATATAGACGCTTCTGGTTGATCATCCTCCTTTTCTCTCTTTCTTGCAAGGCTTTGGAGTCCAAGTATCTTGGCAACAGTGATGACTCTATAGCGGGAACCGAGGTCCTAAGGCTTCGTCTCATTAATAGTTCAGCTGGACTATACCCATTTTCCAGGGGCATCGTCCTATATGCTTGAAGAGTCAGGTAGCAATCTTCTTCTTTCTTAAGGCTTTGCTTTATGTTCTTAATGATTGCTTCAATAAATCCATTGCTTTGAGGGAATCTCGGGCTGGAGGTGATGTGCTTGAAAGACCATTCCTTCGAAAATCTTGAAAATTCGGAGCCAAGAACCTTTTGGAATTGGGGTCCATTATCGCTTCTAACTGTCTCAGGCGTTCCGTGCCTAGCAAATATAGATTTAAGATGGCTTATCACTTCTTGAGCAGTTAGGTTTTGTAAAAGTGATATTTCTGGGTAACTGAAATAGTAAGCACAAACAATTAGGTACCATCTCCCATATAGGTAAAAAAGGTTCATTCCGACTTTTTTTGCCAAGGTCTGATCGTGAATTCAGAGGATATCAAAGCTTCATGCTTGGGTCTTCTCTCCTTCAAGCACTTTGTACAAGACGAAACCATCCTTTCAATTTCTTGGGAAATTCCCAACCACCATACCGACTCTTTTGCTCTAGATCTGCATTTATTGATCCCAAAATGGCCTTGGTGCAATTTTTCAAGGATCTCTTTCCGCATTGACCTAGGGATCAGAATTATTTGTCCTCTAAGAAGACCATTCTGATAGGTCAGGTCGTCCTGAAATTGCCAGTATCATCTTATTTCTGGATCTACTTTTTTTGTTCTTAGGCCATCCACCTGTACAATAATTAGCCACTTGAGAGCAAAGTGAATCTTCCTTTTGCTTTCTCGAAATCTCCAGAAGTCTTTTTTCTGTTGCTGGAAATTCAATGGATTGGATGTACGCAGAAAGATCTTCTTCCAGTTCATCTTCATGCCGATTCGAAATAGGCTTCATTGATAATACATCAGCCACTATTGGCTTTTTGCCAGCAATGTGACTTATTTGATAGGAATACCTCATCATCCTCATTTTCAATCGCTGAAGTCTGGGAGTTATGTCCTCCAAGGGTTTGGATGTAAAATGGCAATCAGGGGCTTGTGGTCTGTTTCAATATGGATTTTAATTCCTGTAACATAATCTTTTAGTCGATCGCAGGTCCATACTATAGCCAGTCCTTCTTTTTCAATTTGGTTGTATCTTCTTTCCGTTTCTGAAAGTGTTCTAGACACATTAGCTACAGGTTTTAAAGATCAATCAGGTTGTTCTTGTCTTAGGACTCCACCTATTCCAAACGAGGAAGCATCAGCTGATATTATGGTCAGTCTTGAGGGATTGTATAAGGCTAGATTAGGTCTGGATGCCAATTCTTTTTTAAGTAGATTAAAGCTCTTTTTCTGAGGTTCTATCCAAACCCACTCATTTTTTGTGCTTAATAATGAGTTCAAAGGTTGTATTTTGTCCGCAAGGTTGGGAATGAATTTTCCCAAGTAATTCACCATGCCTAAGAAAGACTTCAATTCTTTTGCTGATCTAGGCTCTTCCATTTTTTAACAGCGTCAAGCTTTTTTTCGTCAATGAATAAGCATTCTGAACTCATTGTGTGTCCCAGGAATTTTATTGTTTTAACTCCATATTGGCACTTTTCTGGGTTGAGTGTCATTCCTTCTTCTTGAAATGTCTTCAACACTTGGCGTACCCTTTCGTTATGTTCTTCTAAGGAGGATCCGTATACAACAATATCATCCATGAAGCATACCACCCCTTCTATTTTGCCCAGAAGCTGAGTTATCTTTCTTTGAAATATTTCTGGTGCCGATGATATTCCAAATGGGATTCTTTTGAAGAGGAACCTGCCGAATGGCGTTATAAAAGTGGTTAGTTTTTGGGATTCTTTAGCTAACCCGAACTGCCAAAATTCAGAATTTGCATCTAGCTTGGAAAAATAGCAAGCATTTCCAAGCTGTCCCAGGATATGCTCTGTTGCCGGTAGTGGATAATTTTCTCTTCTTATATAATGATTTAGCTTTGTTAAATCAACACAAATTCTCAATTTCCCTCCTGGTTTAGGTATTGCAACCATTCCCGCACACCACTCAGTTGGCTCTTCTACTGATTCGATGACTCCTAGCCTGATCATCTCTTCAAGTTGTTCCTTCAACTGTTTCATTAAGGGAATTGGAACTCTCCTAGGGGTGCACAAGGCATATGGTTTCGCATCAGGTTGTAATTTATTTTAGCATGTCCTAAACCATTAAATAATTTTGCAAACTCTCTTTTGGGTTAAAAGGATTTGATGATAATTGCTGAATCATTCTAACAATATTTGATTTCTCGCTTGTCTCCCTAGAGAGAAGTGGTTGTTTCAGTTTATCAACAATGTATAATTTCGAGTTTAAGTGCTGGCCTTTATTTTGAAGTATTACGTGGGTCATTCCAACTGTTTCCAAGGGTATTCCATTCGGACCTTTTAATATTTTATCCGATATTTCTAATTTTATTCTTTGGAAACTTTGACAATATTGTTGAAAGGGGAGCACGTTAACATCAGCTCCCGTTTCAATTTTAAAATTAATTTGTCTATTGTTTACACCATTATTGGTACTACCCATTTCTTAGACGATTCAATTTCTACAGATCCCAGAAAGTTATCTCTGATTTTACTTTATTTATGGCTACTGATCTGCAAACTTTGTCATAATGGCCTTTCCTCTTGCATTTATTACAATACGAGTTCATGGCTGGGCAATTTTTCCAATCATGATTATTTGCATTGCCACACCTGGTGCATCCACGTGATGATCTTCCTGACTAGTTTGACTTAAATTGTCTTATTTTTGACTTTTGCCTTTTGGTTTCTTTTATGTGATTAGGCATTTTCTTTATTTGATCTACAAAATTTTGTTGGTAAAGGCTAGACTGCTGTTATTTGACACTTTCTGATTGTTTTGCCAACTGTGTGGCTTTCACTAAGGTCAAGTCTGTATCAAGTTGCATTTTTTCAGACAACGCTCTATCTCTTACTCCAACAACTATCCTATCCCTAATCAACTCATCATATAACGCCCAAAAATTGCAGTGCTCGGCTAGGCTATGCAGTACTGTGATAAAGTCATTCACCCTTTCTCCTTCCTGTTGACATCTTTGATTAAATCTTGCCCTTTCATAAATTATATTCCGTCTTGGAATAAAGTGACTTTCAAAACATTTGATAACTTCATATTTCTCGAGTTAGTCACTTGCTATTTTACATGACAACAATATATCATCTGCATTATCGCCCATGCAATACACAAGCATGTTAACTTGCTCATTTTGTGGGTTGTTAATTAACCCACTTGCTGGCCTGAAGCGTTCAAACCTCCTAATCCATTTAGGCCAATCACCTGGATTTGAGAAATTAAAAGGTTCTGGTGTTACGCAATTATATTTTTGAGCCATTTTAGATTTGCATAATTAATAATTTTGCTTATCAATAATTTATTTAATGTCGAATTTCAAATTTTCTTTTCTTCGAGCAACGATCTTCTTTAAGAATTCAATTTACCGCTGCGAATTTGCTTGATGTCGAATTTCAAATTCTTTTTAAACAACGACCTTCTTAAAGAGATCAGTTTTCCGCTGCGAGTTTGCCTGATGTCGAGTTTAAAATTTTCTTCGAACAACGACTTTTTTTTAAGAAATCAGTTTACCGCTGCGAGTTTACTTGATGTCGAGTTTCAAATTTTCTTCGAACAACGACTTTCTCCAAGAAATCAGTTTACCGCTGCCACCATGTGTTGTCAGTCAGGACAAAATACCAGCTTGGCTGAACAAATTCTTTTAATAGCTATGTAAATATACATTTGCATCTCTACAATTCAAAAGATATATTTCTTCCAGGGAACACTTGGGGATATCCACCGGTGCACAGAGGAGGCCCTGGAGTGGATTCGTCACCTCGACATTCCACTCTAGAGAAACTTGCCAACATTGTTGTATTGTGCTGTAAAAAACAATATCATACGCAATAATAATAAAAGATATATTCATCAGCAGAATATCATTCCTTTTCTTATCAGAGCTCTACAATCTCTGAGCCTAATACTCTGCACAAAAACAGTCAATTGTTATGAGTGTATTTTGTGAAATACTAAGCATAAATATGAAGCAAATTCACGTTTTCTCTAGTATTTATACTATACCAATACTAATTTTTGGAAAAATATTTTATTTTTCACTCTTCAATGTAAATACATATTGTCATCCCTATTACAGCACCAACTTTGAATATAATTAAAAATTTAAAAAAACACCCCACCCCATGTGTGAAAACATTAAAAATCTCATTTCAATTATCGACCCGTTGTTCTATTTTTAACTTTGGTCATCGCTGAATTATCGGTTGCTGACTGGAGAGCCGAGTCGCTGTCGAATTATTTCGAACCCCTCGTCCAGCGTGCGGAGTTAATAAACCGAAATGCCTTTACCTAGATTTCAACCTTCTCTTGAATATTTTCAAAAATGCGTTTATATCTCCAATAAACGGTCTGAATTTCATGGTCTGTCAGCTTGGAGCGAGGGAACGTAGAGTTTCTTTCTCCAGCCTTCCGTTCTAGGCAATATGAAAATTGAAACTCTTCATTGCAAACGTTTATTTCTTTCAAATATAAAAAAAATTATTACCGTCCGCTATGAAAGTAATATTAGGAGAGGTTTGGGAGCTTATCATTGGTCAACCATTCTAGAGACATCGCCAGTTACTTTTGATTTTATTTGATCAAATAAAAAACGCGCTGAATAGTTTCATTATTCGCGTTAAAGTACATATACAGTCAGTTTAATATACAAATAGAGTAAAATTAAATATATATAGCTAGTATATAAAGTAGATATATACAGTAGTTATATAAAGTACGGCAGTAAACAATAAAAGCACCAACAATAACAAGGACATTCCCAATACCAGCGGTAAACTCTAACAACACCACCCAATGGGCAACAAAACCTCTACGTGCATGGGTACTTCCACATTTTATTTATTTATTGTTCTAAAGAATGATTGCTTTATCGGTCTGGATGCCCTCAGATTTCTCCGTCACACGGACAGATGATCACATAAGAAAATACAATGTTTAAAATAAACCGTGAATATCCGCCACTGTGGAGGTTGATTAAGAAGAGAACACATGTGCGGAGGAGTAAATATTTAAACGGAGGAGAAAGAGGGGGTCAATAAAAAATCGATGGAATCGGGGTTTAGAAGCCTTCTTACCTGTTCCGTTGGTTTAGAGTTGTTTGACTTGTGCAGACTGGAGATATTTAATTAAACTCCTCCCTTTTCCAAGATTAAACTTAATATCGCCCTTGTTTCTCTTTCCTCCATTTTGTTAGGAAATATTTCTTCTTGTGTTGTCTTATCTGGTTTGTGGTGAGGCTTGCTACAAGTGTGGCAGAGCATTGATCTTACTTTCGTAGCTTCTCCTTTGTTTGACCAACTTTATATAATACCCAGGTTATATAATAAATTTACATGTATGGACAAATCTTAAGAAAGTTGTACCTTTTATAATGTACATCGGGATTGAGACAATGACTCTGAAAGATATTTGATACACAGTGACATTGATTAAAAACACACGAGATAACCAAGTGTAAACAAAAAACCTCACTCTCCTTAAATTCCTTAAAAAAAAAACTCACACACACACACAGACCGGCGACATCAAAGAATTTCCACTTTCTTATGTTTTGTTCATGAGTGAATACCAACCACATCAGTGAGTAAAAATAATCAAACAGGGATCTAACCCACTTTTAAATGCAAAATTCGAACTGTATTCTACATGTAGTGCACTTACAGTAAAAGAAATCGTTAATTATCCACCGTGATTATCATAGCCTTACCATGTGCACAAATCATATTTATACTATCTGCACACAACCAAGATGAGAAAATATAGGTGGATTATTTCTGGGATGAAATTAACCACAAGCTACCTCTTTCGTCAAAGTTTCTATGTATTTTCATACCAACAACCTAGACAATATTCTAGCTAAGATCCTTTTGTTCGGTTCGAAAAACTTCATTTGTGGAGTGCATGGAATTAGAGTAGAAGCCGAGGGTTTTCAAGTCTCGCGTTTCCCAAAGCTGGAGTTGTGGTTATCGATTCTTAGATCTCAGAACTAGATAGCCCTTTGTTTTCACATTGATTTAAACCGAAAGTTTCTTTCTCGTGTAAGGGAAGTGCGACTTTGCGAAATTTACGAAAACGCTTCAAATGGTTCATTATTCTGACGTAAACCAAAGGTCCGAAATCCAAAATTTTGATCACTTCTAAATTAAAAAAAAGCATCTAATTGAAATATGTATATGTATATTCCGATAGAAGCCCACCCCCCCCCCCCCCCCCCCCCCCCCCCCCAACACAACACGCAACACAACTCATACCACAGTACACATTATGCAATATTAATTATAGGATGAGGAGATTTTAACATTATTGCAACGTGCCCTATTCGGGTATTTGGACACCCCGATTCATTCAAGAAACAAGAGAGATGTGTGCGATATTTTCGAGGAGAATTTACTTTTTGGTAAATTAAATTTAATTGCCATCTTTCGTTAAAGTTTTACACATATAATTTTCCTGCAATGCGTTTCTTTTAAATATCATCAAATATTATCTCTACAGACCTTAATGCAATGAAATGAGTTATTGAATGAGAGGGCTTGGCTCATCAGTAGTGAACCCTCTCAGCGGTTTCGCCAAATTAATCTCTAGACCGCTCTACTATTGTATTGGATTGGTTTGGAATATACTCTGTATTTTCTATGGAAGGCAGCTTAGGGGTGTTTAGCGAACTATGGACATAAGCTTATAGGTCTGTAGAGGAACATACATATAATTTCAAGGTATTGCATCGAGCAAAGCTCTTCCGCAAAATATGTTTTCATAACAAATATATATTAGTAAATTGAATTTACGATAGATGGCAATCAAATTTAATTTACTAATATATATTTGTTATGAAAACATATTTTGCGGAAGAGCCTTGCTCGTTGCAATACCTTGAAATTATATGTATGTTCCTCTACAGACCTATAAGCTTATGTCCATAGTTCACTAAACACCCCTAAGCTGCCTTCCATAGAAAATACAGGGTATATTCCAAACCAATCCAAGAGATTAATTTGGCGAAACCGCTGAGAGGGTTCACTACTGATGAGCCAAGCCCTCTCATTCAATAACTCATATCATTGCAGTAAGGTCTGTAGAGATAATATTTGATGATATTTAAAAGAAACGCATTGCCAGTAAATTTATATGTGTAAAAAAATACTTTTTATAGAAAATAATAATTATTTTTGATCACTTATTTAGAATATTGATCTTTTAAAATTTAAAATTAAATTTGTATATTTTTAAAATGCACTATAAAATGAAATTTGGATCTTCAACGGCCAGAAAATAGGACTGCCAAAAAGTGACAAAGTCAGGAAGTTTTCCTCAATCAGACATGGGGTTCCAGGTTTCGCCTAATTCTTATACAGAAGAAAATGGAAAATATCCTGGCAGGTCACTACGCTTTCTATTCTTTGCGACTCTTTGATACGTCAGTACTAAGAAAACGGAAACTGAATTAAATAGAATATTAAAAATAAAGAAGGCATCTCCTGACCACAAGCACATGTGCTTTTTAGATGGCAGAGCGCCATCTAGTGGAGTAAAAATAAACTAAACGTTTATTTAGCTTACTCCGAGATATTTGGCCAACCCAATTTCTTGATAAATCAAGAAAAGCCATCCACGAACGCGTTTCGCGCTGTTGGCGCTCGTCAGCGTGGAGAAGGCTGTAACCATTGCGACCAAAAAGATTTTTTGGACCCAATTGCTTCCCGAGAAATCAAGAAATGGGTATTTAAGGCCATATTTGCGTAAAGACGCTTAACACATGAAAAAACAATAGAAAAAAATAAAAGATAAGTGGGTCAGGTGTTGATATTAAAAATAAAGAAGGCATCTCCTGACCACAAGCAGAATAGAATATGTATGCAAAGACATAATATCCTGCTAAAAGGATTGATTGAAGGATGCATTGAGTCACCAGATCAAGAGGTCATACTCGAACTGCATTTATGGACCAATTGAAACCAAGACAACGTCTTGTTAAGAGCTGAAGAGGATAGCTATGGATTGATCATCTTGGAGAAGTCTAATTAAGTAGGTGTGCAAATTCTGGAAATGATTCCTTCTTACGAGTATAATAAAAATAATACACATATCCCGTGTGGATCTCATGGAATAAAGTCCGCCCTAGACTGACGAGGGCCATTAGCTCGAAACCATGGTCTCTAGGTGGACGCTTATCAGTTTGCCAAAGTTGGTGTTGTGGCTTTGTCACCGACCCGAGGCCGCTAGTTACGGCGACTGTCAATAGATGGCGTCAGATTCTGACGTTTATTTTAACGGGAGAAGCGCCCATTGCTTTTATGGATTAATTTCCTCCCGGCAAATTTTCCATCTATATATATATATATGTCGTAAACCCGGGTAAGCCAACAAGTGAGTTGGAAGCAGTCGGGGTTGAGTGGCAAGGCGTGCAGAGTGGGTAGTCCGCACGGGACAGTAAGGACAAAGTTTGGGATCAAAAGACGCTCTCCTAGTACGTTTCACGTGGCACCAGGACCAAGGGAAAGTTGAGGATTAACTGAGGAAAGCTCGGCGTCCTGCATGAAGCGGCGGGGGCAGAGGGGAGCCAAAACGGCGGCCACGAGGGTCGCCGTGAGATGACAACGGACCTAGACTCAGCGGGCCTGTCCGAAATATCCACTGTAACCTAAATAACTGTCAACATCCGGACCAACGCCCTTTTTGTCCCTCTCTGGATCCCCCGGGTGTTGATGCTCATTGGTCAGTCTTATGTGGGTCATCCTCCCCTCCCCTGGGGTCCGGTGGCAAGCTGGTGCCACTTTGAGACGACTAGAAAAGACGTCATACTTTATTATTTACATATTACATTGTTTGAATTACTATATACAGGGTGATCCAAAAGTCCCGCACTATTTTAAAAATTAATAACTCCGCGAATATTTGCGCTAGAGCAATGCGGTAAACACCATTGTATTCAGGATGCAATGGGATTTTTTATGGCAAATAATAAAAAATTCGAAATTGATTTTAGTTACAATTTTATTCGCCAGATGGCGCTCTACCAGAATCAGATATTCAGCGGCCAAATTGTTTGATAAATTGAAAAATATAACTGATCGACACGTATTTTTCCTTTTTGAATACCAGGAAAGAACCCTAATAATATCAAATAACAAATTAATAAAACACCACTTCGCCAAAAGTATGAAGAATTGGTTAACGATTTTCAAATACAATAAGAGATATGTAAAATAGGTAAATGCAAATTAAAACATGTAGCAAAAATATTTATATTTTATATGGGGTTTTGTGAAATAGATTGAATGTTTGAAAAACACTGCTGATATCAATACACGAATTTTTGAAATGTTAATATAGTACAAAAAAATTTGATGGCACTATTAATAGGATTTCTTGCTATAAGAAATGTGTAGTTTCTTGACTGATTGGCGACCCTTGACTATTTAACTGGATATTTGTCATGATCCAACAAATGAAATATAGAGGGGAGTGACAAAATATATTTGTCATACTTTATTCCAAATATCCTATGGGCTTGTCAAATGTTATCATTGTTTATTATACTGTACACAATTTTAAAAAATGTGTCCCTTCAAATAAAAATAATTTTTAAATCGACCTTTTGCGTTGAAAAACGTGGTAGTAAAATCATTTTGTATAATTTTTTTTCACAAAATTTCTAAAGTTATTGGTGTACAGAAAATATTCCTTATGCTATTTCTTCTAATGAGCGAAAAGCGAAAAACTAAACATAAGGCGAAAAATTGTCTGTACCAGTGTTATTCGAGAAGTTATAACACTTTGGTTTGCACGACATAATATGTGAGCAAATGACAAACAAATTATTACTGTTCACAAAAAAAAAAGAGTCAAGATGTGAGGACAGCATTTATTATCCCCATATCCCAAAACAAAGAGCTGCAAAATATTGGTAGATAATATAATACATGGCGGCTTATATAACACATGAGGTAACTGCCTTCTCTCTTGTATTATGTCACAATCCTTGCTCAATGTGGCGCCCTTCATTCTCAATCACCGCCTGCAGACGATAAATGACAGAATGGACAGCATTAAATAACATATCTGTTGAAATTGATAAAACGTGCCATCTGATAGAAACCTTCAACATGGCCAATGTGGTAGGCCAGCATCGATAAACACACGATTTAATGTACCCCCATAAACAAAAATCGCAAGGACTTGACGTCTGGTGATCTTGGAGGCCACTGGTATATAAAGTGGCGACTTATCACACGATTTTCACCGAACGTATCCTTCAGCAATTGTTTGGCACCTCGGGAGATATGAGTAGGTCCTCCATCTTTCATGAATGTTATTTCGCTTAGTGCTTTTGCCCTGCAATATGTGAATACCCTTTTCTCTCAAAAGTTGAACATAACGTTCACCAGTTACAAAAACGGTTTTAAAATTTCTTCCATTGATTTTTCAAAAAAGATTGGCCCAATAATAAAAGAAGTGAACCCACACAAAACTGTAACTCTAGGCTGATAAAGTGGCATTTCTGTAAAAATCCTACTGTTTTCTGTTGCCCAAATGCGGCTGTTTTGAATGTTAAATTCTCCGTTTAGAGAAAAGTGAGCATCATCTGTCCACAGAACATTCGAAAGCCAGTTTTCATCAATATCAATTTTCCGGAAAACCCATGCAGAGAATTCTTGACGCATCTCAAAATCGCCAACTTTCAGCTCGTGAAATCTTTGAATTTTGTATGGGTACACACAATAGAGACATTAAGTGGAGCGTCTTCGGATATCACAATCATACTCGGCGAATTTAACGCCAAAAGTTCAATTTGGGGATCACATGTCCAGGATAACAAAAGTCAGCAGGTTGAGGACATGCTAACCGACCTCGACCTTACACCGTTAAATAACGGAGAGAACAGCTATCTAAGTCCACAGGCACAGAATCCGCAATAGACATCACAGCGATAAATTACAACATCGCACCCACAACACAATGGAAAATCCTGAGAGGTGCAATCAGTGACCACAGACCAATTTTAACAACCCTAAACTTCAAAATTGAGAATGCCCATTAGAATAAAAGAACATGGAACACTAGGAAAGCCGACTTGAAAAATATTCACAGAAAACCTGAAGAACTGTGCAACGAAAAATTGAATTACAGAACGCTTGACAAAAACTTGGAAAAATTATCTTCGAACATTTCAAAAGCTGCAAAAGCATCGATACCTAGAGATAGACGTAAAGACCTGTGGATACCTTACTGGAAGGACCACAATATCGAGGCAATGATTGCAGAGAGAGACAATATCAATGAACCTCTTAAAACAAATAAAACTGAAGAAAACAGAAAGAAACTCATTGAAATTAGTCACAAAATAGAACAAGAAATTTGGATATGCAAACAAGAAAAATGGCAGAATTCTGCGAAAAAATGGATGCAAGAAAGGACAGCCAACACTGGAATATGATTAGAGTGTTAGAGAACAATCAAAACCAACACCAATCCTCCAATACTCTAACCGATATGAATAGAACAGAGAGAACGAACAAACAGATGGCTGACATAATTGCTGAATATCTTTCAAGCACTTCCATACTCAACTATACGAATGAAGACAGGACTCTAAAAATAATATAAACCAGTTAGTTAAACAAGCAAGAAGCTTCCATCAACACGATATTTTCTCGAGAGACTTCACACTGAATGAGCTAAACTCATCAATAAAAAAATCCAAGAGGTCACCAAGAGAAAATCTAATATTTGGTCAAATGATTAAACACTTTGAAAACAAAGCTAATAATCAACTCCTACGAATACTTAACATTTCATGGCAAACTGGTAAACTACCAAAGAATTGGAAGATATCAATTATAGTGCCAATACTGAAGCCAAACAAAGATGCCAAGGAATACAAGAACTATCGGCCAATTGCTCTCACCAGCATACATTGTAAAATACCAGAACGAATTATCCACTCTAGGCTCATAGTCTGGCTCACTAAAAATAATAAAATAAACCTCTACCAAACTGCCTATAGATCCCAGCACTGTACAACTGATCAACTGTTCTACTTCTGTCAATCAATAATAGATTCTTTCCAGGAAAAACCGCCAAAGAAGACCACGGCTATATTCCTTGATATGACCCCAGCTTTTGATCGAGTGTGGAGGGAGAAATTACGTGAAAAGCTGCACAATATCGGAGTAAGAAGAAAAACCTTAATCTGGATTGCAGACTTCTTAAGGGGAAGAAGGTTAAAGGTTCGGGTCAATGGAGATTTTTCTAAGGAAGGAAGAACATGGGCTGGTGTACCTCAGGGATCTGTGCTCAGTCCTCTACTCTATCTGCTATATATTAACGACATCCATCCTTACCTCACTGAAGACACAAAGGTTGCCTGTTATGCAGATGATATAGACATATGACACACAAGTAGCAGCATAGAAAAATCGTAAAAAATACTGAACACATCAATGAGAGGACTGGAGAAGTGGGCAATGGAACACCAAATGACCATAAACCCAATAAAACCAAACCTATGCGTCTTCTCCACTCACAGGGAAAAGGGGATAAATATAACCACAAAATAAGCATAAACAAACAAATAATTGATAAAATTAGAAATCCATAATACCTAGGTGTGATACTGCAGTCCTGAATCTTTCCAGTTGGTGTCGAGGACCACGCCATCACCATCTCCTAAGCGGCGAAGTACGCGATCAACGTATTCATCGTAGATCGCAAAATGCGTGGTGTCACTGGAGACCCACTGGCGATTTTCCACCAAACTCTGCAGCGCTGGCAGAGGCGCCATATTCATTGTACATAGTGTATATAATGCATATTATATTTTTTAATAGTGCAGACTGTGCATGTATTGACAAGATGTCAACAAAATTATTTTAATTATTATTGATGAGGAATTGGAATTTTCAGAACACTTAATTAGGACCTCAAATAGAGCTATCAGAAAAATAAATATTCTGAGAAGGCTATGTGGAACAAATTGGGGAGCAAAACCCAGAATTCTCAGAACAACATATACCACCTTAATAAGGCCGATAATGGAATATGCAACACCGGTCTGGGCTCCCTCAAACTCATCACTAAAAGTAAGACTAGACAGTGTTCAAGCAAAAGCGGCCAAAATAATCACTGGTGCTGTTTCATCCACCAACAATGAGAAAATTCAGAGAGAATGTGTTCTAGACCTACTCGCTCGAAAGCAGAAGACAAAATAAAAACAACTTGGATCGGCACTTCGGAAACGAGGAACCAGAGGACGAGATCTCTCTGACCACTTGTGGTTTGGTGGATCCGCCCTTTTCTGAGAATGAGGTGAAACTGACGGCTTTCAAGTTCGGGAAAAGGAAATCTCCTGGTCCCGAAGGGAAATATAACACGGTCGTGAAAGCCCTGGTAAGGATGGGCCCACTGGTACATTTCCTGAGGCATGGAAGGTTGCCCGAGTAGTGCTTCTCGAAAAGTCTGGTAGAAAGGGTCATTTTCCTAATGATTATCGTCCGCTTTCTTTACTAGTGTGTCTAGGTAAAGTCCTGGATAGCCTAATAGCTCAGCGACTGAAGCACTGGCTAGAGAGTAATGAGCTCCTTTCCTCTTTCCAACATGGTTTTAGGGAAGGGAAGTCCATAACCACAGCTCTGAACGAGGTGTTAGAGGGGGTTGAGATGGGCTTAAATAAGGGTGCTTGGGTTCTTCTCGTGGCCCTGGACATTGATGGCGCGTTCAACTCCATGAGTTGGAACAAGCTGATGAGAAATTTGATGGACATGGGTTGTCCAGATAATTTGTGCAGCTTGGTTCGTGACTTCCTGAGGGATAGACGGATTAGCCTCAGTTTTGGTGGGCGGAAGTTGGAAAGAAACTGTGCTAGGGGTTGCCCCCAGGGCTCTTGCTGCGGACCTATTCTGTGGAATATCCTGGTGAACACCGTTTTCTAGGAGGAGCTCCCTGAGGGAGCCAGGCTGGTTCTCTATGCTGACGACCAGTTCCTCATCATTGAGACTGCTTCGAGAGCGAAGGCTGAGAAGTGTGTTGAAACTTATCTCCAAATTCTCTCGATCTGGGCCCATGACTCTGGCCTTAAGTTCAATGTCTCCAAAATTAAAGCCCTCAGCTTTAAGCCTAGAGACATAAGAACTAAAAGGAAAGGGATCAAATGGGAACACAAGCCGGCTATCCGGATGGAAGGACGGAGGGTAGCGTTGGTCAATAGGATGACCATCCTGGGGGTGATCATTGATGACAAGATGGGTTGGCAATACCAGGCGGTGGAGATGGTGGCGAGAGGCAGGGAGGCGTTGTGCAGGCCTGTCCTGGTTGGCTCTCAACAGGGGGGGGGTACTATTTTCAGAAACCTCTGCCTCTCCTGTGTCGAGCCAATCTTGCTATATGCTTCCGGGGCTTGGTGGCGCCGAAACAGGGATAAGAAGGTGGCAACAACTCTAGAGAGAGTGCAGAGGACAGCGGCACTCAGAATCACAGGGGGATATCGCACTACCAGCAATGAGGCCTTTTTGGTCCTCGCTGGGCTTATTCCCCTGGGATTGAAACTAGAGGAGGAGACCACAGACAGAAGATCTGGGAGAACAGGGAAGATGCCCTGGGACTTGAAGCGGGGGCCCTGGAATCGAAGAGGGACCCAAGGAAGCCTCCGCAGTGGTTGCCAAAGTGGAATTGGAGTCCTGGAGGGCCGACAGGGATTGGCACGGAGGTTTTCACTGATGGTAGTAAGTCTGGAACCAATACTGGAGCTGGTGTAGTGATATTCACTAATGGAGAGCTGATCTTCCAAGAAAGTTTAACACTCAGAGTGGACGAATTGGTCTTTTCAGCCGAGCTGGTTGAGATCAGGGTAGCCCTCAGAGTGTGGGCCGAGAAGAACTTCAGCCCGGACCGCCTCTATTCAGATTGTATGTCGGCCCTCGTCGCCATCAATCTGGAGAAAGGGCAACTCGCGCATCAAATAATCCAGGAGCTGGAGATGATGACGCGGGCTCCGGAGCTCCCTTGGTTTAGGAGACAGAGCTTCATCGAAGGTAATGAGTTCGCAGACAGGATCGCTAAGGCAGGATGCTTTAGAGGTAGATCACTGAGGACCCCAGTAACCAAGAAAGAAGTTTATAGGAGGATCAGGGGTCACGTCCAGGACTTATGGTTGGACAGATGGAGGAACAGTGTGAAAGGGAGAGAGGTATTCAATGGGGTAACAACCCCCAAGTACCTCTGTAAGGTAATGTCCCACAAACTCATTAGGGTAGTTTGGGACATGGGCTCTTCCCCAAGTCTCCACAGATTTAAAATTAAGAGAAACCCTGATTGCGTCTATGGAGAAAGGGATGTGAATGCACGCCACTACGTCTTGGATTGTCCAAGGGTAGTGGGTGTGCAGGAAGAGAGAAGGAGGGCGAGTGGCGCGATCGAGAGTAAGCTGCTGAGAAATCACAGCAAGCTTCTTGAGAAAGCCCACGACGTGGCAGCTGAGCCTTTCCTCAGCTGTGAGTGAACAGAGTCGACCGGGGGTTGCCTCCCCGCGGTCCCTGCTGGACACAGTAGATAGTTTCCTATTTTGCTGTGATTAAAGGCCACCAGTATAGAAATCCTTCCAGACACGTTGTCTGGGAGGTGGTGTTTCCAGGTACAATGTCCAAGAACTAGCTTGGATACCGTTACTTGGCTTATGAGTTGAACAGAATAGCAGCGAAGGGCATGCTTCGCATGCCGGCTTGTGGACCGAAAGGTCTGGCTGGCCATCTGCTTCTAGGGTGTACCAACTGTGCTTAGGTGGGATCCTCCAGTTCTTGTTTATTTTGGCTACTGTTTCTATTTCTTTAAAAGTAAGTTTATTTTTCTGTAACAAGGGTTCTTTTGTGCCTTTTTTCGCTAGCGCATCAGCAGCTTCATTGCCTTCAATGCTAACATGTAAGGGTATCCATTGAAGGTGAATTTTTGAGGTATTGAGAGTTTTTGGAGATAACCAATTATGTTCCTGCTTACTTTGTCTCAAGTTCCCCTGTGTGACTCAAGTGTTGTATGGCACTTCTACTATCAGTAAGAATCCATATATCGTGATGTTTAGTGTTTCTGATGGATTTTAAGACTTCATAGATTGCTATAAGTTCTGATCTGAAGACTGAGCAAAATTCTGGGTTTCTTCTGTTTATTTTCTCATTGCCATTTGTGGTTTTAATGAGAGAGCCACTGCCAGTGTGTCCCAACTCGTCTCTGCTACCATCGGTATAGATAGTTATTGCATTTTTAGGAATTTCATTTATATAATTGTTTTAAGTATTCTGGATTTTGGTATTGTTTTTGTTGGTGGGTTCATTTAAAGTGGCAATAAAAATAACATTTTGTTAGTGGTTCGCATGGAGATATTTTTTCAGCTAAATAATATTTTCCCACTTTATATTTTAAAAATCCATTTCTTTTGGCCAGGTGGAGAGGGCCTTCTTTTTTGAGTCTTATATTGGGTTCCCAATTAAGTATGCAATTGGAAGTCCTGTGTTTGTTTTCATAACTCTTGATTTTGTTTATATATTTTGCCAGATTGTAGCTTCTTCTATCCTTTAAGGGCATAATGTCTGCCTCGTAAAGTACAATATTATCAGGGCAGGTATTTCGAAGACCTGTAATAATTCTAGTTGCATTTAGTTGTATCCTTTCCAGTGTTTTTAGATTTGTTTCAGATGCTGTACCATAGATTTGATATCCATATTCCTAGATAGGTCTCATTAGAGATGTGTAAGTTAATTTTAGTGTTGTTGCTTCAGCTCTCCACTTTTCCTGAAATATATTTCAAGATTTTTAGTCGGTCTCTTCCTTTTCTAACAACTCCTTCAATATGTTTACTGGAGTTAATTTCTGGATCCAGGGTTTAGCCGAGATATTTAGGGTGTTTATTATATTGCAATTGTTGTTCTTTCAGAATAATTGGTCTTATTTTGTATAGTTTCTTATCGGTAGTAAAAAGACAGGTTTCAGATTTTTGGGGGTTAAATTCTAATTTATGTTTTTTAGCAAATTTTTCAAGGTGGAGAAGAGTCTTGTTCAAATCTCTTTCAGCTTTTTTCCAGTTAGTGTTGCTGCTCCATAGAATAATGACATCAGCGAAAAGTCTAATATTGGTTTTATGTGAAAAATTTTCTTCTATATGCCTGCAATAAATAGGGTGAAGAGAGTTGGGCTAAGGACTGATCCTTGTGGTAATCCTTGGTACAATTTGAAGGTTTTAGATAGAGTGCCATTATATTTGACCCTGATGTATCTATTTTTAAGGTAATCATTTATCCAAGTTATAGCTTTTCCATCAATTTTGAAATGTTTGTATAATTTTGTAATTAACTTGTTTTTCCATACCTTATCAAAAGCTTGTGTAAGGTCTAAAAAGTGGCTATGGTGTTGTTAGTTGGTTTTTCGTTTTGTGCATCTTTTACCTTTTGTGTGAAAAATAAGAGTTGGCCTATTGTCCCATGTCCTTTCCTAAATCCATATTGTTCTTCTGGTAAGAGATTTCTTGTGTCGGGGTGGTAGGTGAGTCGTCTGAGTATAATTTTTTTCCATTAATTTGCAGCAAATATTTGTGAGGGAGATAGGTCGGTAGTTTTTTGGGTCATCAGCAGATTTGTCAAGTTTTTTAATGGGAATTATTGTTGCATTTTTACAGTCTTGAGGCAATTTTCCAGTTTTCCAGGAGTTATTGAAAATATCAAGAAGTATTTCTTTGCCATTTTTGCCCAAGTTTGATATCATTTGGCCATGGATTCCATCTGGCCCAGGAGTCTTATTTAGGTCAGTGTTTTCTAATGCATAAGCTAGCTCTTTCATATTGATTTTATTCATGGAAAATATTATAAGTGCTGGTGACATTTTTACAGTCATGAATAATCTTTCGGGCCTTTTTTCAACCTTGATTTTACTACTTATTTGATATGAATTATCTAACAGATTGGCAGCAATTTTGTCATTAGTTGCTGGTGTACCACCTGTATTCTTACTCATATTTGTGTTTTCAGTTTGTGGCTGGACTCTGTCAATTTGTTTTGCCAAATTCCAAAGTTTTGTATTTGGGTTTCTTGGGTTCAGGTTTTCACAGGTTTGTTTCCATTTTTCCCTTTTCACATTTACGTATAATCTTTTTATTTTTGCAATCACAATGTTCAGTTCAGTTCGACAATTTGTTTGGTTTTAGGTGCACTTTTTTGTAGTTCATTTCTTTTAGTTATAAGTGTTTGAATATTTTTTGCCTGGTGTGTATAATTTGGAATCCATTTCTTAATATTACCTCTTGGTATTGAAACTTTGGCTGCTTCAATAATGGTGTTTTCGAAAGATATCATATTAGCCTTTTTGAAGTTCCAGAATTTTTCTTAATTGAGCTAGTTTTGGTCTTGGTGCTAATTTCTATCAAATTAGGCAAATGATCACTTCCAAAACTTTTTAATATTTGCTATTTGCATTTGTGGAAAATGTCAGGATAGTAAAAACTTATATCAAGGGCTTGTGCAGTATTATAGCTTGTAGGAATGATGGGTAGGATTCCCATCATTTAAGCAAATGAAGGCATTGTCTTCAAATATGTTTGATAGTATTTTGCCTCTTGGGTTTGGCGTAGAACATCCTCATAGTTGATGTTTGGCATTAAGGTCACCTACAATAATAGTGTTGTCTGTAAGAAATTTAGCCATTGTTCCATCGTCAATAAATGTATTGTTTGGAAGGTGATACATATTGTATATGTTGGTGGCTTTGTTTTGATTGGGGTAGACTTTGATACCTTGGGCTTCGAGGCCTAATGTGTTTGGAATATTAATGGCTATGTCCTCATTGTACAAATTCTTGATTAAAAATACTAGGCCACGCCCTTTAACAGCATATACAGATGGATCTTCAGACCTTACCCTGAGTAATGGAGGGGCCGGAATTAACATAATACTGCAAGATGGAACAAACATCAAAATCAAAGAAGGAGCAGGACAGATTTCGTCAAACTTCACTTGTAAACTGACAGCTATCTGGAAAGCCCTTGATTTATGCCTTAACCAACCATCCCTGCATCAAGCAGAAGGAATTTTAATATACAGCGACTCCATATCCGCTCTAAAAGCAATTCAGAAGGGCAATACTAAAATCACACAGAAAATACACTCGTTACTTACCCAACTGGAACCATTGGAGAATAACTGCATTCTACATTGGATTCCTGCCCATGCTGGGATCGGGGGTAATGAAATGGCATTTGAATTAGCAATGGAAGCCAGAAAGTTGAGCCAAAGGAAAGAACAAATGTCATTATTTGACGCTGATTCTTTGTCAAAAAACAAGATAATTAAACAAAAAATAAGAAAAGATCAAAATGCGAAATAAACTCTGAGAGAAAAATGACAAAAACTATAACAAGACTTAGAACAAAACACTATAAAGGAATGACAATACATCCAGATGGCACAAGAACCTATAGGGCATGCAACAATTGTCCTGGTGTGGAACTTACACCTACCCACATATTCTCATAGCCAGCAATGGGCGCAGCCTTGCAGAAAATTGACATAGACCCAGAGCAACAGCTTTACACACCCAAGATAGTGGACATTGCTGCTGCTGTAATGGAGATGCATGGATACATCTAAGGCTCTTTATTGGACACGACAACAACAACGGCATTCCAGAGTAAAATAAATTATCAGAGATAGATAAATATTTTTCAGATGAATTAAAATAAATATAATCGATACTGAGTGAGAGTTGAATTAAAAATATTAGAAATTTATTATCTTCGGAAACAAACCGTATCTAAAATATCAATTTTCTTTTTGCTACATGTTTCAATTTGCATTTACCTATTTTGCATATCTCTGATTGTATTTGAAAATCGTTAACCAATTCTTCATACTTTTGGCGGAGTGGTGTTTTATTAATTTGTTATTTGATATTATTAGGGTTCTTTCCTGGTATTCAAAAAGGAAAAATACGTGTCGATCAGTTATATTTTTCAATTTATCAAACAATTTGGCCGCTGAATCTCTGATTCTGGTAGAGCGCCATCTGGCGAATAAAATTGTAACTAAAATCAATTTCGAATTTTTCATTATTTGCCATAAAAAATCCCATTGCATCCTGAGCACAATGGTGTTTACCGCATTGCTCTAGCGCAAATATTCGCGGAGTTATTAATTTTTAAAGTTGTGCGGGACTTTTGGATCACCCTGTATATTAAAAATAAAGAAGGCTTCTCCTGACCACGAGCACATGTGCTTTTTTTTTTCTATTTTTCTTATTTAATTTATTTTTTGTTATTTTTTTTTATTGTCTTTTCATATATATATATATCGAGACAATACCCCAGAAAGATATTTGATACCCAGTGACCTTATTGAATTGTGAACAAAATTGCCTCTGTTAGCTTTAAAAAATCAGACGACTGGAGACATCAAAGAATTTCCACTGTCCATGAGTGTATATTGGTGCTATTACTACTACATTCTAATCGAGCGTTGAATAGTTCAACGTTATAATTGTCATCTATAGAGGCGCTTACGTCATGTTGTCGTCAAATTGTTAAATCAGTAAGATTCTATTGTCCTCTGGGAGGAATTTTATCTTCAGTTCACGTCAGAGAGACGTGATTTTGTCCATTTATTGATGTTAGCAATCCAGTTCGTTTGGCCTTCCTTGTGCGTTGTTCGGAGCCCCACCATTGCCTGGTAGAGTTTAGTATTCGATCTACCCAACTATTGTTTCCTTTGGATTACGTCATGAAATGATCTAATAATTTCAGAGTTTTCTACTTTACAACACACAATGTCATTTAAGATCTCGGTTGGAAGAAAAAAATAATTTTCAACAACAACTCTAGGAGTAAAAAGACAAAATGTTTTCCCCCGAGAAAAATATTTCCCGTCCGCTTTAAAACCCAAGTTTCTTTCTTTGCCCTCGCCAAATTAAATGCCAAAACCAATCATAGCTAGATGACAAATTGTACTGAGAGTGTTGATTTAGTGTGTGTTCTTGTTTCTTGGTACCTTTACTATTTATTTCTAGTTATTTATATAGTTATGAAGTTAGTATAGAGTGCCAGAGAGAGAAAGGGGGTACGTACAGCCACAACGGTGTTGTATTTTATTCAATTGATATATTATACAACCGTATATACATCAAATTTCTGTATTTGGAGAACACTTCAAAAGTTCAAATATACACTCATGGACAAAATTAAAGGAAATGGAAAGTATTTGATATCGTCGGTCGTCTGTTTTTTTCAAGGATACAGAGACAAATTTTTTCACACTTTGTTATCTCGTGTATCTTCAATAAAGGTCACTTTGTATCAAATATATTTCAGAATTATTATCTGAATCCCGATAAACACATGCGACTTCCTTAAAATATTTCAATGAGTGTATATAGATATAATTTATAAAAACACATGTGCTCGTGGTCAGAATATGCCTTCTTTGTTTTTAATATCAACACCTGACCTTTTTATTATTTTTTTTTCTATTATTTTTTACATATCATTTGTCTATCTATATATATATATAAATTAATGTATGTGTGTGTGTCTGTCCTTTATGCCTGACCAAACCACTCATTGGAACGCCATTAAACTATTTAGTATAGTACTGGGAAGGTTTCTGAGAAATAATAACTTGAATATCTTGAATATCCTTAGAGTTACTTGCATTTTTGTAGATTTAACTCGCAAGCAGCGCCCCCATTGTGACGATGATAACAAGTTTTTTATCTATAAGTTTTTAATTATCACTAAGTTTATTATCTTAAAGATTATTTATCAAAAGTAAGATTTTCTACCTATTAATTTCGCACAAGTCAAAGTTAGTTATTGAGTATTTTTCAAGAGACCGGGTAAAAATGTTCACTAGATAAAACGATGATTTTGTAATGTAGAAAATTAGGAAAGACAAAATTCAGGATGACATGGCAATTTATTTGAGACAAGAATAAAGATTACCGAGGGAACCAATTAATATTGATTTTATTCAACTTATCGAGTATTTTTAAAGGGACCGGGAAAAATGTTCACTTTATCGAGAGATTCAAATTTACGAGTTTCAAATTATCAAAATATATCTATTATTTTTTTTATGAGTTTATAGAGAATTGTTTTAACAAATGTTCGTTAGACAAACCTTTACTCGGGTAAAACCCGGGCGAAGCCGGGTACATCCGCTAGTATATCTATATATATAAAAATGAATGTATGTGTGTGTGTGTGTGTGTGTGTCCTTTATGCCTGACCAAACCACTCATTGGAACGCCATGAAACTTTGGGAAGTTATTTAGTATAGTACTGGGAAGGTTTCTAGAAACTAAAATTTTTGAAATAACTTTGCGCCTAAAAATAATCAAGATAAATATTCTAATTTATCTGTTATAATTCAACAATCTGCTCTAAATATTATCATGATGATACGATGATTTTGTAATGTAGAAAATTAGGAAAGACAAAATTCAGGATGACACGGCAATTTATTTGAGACAAGAATAATGATACAATTCCAAGGCAAGATACTATTCCTTTAACTTCCAATTACCGAGGGAACCAATTAATATTGATTTTATTCAACTTATCGAGTATTTTTCAAGGGACCGGGAAAAATGTTCACTTTATCGAAAGATTCGTTAGACAAACCTTTACTCGGGTAAAACCCGGGCTAAACCCATCCGCTAGTATTAAATATTTTTAATTTGACTGTTTTTAAATTAATTTTAAAATTTAATTTTTTAAGTAAATCAATATAATTATTTTTTTCATTGTTTATAAACATATTATATAAATATTATATTATTAACATTATAGAAAATTGGTACTCGTCTCACATATGCATCCATTCGAAAATATGGAAAATGAAATACTAAACTTCTGTGTTTGAAGCCCCTTCATTCAACTTTTCAAATCGAAAATAATTTTTTTTAATGGTTAGACAAAACGTCTGAAGTTTAAGCTGCTAGGAACGGGAAAATTCAATTGGGTAAAACAAGAGAATAAACGCCTAATAGGACAATTAAAACCTAAAGATATAGGATAAATGTCTTGTACTGAATATATAACATAATCCAATGCATTACCTTTTATATTAATTCAGTAGTTTATCCACAACTTGCTTAGGCTATTTAAGTACAATCGAAAAAATTGTGGTAGGCAATAAGTGATGGTACTGTGAGAAAAATCCTTATTATAAGAAATTGAAACTATTTTAGACGTGTATGATTCTTTTTTAAAATGAAACAATTCTCTAATGCCCTTACTGCAATTTAGTAAGGGAAGTAGAAATTTACTTAATTTTAAAAAGAATTAAACGCGTATGTAATAGGTTCAATTTAATATAATACCCCTTTATTGTTAGTCGGCAACTTAGGGTCAATCAGGGATACAGCAAACATTCACTGTCCGACATTTCGGCGATCCACTGTCGTCTTTTTCAAGGCAGAAAGTTCTACATGAACTTTTGTCTATCTATAAAGTTTTGAAACCTAAGTATATATAAAAGATTTTTATATATCAAGCCTCTATAAATCAACAAGAGTCAACTTTGTGTTAAACCTTTTACTTTAAAAGTGGCCACAGTGGATACGTCGTGTACGAAATATTGAAGGAGGATGTATCCTTAATGCACGTGAACACTTACAAGGTGCCAAAGTTCTTTTTGGTTATCGTACACTCGCTGATGGGGTTGGATTTGTGGTAAGAATGGGGAGTACATTGGTATCTTGAAAGTGTGGGTTATATTATAAGGAAATTTTGTTTTTGCTAGTACAAGCGATTGTTACTTGTGGTTTATCACAAATGTCTATTTGATGCATTAGCGCGTCATCAGTTATAAGAAATTTAAACTATTTTTGACGCATATGATTATTTTTTATTTAAAACAATTTTCTACTGCCCTCTTACTGCAATGATAAATTAATAGAGGGCCTGGCTCATCAGTGGTGAACCCTCCCAAATGTTTCGGCAGTTTAATTTACCATATCAATTTAATATTATATTGGGCTGTTTTGCTTTTATGCTAATACTGATGCTGTGTGGCGTCTAGAAAAGGAATTTTAAATGGACTCTGGGCATAAGCTTTGAGGTAGTAGAAATGCATATAATTATAAATTTATAATTTTGGCACGTGGTAAATTAGGAAAGACAAACTTCAGGATGATATAGCAATTTATTCAAGGCAAGAACAAACTATGAATGATAAACAAAAGATAAGCAATGAGGGAAGTTTACAGAGTAGCAAAATATAAACATAAAAATGATACTATGTTAATAAAATAATAAATACTTTGCTACAACATACTTCGATATTTACCCTTCCGTAAATAAAGTTTTATTTTTAAACAATAGTAACATAATTCATTAGAGCGCCATCTGTCATCTCTTTTCAAAGCGTATGATTATTTTTAAAATAAAACATTTTTTTACTGCTCTTATTGCAATGTTAACTTAAAGGGAGGACCTATATAATGTCTAATTTAAAATAATGCAAATGTGTATATAGGAAAACTATGGAATAGTTGTAATTTACTCTGTATTATAATTATCTAATTCATAAACATTATATATTGTGTATAATTTAACCTCATTAATCCCAGTAATTTAAACGCTATTTAGCATCCACACACATTCATTATTAATCGCATTATTCCTCACAGCCATATATTAATAATATTTCATTTATCTAAAATGTAATTTATGTAAATATTATTTTGAATATTGGAAAAGGCTATATAGCAGAGTAATTGATGTCATTGGCAGAGCCATGTGGGCGTCCAAATAACGGATGCCGTATTTTATTTTTTTTTTCAGCTTCATTTTTAATTTCATTTTTAGTTTCGTTTTGGTTTTAATTTTAATTTCGGGCTGCACTTAAGGTTTTGATTAGTGGCTTTGGTTTTAAAAGTATTGGAACAAAGACCTTCTTTGATCTATATGGGCGTTGGCTATTTCTATCTCCACCTCGTTAATATTTTATTTTCACACCTCAATTTTGCCTTGTACGTGATAATAATTAAAAGTCTGTTAATTCTCTTTGTTAATTATTATTTCTGAAATGTATGGCACTTTTATTTTTGATGGACAGCGTATTCTTTTTAAAGGTCTTTTAATTTTTTTCTCCTTTTGTTAACTTCTTTCTTGGAGCATAATTATTAAAGACGTTCATTAAACTATATTAGTTGTTATCCTTTTTTCGTGCTCTGCTAACAATGAATCCATTGACGACAGTAGTTCCTCCATTCTTCTCTTCTTTGGTGTTCTGATAACAATGGGTCCATTGTCGACAGTAGTTACTCTATTCTTCTTTTCTTTGGTGTTCTGCTAACAATGGCTCCATTATCGACAGTTGTCCCTCCACTATTCTCTTCTTCGGTGTCGTGCTAACAATGATATTTATTGTCGACAGTAGTCTCTACATTCTTCTCTTCTTTGGTGTTCTGGTAACAGTGGGTCCATTGTGGATGGTAGTTCCTCCATTCTTCTCTTCTTTAGTGTTCTGCTAACATCGGTTCATTATCGAGACAGTAATACACATTGTCTAATATTTCAGAGATATAATATAAAAACAACATTACATTCATTTGATGTTCACCTTTAAGGATTGTATTTTTTAAAACTAAGTGTTTAGTTAGGCACTAAATAAAAAATCAGATATATTTTAAAACTAATTTAAACTACATTTTCCATATATTTGTAACATTCATATATATAAAGACATTTCACTGAAATATACCAGGGACTCAATAGATCTTCAAAATAAGTGAAGGTGTAACAATTCTCTCTCTCTCTCTCTCTATCATTATATAATCATATTTATCATATTTATATTTTTATCTGTATTTAACCTTATATAATCTTATATGATAATTGAAATAAAGTAGTTCCAATCTCAATCTCTCTCTCTCTCTCTGAAGGAGCGAAATAATGCTGCTACAGGACTTGGTTTGGAAGTAATTTCGCTGTTGTGTACTTTAACCATTACTTGCCAAAGACAATATAAAGCTGTTCTATATTCCTGTTGGGTTTTTGTATCTATTCAGCTATCGTGGTCTGGACCTCACGTTGCAATAAATAAAATAATATTTAAATGTTACTATTCACGGGGGCAGGTTAAATGTGCTACGCTCCTGTAGGGATATAAATAGGTTTACACTCTCTCATGAACAAAACTTAAGGAAGTTGTATATTTTAGCCGGTATATCGGGATTCAGACAATAATTCTGAAAGATATTGGATGCACAGTTACCTATATTGAAGATACACGAAATAACCAAGTGTGAACAAAATTGTCTCTGACTACTAAAAAAAAACAGACATCCGACGACATCAAAATATATGAAACTTCTTTAAAGTCTTTAAAACTAATAGGAAAACTGTTAAAAGCATTTTTTGTCTGTGGATTTTAAAGCGTTTAAAAGTCGTTATTAATTCTAGCTATTAAAAAGTTGATATAGACTTTATTATAAAGTGAATCTAGGTAAAAAGTCTTCTATTTTTTGTTAGCGTTATTTAATTCTAGACATATGTCACATCATGGGAAGCTGCCTCACTTGAGAGAGAAATGGCATTCTACAATGGCCGTATTATAGTTGCCACTCTGAATGATGTTGATGGAAGTGCCCTTTGTTCAGCATGGTATCAAAGACCGGATGTTACTTTTCGATAGCATCTTTATATCGAGATGATACACATTTTAACTATTTCTTGAAAAAAGATACTTCGGCCAGTATAAATCTTTTTTCGAGAAATATTAATGCCGGCCAGGCAGCCTCTATCTTAACGATACATTTTAACTAGTATACCATGTATAATGAATGTGAATCTTCTGGATAAAAATGAAAATAATGCAACAGGTTTCTGGAGAGGAGTTTATTTTCTCCTGACACCTCTGTTGCCTTTGTTCAAATCGTATATCATGTGCAAATTTTGTTAACCAATCTTTATTTTTCATTTAGAACCAGCATTCCTGTTACTCTCCCTCTCCTTTGTATTGAGCTAAACTTAGTTCACAGTTATGTGTGATGCGTTATATATATTCTTATAGAACATTATTTTACGATTTTAAAACCATTTATGGAGTGTTTTTATATAGTTTATGATTTTCCGATAGATGGCGCTCAGTAGCATTCAGTTATATGATCTGGATATGCCTTTTAATTATGCGATTACCCAGATATTCTCTACTTTTACCTCTGCTCAACATGCAAATTGTAAGCTTCTAACCAGCAGATATAATTTCCTCGAAAAAAAAATTAACTAACGTTTTGACACTCTACACCTATTATTAGATCAATATTCATCTTCGTAGATGTGAAGAGAAGGGCGATAGTCCTAAGTAAGGACAAAGTTTGAAATATTTCTCTTTCTGCTCTCTTTGCAACGTTCCCAATCAATAAATCGATGCCATTATCCACAACGTGCGTTTGGACGTGCTAAGAAAATGTCCCCCTTCCCCGCCACCAATCGATTCTAATGGTGTTAGGTTAGGTTAAGTTCGTAGCGTGCTAGAGCACAAATCAATCTCCCTTTCCAATCTATAATCTGGTTGCCAGTACATCTCAACCTAGGGAGGGTGCGCTTGGCTACAGCCACGTGCACGAGATTGCCTGCACTTCCTATTTTGTTATTATTTGTTGTTGCTGTTGTTCATTTCGAGAAACTTCCAAGGTTTTGACACTCTTAATTACTCTCTCGTTATAACTTTTGTGTGTCTTTGTCGTTTTATGAATTTACTAATTATTTGTATTCCTCAATGGCTTCCCTAGTTCACCTCTCCAGAAAGTGCTTGTCGCAAGCGACTTCGCAGATAAAGAACGTCGTCATTATCGGAAGTGGTAGCGTCGGCTCTGGAATCGCCGAAGTCGCAGCCCAGACCCAACACCAAGTTGTTCTGGTTGATCAATGTCAGGATGCCCTAGAACGTTCGAAGAAAAAGATTGAATTTGATCTAGGAAAGGCTGCGAAGAAGTTAATGTCTGCCGACCCGGAGGTGAACATGTTCTCAATGGAGATGGATACTCAGGGAAAAGAAATGATCAAGGAATCCCTCGATCGAATTACCTTCACAACCGACATGATCGAAGCCTTGAAGTCGGCTGATCTAGTCATGGAGACCATCTTCGAGGATATCAAAGCCAAGCAGCACCTTTTATACGAAGTAGATCAGCTAGCACCGAGTCATGCCCTTTTCACAACCAATACCTCGGGTCTCTCCGTTGCTGATATTATGAATTCCGTCAAAAGGAAGCATAAGACTGGAGGGCTTCACTTCTTTAGTCCCGTCTCTCGCATGAGACTGGTGGAGATCATACGCGTTGAAGAGACAAGCGAGGAGACCTTCAAGTGTCTTGTCGACTTCGTAGAAAGGATGGGTAAGACCCCGATACCCTGCAAGGATACACCAGGATTTGTAGTAAACCGTCTGCTAGTACCGTACGTCCTTGAAGCCATTCGTATGCTAGAGAGAGGTGACGCCACTGTCACAAACATCGATCAAGCCATGAGACTCGGAGCTAATTATCCCAAGGGACCTTTCGAGCTAGCGGATCACCTAGGACTCGATACCTTGAAGCAGATTCAAGTCGATTGGGCATCGAGGTTCCCCGACAATCTTCACTTTGCACCTGTGCCATACCTGAACCGTATGGTAGCCCAGGGCAAGTTGGGCGTGAAGTCAGGCGAGGGCTTTTACACTTATAACAAATCACCACCCACCTCTCCTCCTGTCGCCATCAAATAACTAGACTAGTTACCAATAAAACATTCAGTATATTTAGAACCTTCTCTAGTCGTTAATTGAAAGTAGGTAGATTCTTGAAAATCTCATTGATCAATAGTGAATGCTCTTCGTTCTCTTCCATCGGGCAAATTATTCATTCCTGTCCGCCACTTAATTGAATTAAGAACTACAGTAATACCTCAAAGCTATATAATAGGTGAATAAATCAAATTGAGTATAAATTTATGAGCTTAAGAGGGTATGCACGGGTATCACATTTAGAGAAATGGGAATATTGGGAACCTTCTAACTGAGAGTTGGCCGATACTGTACTTCGTAGGTTCCACGGCGTTATTATTTTTGTAGGCGATTTTAATCGCGCGATCTTCAAACCTTACACTGACTCACAGACCGAGAGCAAAGCTGGTTACTGCTGGAAACCTAACGAGTAAGGTCAGATTCTAAGGTTAGAGGGAAGAAAGAGATGGAAATTAATGATGTGTGGTTGGATTCGCGGATGGAACGGATATTACGGCATTGGTAACTGAGAGAGAATCTATAACTGCGGTTGTAAATCAAAATGAAAAGTTGGAGTTAAATTTTAAAAATAAAATAGCCCAAACTCAAAGAATAAAAAGTACCTGTTTTTTTATGTATAAAAACAAGAGTGTTAACACACATAGGGAATGAATTATAAGTCTCTTGTAGATGTAAAGCAACATATTGATGAAATTATTTATATCTTGTAGTAACAGTGCCACCGCTACTTTTGAAAGTTTCATTTTCATTTCTATATGTGCAAATATTTCTTTACTCTTAATAATCACAATGGATCAAATACGTTTGAAATGAAACGTTAAACTGAGTAACATTTTTTTCAATTCTTCAATTATTATAAACATGGCGACTGTCGTTGAAAACACTTAGATCAATGCTTTTATTTATTCCTGTTTGTCAAAAGTAGGCAGCACCTTTTTTATTTTTGCTTTTTTTTTCATTTTTGGGCTAAAATCTCTATATTCTTATTATAAAAAAAGAAATTGTATAGAAATAATGTGTTTGCTTGTTTTTTTTTTTTTGTGATCTATCCGCTAACCAAGAATTTGTCTTGTAACATTTAGAAATTTATCCCCACTATACAATAATTGATTTTGTAACCCCAATTTCTACCCCCACTATCTAATAATTGATCTTGTAACCATATTTTCTATCCTTACTATCCAACAAATGATTTTGTAACCCTTTGATTTCTATCTCCTCTATCCAATAATTGATATGGTAAACTTTGATTTCTATCTCCACTCTCCAATAATTTATTTTGAAATGCTTCGTTTTCTATCCTCACGATCCAATAGTTGACAATGTAACGCTTTGATTTCTATCCCCACTATCCAATATTGATATTGTAAGCTTTGATTTCTATCTCCACCATCCAATAATTTATATTGTAACGCTTCGTTTTATATTCCCACCATCCAATAATTGATTTTGTAACGCTTTGATTTCTATCCTCACTATCCAACAAATAATTTTGTAACGCTTTGATTTCTATCTCTCTCCACTATCCAATAATTGATATTGTAAGCTTAGATTTCTATCTACACTATTCAATAATTGATCTTTTAACGCTGATTTCTATCCTAACGATCCAATAATTTATTAGTAACGCTTTGATTTCTATCTCCACTATCCAATGGTTGATCTTGAAACGCTTTGATTTCTATCCTCATGATCCAATAATTTATTTTGTAACATTTCGATTTCTATCCCTATTATCCAATAATTGATCTTGTAACTCTTCGTTTTATATTCCCACCATCCAATAATTGATCTTGCAGCAATGATTTATATCCCCACTATCCAAAAATAGATCTTGTAAACGCTTCGATTTCTAACACCACTATCCAATAATTATTTTTTAATCTATTGATTTCCAACATCAATATACAAAAAGTGATCTTGTAACGTTTTGAATTCTATCTCTCTTCAATATCTAATAATTTATTTTTAACATTTCGTGGTTTCTAACTCAGCTATACAATAATTGAACTTGTAACGCTTTGAATTTTATCCCACCTACTAATAATTGATCTTATAACGCGCTTTTTTCCTATCTCTACTGTCCAATAATTTATATTGTAAGGTTTTTATTCTTAACTCTCTCTTACTCCACTATCCATTAATTGCGGTATCAACAAAGGAATTTGAAATAGTAAATACTCTCTTGGGCAACCAAATTCCCGGTTATCAACCACTTGGATAAAAAAAAATCACTTAACCTGAAGTAATCCAACTTCCAATAAAATGCCACCTTCAGGAGAAGCCAACAGTGTCCTGAAGGTCTCCCATGGTAGATTCTATTATAAATCTAAAATTATATAGCGCTCTTTCAAAATAAGTTCAATTGCCGGAAGAGGATAAATTAAAAGTAATAAAAAAGAGAGCCAAGTCAACTGGCCAAGACTCAACATACCGAAGTTATCTTTGCGAAGAAACAATATGAACAAGAAAGTGCTTGTTGTATAATGTACTATATTTGATATCTGAAATGAAAAGAAGACAATAGGTAAAAAAAAAAAAAACATTCAAATGACGACTGCCAATAAAATATAAAGATATTTGCCTCCATCCGTATAAGAACTGTTTACAAAAAAATACTCTGAAGAGGAAGAAAATAAAAAGTATATAAGCGAATTATATATAATAATACATTCTCTATCTTAAAATGCGTAAAACAATGCAACAATCATACATGGCGTTGGACATCTATTGAAACGTGATGTCCTATACTATATATACTTTCCTGCCAATATACATGGACAACGATTCTCTTTTCGAACAATGTTTGGTATATTAGACCAATCTCTCTCGTCTATCCCTCTAAAAGAGGCTGAAAGTGATGGAACTTCATAAAATAATACATAGAGAGAAATATAAAAGAAAATCAAGCTAAGACTAATCAACTCTGCAGCCAACACCCAGTCGAACGTGGACCACCATATCCTTAATTGAATCAAGACCAAGCATTCGAACCCTCATAGAACAATCTTTAAAAATAATCCTTTAGCTCCATCAACTAATGGACTAGGTAAAGCTATATTTTGGGAAGCCAATATTATCGTTACCTAAGCATCACTGGAGTACAAGGATGAGTGACAGGTGCAAAAATGTAAATCCTCCTGACCATTAGAGTCTACTACCTCCCCAAGCATGACATCAGCTAACTAATATAATCATCCGTAGGAGGAATTTAAAATTAATTACTTCACCCTACATAGCAGCGGGTAAATCTAATTACATAAAAGGTAATTGATTACCTGCGACCAGGGGAGTGAAATGTGGTGCGTCCTTATCATCATTTTTTTGCTGAAAATCATCATAAATAAATATCAATAGGGTTGTCGTAGAGAATCTTTACCAGTTCTATGATTCTATCTAGCTTAACTTTACAAAATAATTAAAATAAAATGTCATGGCATAGGGGATAAAATTGAAACTATTTTACCACCTCAATTTAAAAATTAATTTGCCATGTTCCAGCAGTAAATATTTAGAATATTTTGTTCATCAGTGGCGAAACCTATCAGTCCTTTTTCGCCAGTTTATTCTACTAAAGGTTACTCACCCATTTCCTTTTGAAGTTCTGCTCATATTGGCGGCAATTAGGAAAAGTATTTATTAGTGAAGTTTTTCGAGGAAGTTGTGGTCTTAAACGGTACATTTTAGGATATAATTATATATTATATTTTTTTCATATTAGGTTGGAATATTGATTTAAAAGTACAAAATGCATTTGTGAAAGGTAAGATGTAAGAAGAAAGTAAAAAAGCAAGTAAACACTGCGTGTGTGATTATTTGGTGACACCATTGTTACACAACAATTAAAGTATTATTTAGGTTCCATATAAATTATAGATATAAGCTATTCTGGGTATATATTTATAGATTACGTTTAGGGTTTTTAGATTGCCTTAAAATTTTGATTAAACGTCACAAATATGTAATAATTAAAAATTAAAAAGAAATCAATAAAAATGAAGTTTTTGTAGCATTGTGTATTATCGCAATTAGAATATAGTTTAGATATTCTAATTGTATATTATCTGAGTTAGGTGTCGGTATCAAATGTGCATACATTAATCACTTGTCTATATTTATACGTCGCGCCTGTCAGTATGTTGATAGATCGTATACGAAGAGCGCTTCAAACCTATAAATATAAAATCTCGTTAATAGAGATGACTGTCAGTTGCAAATATTTCGGAGATAAAAAATAAATAAAAATATACATGTGTGTAGAGAGAGAGTTGTTTTAAAGTTCAACTTCTCAGCGATTATATATAAAAAAAATGGTTATTCTTCTTTAATAAGTCGCGATTGCAAACTTGTTCTGGAGACTGATGAGGACTCAGGCCTTTATATGGGCTTTTTGAATTAAGCAAAGCTGATGTTTGAAGCACTGTCACTCTCTTGATCGTACTTCATGTTATCAAAAAGGTCAATAGATTTAGAAAAATCATTTTGTGTGTGTGACATTTTTTTTTACAATTAGAACACTTTAATTGACTTCTTAGTCAATATTTACATGAAAAAGATCGAGGGAATTTTATACAATCAGCCAGGTGTTCCTACTCACCGCGATAGTGTCTTCCTCCAGGCGATGACGGGGTCCTCGATGGCCTGGGCCAGTCCGACCTGAATGAAGTATCGGTTGATACTTGATTTCGCCGATGCGAGGATGGCCAGATCGTCTTCTATCAGGCCTGTCCCGAAGATCCAGGACTGGAGGTCAGGGGGCATTCCTATGATGTTGAATGCCTCCCGGACGAGAGGCCTGATGTGAGGGCAGCTCCAGTACCGATGGCCCAGGGAGCCATCGGGGGGAGCCGCAGGCAGGTCAGGAAGGACCGGCAGAAGCTGGATGGTCTGGGTGAGGCAGGGCATGGAGGGCCAATCGCTGGGCGATGTCGGCATTATGCCCCGAGAAGGTTCCGCACCGCAGCAAGGTTGAGCTCACTCTTGCAGGAACGTCGAATATGGGCTGCCTCCTCGCGATGAGCCGGGCGATCGGCAAGGCCGCCAGGCGGGGCGTTCCAGGGCGCGGCGGGCCGAGCGGGTGGTGATCTTGGTTAGGGCCCTTGTTGTACCGCGTAGGATAACGGCCTCAGCCAGGCTGGACTCCTTGTAGCTCCCCTGTAGGTTCTCCGCCACGATGTTCTGGCAGAAGGCGGCGAGTGCAGCGGCGTCAGCAAGGGCGGAGCGCGTGGGGCGGACGATGGAGGGGTCGCCCAGGTCTTGGACTCGAGCGCCGACCTAGCGTGCGGGAGCCAGGAGGTTAGGTGGACGGAAGAACCGGCAGCCGCCGATGATAGGAAAGTCCAGCAACTGGGTCGTCGGAGCCACCCGGTAGTTGAGGGTCAGGATGCCGGATATGCCCTCCCAGATCCGAAGACGCCGGGGCTGGAGTCGGGTGCCGTCGGGTGGAGGTCTCATTCAGGCGCCGCTGGTGACCAGCCAGGAGAAGCCATTCCTACCTCCTCGGAGCGCGACCTGGACCCCCTTTAGGCACGCGAGATGGAGCTGCGTGCTTATGCTCATCAGGCCGATGCCGCCCGCGTCCACGGGTGCCAGGATGCCGGCAGGAAACAATGCCAGAGAAAGCTCGACACGCGAGCCTGCAGCGTCAAGGTGGTCGTGGCCTCTGGCAGGTATGCGTGGAGGTGGTGCTGGATAGTGGAGATCACCAGGGAGTTGGTGGCCCTGGCTCGCCCGACGAGGGAGAGGCCGCGGGTGAAGGGCGTCGCCTTGCGGCAGGCAGTTTCCAGGAGGGCCAGAAGATGTTGTTCTCGGTGCGCGACGGAGCTCCTCGTGGCGATGCTCGTCCCCAGGACCCGGATGGAGGTATTAGACCAGGAGGCACCGAGGGGAGAGTCTCCTCGCTCGCGCCAAGTTTCGCACCAGAGGCCTGCCCTCTTCCCGTAGTTCACGGCGATCCCAGAGGCTCGGTGGAATTCCTCGAAGACCGCCGCGATTCCGGCGAACATCTCGTCGCGATGGACGAGGAGGACGATGTCGTCGGCGTAGGCGATGACGTTTCCCGCGCCGAAGATCGTCTCCAGGCGACGTAGCAGCGGCCTCGTATCGATGCTGAAGAGCGCGGCGCTGACGGCGCAGCCCTGCCTCACGCCGTTCAGGAGACGGAAAGCGGCGGTCTGGAAGCCCCCGGCCCGTATCGTCGCGTCCGCTCCGGCGTAGAGCAGGAGGATCCAGCTCAAGAAGGCCGGTGGGAGGCCCAGGGACACCAGGAAGCCACGGTCCAGGCAGTCGAAGGCGGACTGGAGGTCGATGTATTCGACGGCTAGCGGCGAGCCCCCGACAGTAGCCTCCTCGACGGCGTCGGTGACCTGGGCGATGTTCCAGGAGGGGGACCTCCCAGGCACGGCGTAGATCTGGCACTCCGGCACCAGGGCTGGCAGGTGAGGCTTAAGGCGACCGAGGAGGATGTAGGCGAGGACCCTGTAGTCGGCCGAGGGCAGTGAGATGGGCCTGTAGCTACCCAAGCCGCGGTCGCCGCGGGCCTTCGGGACCAGGCAGATCTCGCTCCGGCTCGTCGGTGGAGGCAGGGCACCGCGGAGCTGGGAGGCCTTGTGTGTGTGTCTATTTCTTACGGGCTGATGTGCTTTTACTTTTTTAGTGCGTTCTCTTTTTCATCCTAAACTATTATATTTATATACAAAAGGCTATTATGAAATGATGAAAAAAATGCATTTCCCAAATTTTCCCAATGATGACATACTTTTATATACCATTTTTTCTAATAATGCTCATTTTTCGTTTTCATATTTATGATATTAAAGTAATCCATTATTAAATTAAATTTCAATTATTCACAGATTATTAAAACTATATCGACCCCAGCTAAGAAATTATATAAACATACTAGGATAAAAAATGTAATACACTAATGGAAGTAGAGTATTATAAAATAGCATTTTATCATAATTAAATTTTAGTTTCAGAAGGTAACAAGAAATCAAATCCATATTTCTTGAAATAAAGGTAAGATTAAGATCCTGAACCTTTAAAAGTCTTTGAAATTCATTTTCTTAAGCTCATAAGAAAAATAACTTTGTATAAAATAGCATATATACTTTTTGTTTCTAAAATATGATCTATAAACAAAATTATTATGTACAAGATGTGCGTGTGTGTTTTAAATTCACACATTTACATATTATAATATTAGGCAAATGAAGGATTTTAAAATACGATCAATTATAATTAATTGATATAATGAATTATAAATATAATTAATTATAATATTATTGACAATACGCACTAATTTACACATTTCTTTTATATTATATATATTATATATCTATTTACATGCATGTCGTATTGTAAATTTTTCCAAAGTTTCAATATCTGGAAATGACAATTAAGCAGTCGTTAGGCATTTTTCCTTCTTCTTTATTATAAGCAATCAGCGCGAGGCCACACACACACTGGACAACACTGCGCCGAGCCGTAGATCAACTTTTCAAAAATTTACATATTTGCAAATATTTCTTTAAAAAAAAAAAACTTTAGTAAATTTACATATCATTCAACTTTTCTTTTTTAACATGGAATTTACATATTTAAAAATGTATTTGGCAATTTGTGAAACAATTCAGACAAAAATAAAAGATTAAACAAAAACTAGTACATTAAAAACAATTGTGCGTTCAATATGGAATTGAATCATGGTTTACTATATACAAAATATATCATGCATATATTTCGATTGTCTTTTAGTATTAAATTCAATTTGTTTAGCATTAATTTATGAGTTTTATCTCCTAGCTCTTATTTTTCTAGCCTAATTGCCAGTATATTTTATCATATAATATTTTGAAAATATTTATTTTTGGGTTATAAATGAAGAAATATCAAACAGCTATATCTTCCAATTTTTCTATTCCAGGTAAAATACGTTATTTTCTGAAATGTAGATAACAGAGGCTCCCGTTCATCAATATTGTAGCAAAGTATTTATTATTTTAACAGAGTATAATTTTTGTTTATACGAGGTGTGTTCAAAAGGTATCGCGACTTTTGTGTTTTTTCAAAAATTATTTTTTTTTCATGAATACCTATTTTGTCCCCTTCAAAGTAATCCCCATGAGATATTATACACTTGTGCCAACGGTTTTTCCAATCTTCGAAGCACTTCAAAAAATCATTTTTTAAAATCTTTTTTCAGCTCCTCCTTCGATGCCGTCTTTATCTCGTCAAGCGTAGCGTAACGTCGTCCTTTCATGGGCCTCTTCAGTTTAGGGAACAAGAAAAAGTCACAGGGGGGCCAGATCTGGGGAATACGGTGGCTGCGCGGCATCATTAGTGTGTTGTTTTTGGCCAAAAAGTCGCGCACAAGCAACGATGTGTGAGCAGGGGCGTTATCGTGGTGCAAAAGCCAATTTTTGTTCTTCCACAAATCCGGGCGTTTCTGGTGGATTGATTCGCGCAAATTGCGCATAACTTGCAGGTAATATTCCTTATTGACCGTTCTACTTTGTGGCAAGAACTCATGAAGCACCACGCCCCTGCAATCGAAGAAAACTGTCAGCAAAACTTTCACATTCGACTGAACTTGGCGCGCTTTTTTCGGTCTTGGTTCGTGCGGCAGCTTCCATTGAGATGATTGAGCTTTGATTTCCACGTCATAACCATAAACCCACGCTTCGTCACCAGTTATGACCATCTGGAGCAAATTTGGGTCGTCGCGGACAGAGTCCAACATCTCATTAGCAATGTTTGGTAAGAATTTCGCGGCGACCCGTCTCATGCCCAAATCATTGATAAAATTCGAATGGCACGAGCCAAACGATATGTTTAGGTCCTCAGCAACTTCTCTAACGGTGATTCGACGATTGGCCAATATCATTTTCTCCACCTCATTAATTTTTTCGTCTGTTGTTGAAGTGCTCGGGCGTCCGGCACGCTCTTCGTCTTTCACATCTTCTCGGCCTTCTGAGAACATTTTGTACCACCGATAAAAGTTGCTTCGGTCCAAGGTAGCTTCTCCGTATGCCACAGTCAACATTCGGAAAGCATCCGCGCATTTAATTTCGTTTTTCACACAAAATTTGATACAGGTTCTTTGATCCATTTTTTTTAATAGGTAAAAATCGAAGACGATCCAAAACACCTGCAAGCAAAGCAGCTGTCAACAATTAAGTGAACATTCAAAATGGCCGAGCTTGTCGGCATAAGTGAGAGACATGAGTACCAACATAAAGCCACAAAAAGATCGAAATTCGAATATACGTAACCCGCGAAAATTCAAAAGTCGCGATACCTTTTGAACACACCTCGTATTTTGATACTCTGTAAACTTTCCATATTGCTTAACTTTTGTTTATCAATCATAGTTTGTTCTTGCTTTAAATAAAAATTGCTGTGTTTTCCTGAAGTTGGTCTTCCGTAATTTTCCACGTGGCAATTTACTCAGAATAAATCCAGGTAGATGGCTGGGCCATCGACTCATCCAGAATTTCCTTCACATTTCTTTCTACACCCCAACTGGAAGAAGAGAGAACGTTCTATAATATAACTCTGGAAACTCTTCAAATTCACTACAGACAAAAAAAAAACCGATGATAAATATCTCTGGAATTTCTTGATTAACCGCATTCACTCTCGACCTTTTGGCTAAGATCAAAGTGTCTAGTCATATAGCGTTACTTTTTAATCCACTTATATACCGACATATGTAAATATATATAGGTAAATATATCGGTATCTATCCCTATACTTGTCAAAGCTGCCTATAATGATTATATATTTTGAAATTGTATTAAATATATTTGCCTACATTATCGCGCCTCAAATTACATTTGTAAGCAACACATATATACGAGTACACCGTAAGGCAATTTCGCGCCATCTTTATTAAAGAATGAAACTTTAGTCGCGAAAATTTACCTTTATGAATTAAAACACATATATATCTTACCTGATGGCATTATATTTACCTTCATTGCACATTAATATACCTACTTTCACATACTTTTTGTCTAAATATACATATCTCTTTAAACGATAGTTTACATACTATATGAATGATAATGCATTTACAAAAGGAGAATTAAATTGCTGATATTTTTTAGAAATATATTTCCCAAAAATTTAATATAGAGTATTAAATAATTTAATTATATTTAAAACTAGCGGACGTACCCGGCTTCGCCCGGGTTTTACCCGAGTAAAGGTTTGTCTAACGAATCTCTCGATAAAGTAAACATTTTTTCCCGGTCCCTTGAAAAATACTCGATAAGTTGAATAAAATCAATATTAATTGGTTCCCTCGGTAATTGGAAGTTAAAGGAATAGTATCTTGCCTTGGAATTGTATCATTATTCTTGTATGGACGTACCCGGCTTCGCCCGGGTTTTACCCGAGTAAAGGTTTGTCTAACGAATATCTCGATAAAGTGAACATTTTTTCCCGGTCCCTTGAAAAATACTCGATAAGTTGAATAAAATCATTATTAATTGGTTCCCTCGGTAATTGGAAGTTAAAGGAATAGTATCTTGCCTTGGAATTGTATCATTATTCTTGTCTCAAATAAATTGCCGTGTCATCCTGAATTTTGTCTTTCCTAATTTTCTACATTACAAAATCATCGTATCATCATGATAATATTTAGAGCAGATTGTTGAATTATAACAGATAAATTAGAATATTTATCTTGATTATTTTAAAGCGAAAAGTTATTTCAAAAATTTTATTTGCTAGAAACCTTCCCAGTACTATACTAAATAACTTCCCAAAGTTTCATGGCGTTCCAATGAGTGGTTTGGTCAGGCATAAAGGACAAACAGACCACACACACACATACATTCATTTTTATTGTATACTAGCGGACGTACCCGGCTTCGCCCGAGGTTTTACCCGAGTAAAGGTTTGTCTAACGAACATTTGCCCGTGTTTTACCCGAGTAAAGGTTTGTCTAACGAATCTCTCGATAAAGTGAACATTTTTTCCCGGTCCCTTGAAAAATACTCGATAAGTTGAATAAATTCAATATTAATCGGTACCCGAGTAAAGGTCTGTCTAACGAACATTTGTTAAAACAATTCTCTATAGACTTATAAAAAGAAATAGATATATTTTGATAATTTTAAACTGATAAAGTGATCATTTTTTCCCGGTCCCTGTGTGCCGTGTCATTCTGAATTTTGTCTTTCCTAATTTTCTACATTACAAAATCATCGTTTTATCTAGTGAACATTTTTTCCCGGTCCCTTGAAAAATACTCGATAAGGTTGAATAAATTCATGGTCGTTTATGGAAGATGGACGAAGTTCCCGGAGGTCATCTTGGGCAAGCTCCCGCGAGGCTTTTTTTCTTGTCTACTTGGCATAGCTGTGTCACCAACTCTGCCCTGATTGGTCGGTGGGTACTTTGACTGTCGGCCGACGGCCGGGCGAATCCATTCTCGCACGGGGTCTGCCCCACTCCAAACTTTTGGCAAAGCACTTTCTAATTAAAGATTATTGTCTTAAATAATCTTTAAGAACAAAAAGTATAATAATTGAACGATAGGAAATTATAGTAAATAATTATACTAAACTAAATGATGTAAAAATAATTATACATGAAATTTGAAATAAGTTTTAGAAAAGTTATCGTTAAGTTCACGGGAAAAGATGTAGCCAAAACAAATAGGTTTTTAACAGTGACACGTGAGCACCCGCCTCGAGACGCGCTCCTCTCTCCTAACATTACTCCCCCTCTTGAAAAAGCCTATCTCCGTCTCAATGGTGGCGCTGCTTGCGAGTTAAAGCTACAAATCTGCAAATAACTCTAAGGATATTCAAGATATTAAAGAAATTATTTTTCGTAAACCTTTCCGGGGATATACCTAATAATATCCCAAACTTTCACGGCGATTGGATGTATGGTTTTTGAATCCATAGAGGACACACACACAGACAGACAGACACACAGACATTCATTTATATATATATATATGTATATAGATATAAAATTTCAAACAGAAACAAAATATTTGTAAAAATAGAACATATTAGAAAATACCTTTGAGAATAAGTCTGATAAACTATGGTGCAGGATAAAGATTTTATATTTTGTTTCATAAAATATTTAATGCGTTGAATATTTCCCCGCTAGGTCGCCGAATCGACTGGACGTGCGCCGCATCGCTCTTCCAATTCGGTAAATTTTGATTTTTATTATACTTTTTTTTCAGTTTAATGTGATTTGGATATTTAAATTATTGATAATTTGAAAAACTGTTTATACTTTATCCAAGTTAAAATTACTTATGTGAACATGCCATGGATGCGTTGATCAATAACCGATTGGATGAAATATTTAGATATTTTTCAGATAAATACGAAAGCAATAAGAAAATTCTAAGTAAAGATGACATAGGATACTTGAAAGGAACAATAAAGCAGGTAAAGGATAGTGTATCTGAAATTATAAAATTAGACCAAAATGTAAACAAAATACAGGAATGCTTAGATACTAACTTTAATTATATCAAAGGAGACTTGACGAAAATAGCTAAATCTAATAAGGATAAAGAAACATATGCAGAAATAGTCAAAAGCAGAATAGATAAATCTATTCAGAAGGAAGGACATGCAACCAAAGAACAAACTTTAATAATTACAGCTAACGATATGCCTTTTTTCTTTTTTCATTATCTTTTTTCAATATGTGGAAAATCTTGGGGTCTTAGCACCCAAAAAAGGCTTACACTTTATTAATCTATAATAAGACCAACGTTAACTTACGGAACAGAAATATGGTTTGAATTTATTAGCAAAAATTATATGTACAAACTGAACTCAATGCAATATCAAATTCTGCTATGGTGTACCCAAACATATAAAAAAAGCAGTTATAACTGTGTTCACACCTTAGCCAATATTCCTTTGATCACTGATTATATGGAATCTAGAATTATAGGTTATATATATATATATATATATATATATATATATAGTGTAAAAACTATATAATAAAAATATAATAGTGATTCTATATTTAAAATTTAAAGAGTAAACTGATAAGAATGATAATTTATATCAAGTAGATTTGATTAGATTAGCAAGCTAAATCTAAATTAATTATAAAAATAAATAGTTGTTTAGTTTTATAGTTTAGTTTTGTATTAAAATTATCTTTATTACTTTGATTATTTAAATTCAAATTATAAAATTTGTAAATTGTTATTATTTAATAGAGAGAGAGAGAGGGAAAAAAAATTCTTTACTTCTTACACATCATCCATATATATTTATAATTAATAACAATAAAATTTAACAACGTAACGTCTTTTGCAGTCGGCTTTTACACGTCATTTAGACATACTCTAATTTGTATATAGAATAATAGAAGTGAGAATATATTTAATAGTATAAATTTTAGTAGTTAGAGAAAAGAGAGAAAGACAGAACCACGCACTTTTATTCAAACTATTAATAAGAAAAAAAAATTGTAAAGAAGGTAGATAAGATTGTTAGTATATATATATATTTTTTATATTTTTTATATTTTATCCTTTTTTTTATATGATTTTTAATTTTTTTTATTTTATAATATGAATATATCTAGTTGTATTTAGTAATAAATCTATAATATGAATTAACCTTTCAATTAACATGGAAACTTTCTCCGTGGATTATAATTACTAGAGTATAAAACGTAAGGAGAAAAGATTTTTTCAATATCAACTACACGAGCTTTCGGGCAGTCACGCCCTTCGACAGGTAATGATACATGATGGCAATAGGCTTTAAATAGGATTCCGTTTTTGAGATATATTTACATATGAGAAGAATATAGGACGGCTAAAACATTAATTTAGGTTAATAAATATTTTGCAATTCTAAACTATTGTATAAGATATTTACGTAACTATGCTAATCATGTAATGCCAAAAGATAAACAAATAGTAAATTTGCAATTGGCTAAATCATGAAACTATAAAATGAAGTGAGACTGAACATCGACTGTTCAACCCGCCATCAGCAGCCACATTGGAACTATATTGGGGGGGGGTTAAAGGTTATTTAAGTTATTACATATATCCCCCCCCTGATATTGTGTAGGTAAATCTATATGTCGGTTAATGCTGTTTTTAGATATGGATAAAATGGCCTCTATGATCAGTCTTTGGTATTTATTGGAGATGTTATTGTATAAGGTGGTGGGTGAAGTTAAATCGAATGAGTGGCCTGTGTCAAGAGTATGGTTGTAAATGAGGGATTTGCTGTCTTTGTTATTGATGCACCTGCCATGCTCAACCATCCTGATGGCCACGGACCTACCAGTCTCACCTATATAGGTTGTACTACAATCGTTGCATGAGACTGAGTAGACCGAGCCACCCGATGATTGAACACTGGCAGGTCTCTGTAATCGGGTAATAGGATGTCTAAGGATGGTGGCCAGGCTTTTATTGTTTTTAAAATAGGTTTTCATGCCGTGAGATTTAAGAAGGTGGGATATGGCAGCGGATTGTGTTGAGTAAGGTAGGATGCAGGTATTTCTATGGGGTAACATGGGTTTCATATGGGACGGGTTGTATTGATATTTGTGTATGAAATGGTGTGGATATTGGGAGAGGGCAAGCTGTTTTTTAATGTTAGAGAACTCTAATGATCTGAATATGGGCAGGGAGCAATGTGTAACCAATCTCTTGGTAAGTGTTCTAACTGTATTAATTTTATGGGATAAGGGACAGAAAGACTTGAAATTGGTGTAGAAAGTTGGGTTATTGATTTTATGATATACTGTTGTGTGGTAGTGTGAAGGGGTACGGATGATCAGTATGTCTAGAAAAGGTATTACATTATTGGCTTCTGGTTCTGACTAAAGGAAATATCGGGGTGAAAGGAGTTTAGAACAGATAAGATACTGTTCTCCTGTCCGGTTTCACATATGAGCCCCTCAATGCACAGATTGATTAACTCCATAAATAATCGGGAAAAAAATGTTTAATTTTTGTTGAAAGTCTAAAAATCTATATGTCATATAGATTTTTAGACTTTCAACAAAAATTAAACATTTTTTTCCCGATTATTTATGGAGTTAATCAATCTGTGCATTGAGGGGCTCATATACAGAGGATATCATCAATATATCTCCTCCATATGTGAATACCCGGTGTGAATTGCTGTTGGATCCAGTTATCAAGTGTGGACATGACTATTTCGGCTAAGGGTGATGATAACGGGCTGCCCATGGGTGAGCCCCTAATCTGTTCGTAAAATAGGTTATTAAAGGCAAAATCTGTTGTGTTTAAGCATATGGAGGTGAGCGCCACTATTGTAGCAACAGTTTTAGAGTCCAATTGGGTGTCTTGCAGGAATTTTGTAAGCTGTAAATGATCAGTTGATGGGGTAGTGATAAATACATTGAATTAACATCACAGGAAATCATGGTCGAGTTCTGAAGTGGGTTGATTATTAAAAAAATCTTTTCTCCTTACGTTTTATACTCTAGTAATGAATTAACTTTTGTTATAAGTTTGGTTATTATGTTTTGAAACCCTAATGGTAGACCAGACATATACAAAAAAAAATGAATTAATAAATGGAGAGAGAGATCTGTTGGACCGGAGATTTTCAAATAGAAATCCAACGACATTTTACTCCTGCTCTATTATGTCATAGATCTCTCTTAGACCGGATTTTATGTGTTAATATTAAGTTGTTTTAGTGAAACCTTTATATGCACAGATTTAACAAATATAAGTGTTAAGAAATTCTAACTGTAACCTACCTTGTCTGTTACGCCTTCCTCTGTAAACAGCTATTTCTGGCTAACATCTGTTGGGGGGGGGGGGGGGGGGGGGGACACATGCTCGTCCCTTCAAAATTAGAATGCTTTCTCAGAAATTCCAGAACAATAAGACAACTAAAGAAGTAAGAATATAGTTAAGGGAAGAAAGCCAAACTTTATAATCTTTACAGTTAGTTGTATTAATATAACTGATTCAATCATTATTTATCTTTCAATATTCCTTTAAAAAGGCAAATTATTAGATGATTAATAAAGCTATTAATTTTGAAAATGGAAAATGGAAATTAAATAAAAATGAATTTTCAAAATTATTAGCTTTATTAATCATCTAATAATTTGCCTTTTTAAAGGAATATTGAAAGATAAATAATGATTGAATCAGTTATATTAATACAACTAACTGTAAAGATTATAAAGTTTGGCTTTCTTCCCTTAACTATATTCTTACTTCTTTAGTTGTCTTATTGTTCTGGAATTTCTGAGAAAGCATTCTAATTTTGAAGGGACGAGCATGTGTCCCCCCCCAACAGATGTCAGCCAGAAATAGCTGTTTACAGAGGAAGGCGTCACAGACAAGGTAGGTTACAGTTAGAATTTCTTAACACTTATATTTGTTAAATCTGTGCATATAAAGGTTTCACTAAAACAACTTAATATTAACACATAAAATCCGGTCTAAGAGAGATCTATGACATAATAGAGCAGGAGTGAAATGTCGTTGGATTTCTATTTGAAAATCTCCGGTCCAACAGATCTCTCTCTCCATTTATTAATTCATTTTAATTTTTTTTTTGTATATGTCTGGTCTACCATTAGGGTTTCAAAACATAATAACCAAACTTATAACAAAAGTTAATTCATATTATAGATTTATTACTAAATACAACTAGATATATTCATATTATAAAATAAAAAATTTAAAAAATCATATAAAAAAGGATAAAATATAAAATTATAATATCTATATATATATATATATATATATATATATATATATATATATATATATATATATATATACTAACAATCTTATCTACCTTCTTTACAAAAAAATATTTTTTTTATTATTATTAGTTTGAATAAAAGTGCATGGTTCTGTCTTTCTCTCTTTTCTCTCTAACTACTAAAATTTATACTATTAAATATATTCTCACTTCTATTATTCTATATACAAATTAGAGTATGTCTAAATGACGTGTAAAAGCCGACTGCAAAAGACGTTACGTTGTTAAATTTTATTGTTATTAATTATAAATATATATGGATGATGTGTAAGAAGTAAAGAATTTTTTTCCCCTCTCTCTCTCTATTAAATAATAACAATTTACAAATTTTATAATTCGAATTTAAATAATCAAAGTAATAAAGATAATTTTAATACAAAACTAAACTATAAAACTAAACAACTATTTATTTATATATATATATATATATATATATATATATATATATATATGAGTTGAATAATTTATCAACAGAAGATAAACAATTTTATGATTTGTATATTCCAGGTATACTCAAAGATTTGATTATATCAAGGATTAATTTACTGAAAAAGAATACTAATCAAACATTTCAAAGTTTCTTTCCTTATGAAATTCCGAAATATTTTCGAGCAAACTATTATAATTCACAATTTATCACAGATCATGGAAATTTCAGGTTTTTTCTTAAGAAAATTCAGGCTGTGCAAGATTCGACATGTTTCTGTAGATTGGGGGAACAAACTTCAATACATCTCTTGCTAGAGTGCCCTGTCTTTCAAGATTACAGAGTCAACAACGATTTAATAGCTTTAGGCCCTAGTGATTTAATATCAAGTAAGGACACATATATAAAATTGAATTTCCTTTGTAAATATATTTTGGATTTCATTAAGAAAAATGGTCTTTCATGTAATGATCTCAAGGAAATATTGGACATATTATATGGCTGTAAACAATATATAGGTGTATGCGTGTATATGTGTGTATATATCAATATATATTTTAAATTTAAAGATCTAACTGTAAATGAAATTCAAAAAGAATATCTCTATATGTAAATAATATTTATGAATCTTTATAAGTTACTTTCTGTGTATCTTTTCATGTTGAATATTTTCTTTGTTATATTTGTATGTACATTTAGCGCAAGTGTCCCTAGGGGGACAGAGCGTTTTGAATTGAAATAAATAAATTAAATAAATATGCAAAATATTTCTTCCATTCACCAAAATGTAAGCGATTATGTAAAACAGCTACGCCAGGAAGGGAATAAAGCAAAAATTACTAAAATTATCAATACAAAGAAAGGCACGATCATAAAATTACCTGATGAAAAAGACATTGATCATTTGATTGAGAGTTTTAACAAATCGGATGAAATCAATTCTTTGAGTAAAATATACAAACCTAAGATGCGAGACCCAACAGTAGTTATCAAATCGGTCAATAAAATTACTAACATAGTAAATTTACCAACTATTTTATGCGAGATGAATTCAGAACTGAATGACTGTGAAAACGAAATTGAAGTACTTTTTCCTATTAAATCCAATAGACAAGAACATGACATCGTGTTGAGAGTTTCTCCGCGAGTGTACCAAACTATCAATAAAACAACAAAATATATACGGACATTCAAACGCTGTGAAGTACGGGATAAAGTACTGGTAAATCAATGCCAGAACTGCTTTGAGTTCAACCCTAACCATCGCAAAAACAACTGCCCAAATACTAAAAAATGCATCAAATGCGGTCTGGAGGGCCAACACCAATGCTCAAGTAATATGAATTGTTGCAATTGCTCGAAACATCCGTATTTTAAAAATAGAAATTTAGAACATAAACCTAATTCAAGAGAATGCCCTATCTACAGTAAGCAAATTGATTTAATAATACAACGAACTGATTACCAAAGTCCAGGGATAAAAATTCAAAACAATTTGCATAAAATCACTTTTCCTGATTTTTTTTAACTTTATGATATGCAAATTAATAAGATTAAAATAGTACAACAAAATGCAAGGAAATGTATAATATGTATAAACGAACTTTATTCTTCCAATGAAATTAAAACAGCAGATATAATTTTAGTACAAGAACCCTATACAATTGATGGAGAAGTAATTAATCCATGGTCAGCTAAGAAATATCAAATAGAGAACTCTCAAAGTGTAAAAACAGCTATAATTGTCAATAATAGTAGTCTTCAAACGAAGCTAATTACACAATTTACTAATTCTCTTTCGCAACAACTATTATAGTTTACACTAAAACAAAAAAAAATAATTTCTAACATATATATACATCCTAACTCTATGAACAAAGACCATGGAACATTTTAAAAAGAATTAATTACCAATTTCAGTTAAACACCTCTGATTCTATGTGGAGACTTCAATGCGAGATATCCGCTATTGTATGATTTAACGACAAATTATAACGGCCATAGGTTATTTCCCATTATCGATGTAACTAATCTAATTATACACAATGATATAACACCAACCTGCAGGAATGCCAGTGTAATTGATTTGACATTGACAAATAAAAAAGCTCTTACAACTATAATGAAATGGTTTACACAACAAATATCCCAAATATCTGATCACGCTGCGATAATATTTGATGTATGTATGACTGAACAATTTTCAACCACAACGTTATATACAACTTGGAAATTCAATGAGAAAGAAGCAGATTGGCCAAGATTTACACAGAATGTGAATGACGCTGACAAAAAAAAAAAAAAAAAGATTGAAAGCTTATCGGTTAATATATCCACACCACAGAAAAGGTTGATTAAATAATAAAAGAACTTTCGGAGATTCTAATTGAATCTGCCTATTCCGCACTGAAACTAAAATATAATTTAGCTCCAAAATGTGGTGCAGCTAACTGGTGGACTACAGAACTGGAGATTTTGAAAACCTACACTCACTATGTAAGAAATCTTTATTACCGAACTCAGAATCCTTCAGAATATTTAATAGAGTTATTTAAAAGAACAAAAGAATATCGTGGAGGACCTTTCTAGAAGAAAATAATTCTACCAATCCTTATGGGAATTTATACAAAATATATAAAAAATTAAGAGGTAACTCGAATAAACAACTACAAATATTAGAAACAAACACATATCAAGAACAACAAAAGAAAACTGAGGAATTAATAGCCACTCTATTTACTGATGACAACCCAGGTGAAGATAAGAATACACATACAAATATAAGGAAATATGCATTAAGACTTTCGAACACAACAGAACCAATAATCACAATCAATGAAGTAAATGCTATTATTGAAAAATTGCATCTGAAAAAATCTCCAGGAATAGATGAAATTTCTAATAATATGATAATACACGCAAAACAATTCGCGGTACCACTATTAACTAAAATCTACCAGAAGTGTCTGGATATGAGTTACTTTCCTGATGAATGGAAAAGAGCAGAGGCGCTGATCATTCCAAAGCCGGGTAAATCCGATTATAAAGATTGTGTCAGCTATCGACCTCTATGTCTAAATTCAAATCTTTCAAAAATTTTTGAAAGAATAATAAACAACAAAATCATCAAATTCTACGAGGAAATGAAATTATTCAGTAATCGTCAACATGGCTTCACAAAATCTCGATCAACCATAACTGCATTAACTGAAATAATTCACACTGCATTAGAACACAAAGCCAAGGAGTATACGACTATAATTGCAATAGATTTTAGTGGAGCTTTTGACAATACCTGGTGGCCAATGGTGATAAAAAGACTCGATGAGGATAATATACCAGCATCAATAATAAAACTCATGAAATCCTACTTCACTAACCGGAAGATAAGATTTAGGTACTCTACGAATGAATTCACCAAAAAACTAAGTAAAGGATGTACGCAAGGAGGACCCTTATCTCCGACGATTTGGAACATCATAATGAATGATCTATTAACCAACTTTCAGGAATCTAATAGCGAAATTATAGGATATGCAGATGATCTAACGGTAATATGTTGGAATACAGATGTAAAAAATCTTAAGATTACAATTGAAAATTAAATAGGGAAAATAAATATGTGGTGTGAAAACAACAAACTTAAAATATCAAGACAGAAAACAAAGATTTTATATTTATTCAACTGCAAAAAGTATGTAATTACACTGCATGATAGTCTTGCCAAACCAGTTGAAAACCTAAAAATACTAGGATTAACTTTCAAGAATCACCGAAACAAGAACAAATTAGATTTTATGCCTCACATCGACAGTGTTATTGTAAAAACAACTAGAGCTAGTGTATATCTTCTTGGTTTAACAAAGAAATCGTGGGGATTGGATAATAGGCGATTATTAACATTATATAAGACCTTATTTAGAAGCACAATAACTTATGGTTCAACAATCTGGTACCCATACATAAACACGAGATCAAAAAACAAAATAGATTCACTACAGTATAAAATTCTTAAACACTGTATACACTATAATACGAATAAAATCTTAAAGAATGAGTTTCTTTATTGGTAATAACCGTTTCGAGCTTTCGGGCGCAAGCAGCCCTTCTACAGGAATAAAAGAAAACAACTGTATACTGTATACTGTATACATGCTTATAATACAACATCTTCGAATTGTACACATGTTCTCGCAAGAATACCTAAAATTACAGATTTCATTCTGTCAAACATACTTAAAGTAGAAATAGAATATAATAGAAATGATCCAGCCAAAAGAATGATAATATCTAACTAAATGAAAAAAATCAAAAATACTATGAATATTCAAATGATAATTTCACAGAAATTTTTGAAAACTCAAGATTACCCAAATTTATCCAGCCAAATTTTTATAATATACAATTCTTTACGGGGCATGGAGACTTTAACACATATTTATATAGAATTGGCAGAATTGATTCTTCAATCTGCTTATGTGACCAAGAAGATCACAACCCTGAGCATATTTTAATCCGGTGCCCACTTGCTGCTGATTTGAGAGTACAATGTCAAATGAACAGTTATAGTTTAATTATAATAACGAATAGATTCAAAAAGGATAAGTTTCTTTATTTGAGAAATCAATTCAAGCTTTCGGGCGCAAGCTGCCCTTCTACAGGAATAATAGATACAATTTCAAGTAGTCATGTATGTACAGATATATATATTTTCTTTAAATGGTTTCTCGCTTTGTTCTTGTATAGCGTGAGTGGATCTCATACCCACGTGATTCAGTTCAACTCAAAGAAAAGCCCTGATAAAGAGAGGCGTGTTGCCCCTAGAAATACTAGCTGATTAATAATTTATATCAAGTATATGCCCTATATTTATTTATACATATATATATATAAGCTATTTTTTGCATATCTAGGATTATTTATGAAGTTTTATATTTTATTATTTAAGAAAAAATATTGTTATGTAAATTAGTCAATTGGTTATTATTATTATATGCTAATTGTTAAGTGGTGTGATGTTATAGTTTAAGCCAAATGGTTTCCAGTAAAGAAGAATATAGAAAATTTACCAAGTTTTGTAGACTCTATCACAAATGCCGTGGACTTGAATTACATTAAGAATTGAAATTTCTAGTTTTAATTAGTATCGTATTTGTGCCACTGGTTTAGTGGTTGTATATCTAAATATATATTGGACTTTTGATAATATGTATGTTAATAATCTTTGTTTCTTGTACACTTTTTTGTTCTAAAATGTAAATTTGAATAACTTTCACTCCCTCTCTAAAACTATAAATAATTTGTATATATATATTTAAAAACTATGTACACAAAATATTTTAAACATTTACATGCAAATATCCACATAGGATATAGCGTATGTTTTGTAATAAATAAATAAATAAATACGTTAAATATATTTCGATTTTTAATTCGAAAAAGGAAAGCGAAACAACAAAGTTATCCTTTCTCTTAATCAAAATGCAGCGTTTTTCTTGTTAAATTTCATTAGGTGCGTTATCTGATAGCCTTCTCGGATCGAAACCTCTACTCCTAGAAAATCAATTAAGTTATTTTTTAGCTCTCGTTTAACGGGGGAACTCGAGGTTATCTAAACCGAAAATATCATAGCTAAGAGACCAAAAGAAAAGCGACTAGTTTCTTTATTGAATGGGTATGAACTTGAAGAGCTTTCGGACAATAACGTCCTTGTTACAGCTTGTTGAAGGACGTTATTTGTTCGAAAGCTACCACCTCTTCAATAAAGAAACTCATCGCTTTTACCTTTGGTCTTATCAATGATACCCGGTGAATTCTCTTATTGTAATTTAGCATTTATTCACGACCTCTTTAAACTCATTTTCTTTTCAAAATGTAGAATAATTAGACAAATACATCTCCTCATGTAGCTTATAACTTGTTACATCTTTCGGAAAAAATGACTAACTATGCATTGTTTTTGCATTAAACAATTTTTGCATTTAGACTATTCTACATTGTTACATTAAGCAGTTTTACAATCTGTTTTTCAAATCCAGATATTGGCCAACACACTTTATAATAATATATATCAAGATAAGACAGCCATATATGTGTTATGGCTTGTTGTTATTCCCAGTTATTTTCATAGTTATTCCGATAAGTGGCGTCAACAATCTTTGAAAGCGTATTGTTGCATGATCAAAACAGTTTTGTAATCACATTATCATTTTGATCTTCATCCTTATTCACACTATTTCATTGCGTACACTATATTATGTAAAAAACACATATTCATATTCACATAACTCTCTACCTACCACGGCCAATACCACATGAACCTGGAATAAATAGAGGTAAAAGACAAATTACTTATTTACACTTTGTGTCTGAGAGAGGGATTACTTTACTCGCAAGAATATATATAATGGTAGGTTCTTGAAATAATTGCAGAGGCTTAAACAAAATATATCAATAAGGATAATTATAATAAGTTTAATAAACAAACTTATTGTAATTATCCTCTCTCTGATTTATATAATGATAGGTGTTTAAACAATAGACTTTTCCATTTTGTAGTTCTAAAGAAGAAATCTGATCTCTATCTAGGAGGGGTCACGTCCACCAGTTGAGTCGTATCTCCACGAAGATATCCAGAGGCCGATGTCCAGCCAGCGGTTATCAACTCGGGGAAGACCCAATCAATAGGTTTCGTCTGAATGGGGCAACGCCGATTATCGATCAGTGATCGAAGTGATCGATTGGTTGCGGTGGAGGACCTTCGGCAATGACATTTGAGCAGGTGAGCTCAGCAGTATCACTACTTGGCCCTACAACAGACCTCCTGGTTGAATAGCTTCTTTAGTGTTTTGCCTTTTTCTTTACCGAAAGTTGTTGATTTCTCGTTCTGTTGAACCGTTCTTTAGGATAACTTGATAGGTGAATGGTTTGTTTAAAGGGGATAGTGTGTTTTGGCTGTTAATAGTTGATAGGTTGAGTGGATAGAATTGTGATAACTTAAATGTACTCTCTTTTATGCTATTTAACTTTAATTAGGGTTGTGAATAAATAAGGGAACTATATACTAATTAGAGTTAATTGTTAGATTTTTCCATTTTTCTTAGAAAAGTTGAGAAATTAGATCAAAAATGTTTTTATTTCTATATCGAAGTTTACTTGAAGGCTGTTCAAATATTTATTAATTGGTTGATGTGTGCTAAGTTGGTTTTGCTGTCGGTAAGAGAGTTAGATTCCCTTTTATAATAAAATTGTTTCTCCTTTTTCCTTTAAAATATTTAAATTTGATTGTGTTCTATGGCATAAGTAGATGGATATTAGGTTGATTTATATATTGTTAGAGTTCCATTTTAAATATAGATATCTTACCTTTCTCTTCACAGAAATCTATTTAAAGGGTTGCCAACACACTAGCGTACGAGTTAGTTGATTGCTACGTTGATTTCATGATACGAGGCAATTCCAATTTCTTACCTTCTTTCTCTTTAGAAATTCAATTTAGGTTGAATCAGAGCTATTGTTAGAGTGTTTGCATCTTTTGACTTAGATAAGTAATAGTAGCGTTTCCCAAAGAGGTAGTAAGATTTTATTTTCAGATTACTTTTAATTATTAGTTTGACACAATGTACAGTCGACAAAGTGTTACTGGTATGATTTGTGATAAATATTTAAAATATACGTTTTAAATTGAAAATTAACTATACTTGGTTAATGGTTATAACTGATATATGAACGAAAAATTCTATCATTTGCAAAAAAAGGTTTTAACTGAAGAAAGAATTTATTAAATCAACCTATTCCAATATTCCGGGGATTTGTTTGTCTTTGGAGTTTTTTTTAGTTTAATCGCGTGCATTTGACTTCGTAGGAATTCAACCTTTTTTTATTTAACAGTATATAGATAATAACAAGTTTATAATTAAATAGTTGCCCGGCCAACACACAAGAAGCGAGAAAATTCGTGCCTTTTTACCTGTTATTTAGAATTCGTATCTCTCTCTCTCTAAAAAATAATCACATTTTCATTTCAATTTAATATATTTTTCATATTGAATAAATATTTTGTTGGAAATGATTTACCTTGATTAGAATTATTTTGAAGCGTTTTGATAAATTTGAACTTATTGAACCTTTTGTGCAAATGGCCGGTTTTTTTTCCAGTTTTATACGTAAACTAGTGGAATAATGTATTATATTTATGCTACGGGTAAGCGGTTCTCGAAGGATGTATTTATTTATATATCAACTGTCCTTAAAGCTTAAACCCAGACATAGTTTCTTTGAATAGCTTCACCAAGAATTGCTCTACCTGATATACAAGAAACCCAGTTCAATACGATATTGAAGCGTCATGGTAGATCAAACTAACGAAGCCGCTGAAAAAGATGGCGAAAATTTTATCCAGGTCTTCTCAATAATGAATATCATCCCAGGAAGAACGCAGTAGAAAATTGTCACATTTTTTTAAAAGAAACATTCGCGCCAAACAGTATTTATTTTCAAATACAGATATCACGCTTATATGTAAGAGGCACTTCTCCCTTAGCAAGTTGGAATTTTGTCGGAAATTTCCAAAACTGGTGTTTTAATTCATTCCTTATCATCACTAGTAAGGTATTTACTAGGGTGATGCACACAGTGCCATCGTTCGTATGCACAATTAAAGAGAGGTGCCTATTTTGGTACATATATCTATTAAAAATAGAAAGGTATATCCTGACCAGGAGCAGATGTGCTTTTCAGAAGGCAGAGCGCCATCTTGTGGAACAGAAATCAACTAATCATTGTTTTAGCCTTTTCCCTGATATTTGGCCAAATATTTTTTCTATTGTTTTCTCATATATATCTGTGGGATGGTTGCGTGATGTGTTGGTGTGGCTTGTGGAAAGGCCGCTGATAAAATTATAATTGAAATTAATTTATTTAAAGCCAGAGAAATATATAAAGAGAAAAGAAGTAACGGCCGTTGGGATCAAGCCTTCTTGTTTACCGCGGGAGTCGCCATAGTGTCTCGGATACTCGCGCATGCGTAGTCAGGTTGACGCTCGCGGTTGCCGAGGCCGTCACACTGCCCGTGTGTGTAGTGGAGCTTTGTCCCAGTGCGCGCTCGCTGAAGCAAAGTGTGGTCGCCACACTACCCCCCTCCAGTAGGATCTTTCCAGCGATCCTATGCAATCTTATTGGCTTGCCAAGTTCGGGTCTTGGGAAAACATCGGTCCTTCTGATGTGAAAGCAGGCTTGAGGCGGTCGATTGACACCCACGTGGATTTCTTTTTAATTTTCAGTTTGTAAATTTTAGGTTTCCTAAAAAGGACTTCATATGGACCGTTGTATGGGGGATCTAGCGGTGGCAATATCAGGTCCCGACGTAGATAGACATGGGAACATGTCTCGAGTGGTTTGGGCACGTAAACGTGGCGCTTCCCATGTGGCCTGCTTTGGTGCAGGTTTCAGAGATGCCATGGCGCGCTTGAAGTCCTCCAGCCACGGTTCGGTAAGCGAGCTTGCAGAGGGGGCTCTTCGAAAAATGTTCCTAGAAGGGGTAGGGGCTTCCCATAGACCAGCTCAGCGGTTGTGGTGTTGAGATCTTCCCTTAGCGACGAACGAATCCCTAGGAGCACCGGGGGAAGTTTCGAAGACCAGCTCGTGGAATCGTGACAGCGGAGGAAGTCTTTCAGCTGTCTGTGGAATCTTTCTACCAGGCCGTTTGCTGCTGGGTGGTAGGGTGATGTCCTTATTCTGTTGATTCCCAGAAGCCGTGTCAACTCACCGAAAAGTGCTGATTCAAACTGCCTGCCTTGGTCTGTAGTCACTTTTGCTGGCACGTCAAAACGAGATAGCCAGACCGATAGGAAGGCATTTGCTACTGTTTTGGCGGTGATGTCCTGTATGGGTAGGGCTTCGGGCCACCTAGTGAATCGGTCGACGCAGGTGAATATGTACCGATAGTTTTCACTTGGTGGTAGTGGTCCGACCAGGTCAATGTGAACATGACTGAACCTTCCGTCTTGGGGACTAAACGACTGAAGGGGCGTTCTTGTGTGTCTAGTGGTTTTGGAGACTTGGCAGCGGTGGCAGGCGCGAGTCCAACGTGCGCAATCCTTCTTGACGGCCGGCCAGACGTAATGGGCGGTGACCATCCTTGTAGTAGCTCGTACTCCGGGGTGAGACAAGTTGTGGTATGCAGAAAAATTTATGCGGCGACATGATGCGAGTACGAATGGTCTGGATTTTGCTGTGGAAACGTCACAGTACAGGGAAATGTTCGTTTCTGGGATTTGTACTTTTTCCAGTTGTAGTGAGCTGCGGTTTTCCGAAGTCAAGAGAGCTTGTAGCTCCTGGTCTACTGCTTGCGCTTCGGCGAGGGATTTCGGGTCATAAGGTTGGTGATGGGAGATGGGTTCCACACGTGACAGGAAATCTGCAGGTACATTTTCACAGCCCGCAATGTGGCGGATGTCTGTTGTGAACTGCCCGATGAAATCGAGGTGTCGACATTGGCGCGGCGAGGCTTTGTCCAGATTTTGTTGGAAGGCGTATGTGAGAGGTTTGTGGTCCGTATAGACCGGAAATTGTCGCCCTTCCAATAAATGCCTGAAATGCTTGATAGCCAAGTATAACGCCAGGAGTTCTCTGTCGTATGCGCTGTATTTCCTTTGTGCCACGTCTAGTTTCCTTGAGAAAAACGCTATTGGTTGGAAATTGGTGCCAACCTGCTGGTGAAGCGCGGCACCCACAGCAAAATCCGAGGCATCTACCGTAAGGCAGAGAGGCGCTTCTGGAAAAGGATGGTGCAAGAGTGCAGCGTTGGCTAATTGAAGTTTGTACTCGTCGAAAGCCTGGAGTACTGTTGGCGTCCATTGGCAGGATGCTTTTTTGCGCCATTCGACCATGGCGTGTAGTGGTCCCTGAGTACTAGCGGCATTAGGGAGGCAGCGCCGATAGAAATTTAACATACCCAGAAAACGCCGAATTTTTCCGACAGTATCAGGGATTGGGATGTCTTTAATTGCTGGTACTCGCTGAGGGTCCAGCAAGATTCCGGCCTTGGCGATGATAAACCCCAAGAATTTGACTGAATTTGGCCGAAGGTGCATTTGGTTTTGTTGATCGTCAGGCCGTAGTCTCGAAGGCGACCAAAAAGTTGTTGAAGATGGGATACATGTTGATTTTCTGAATCGGATGCGATAAGCACGTCGTCGATGTAGGCATATGCAAAATCTAAACCTTGGAGTACTTCGTTGATGAGCCTTTGAAAGCTTTGGGATGCATTACATAGGCCAAAGGACATGCGGGGAAACTCAAAAAGGCCGAAAGGCGTAATAACGGCAGTCTTAGGGATATCTCTAGATTCGACTGGCACATGGTGGTACGCTCTAACCAGATCGATTATAGAAAATATTTTCTTACCATTCAGATGCTATGCAAAGTCCATAATGTTAGGGACTGGATATCGGTCGGGGACGGTAGCGGTATTCAGTTTCCTGTAGTCTCCACATGGTCGTAGCGAGCCGTCTTTCTTGGGTACTAGGTGGAGAGGACTGGCCCACGGTGATTTGGATGGAAGACAGATACCTTTCTCCATCATGAAGGCGAATTCTTTCTTTGCCGCGGCGATTTTGTCCGTGGGGAGTCGTCGCGTTTTTTGCTGCAATCGGGGGACCCTTTGTGACGAGATGATGAGTCACTGAGTGACGGGGAGGGCTTTTTACAAAATTCTGACTAGTGAGCTCTGGGAATTGTCTGAGTATCCAGGTGTAAGGCGAATTGGCGATTGTAAGGTGAATGCTAACAGCGGGGGAAGGAGAAACCTGTCCAATGGAGTGAAGGGAAGATACTGGGTCGTTCAGCCGGTGATTCCGCAGGTCTACTGTCAGCCCGTAATGTCGGAGAAAGTCTGCGCCGATGATGGACACGCCGGCGTCGGCTATGATGAAAGGCCAACAGAATAATCGTCCGAGACCGAGGTCAAGCTCAAGACGTCGTTCCCCGTAAGTGTGGATGATAGATCCGTTAGCTGCGAAGGGCCTAGCATTTTTTACTGGTGGTGGAATCACTGAGACTTCGGCTCCAGTGTCGATCAAAAACAAATAGGCGCTGCGTCGGTCCGTAATGAAGAGCCGGCGAGTAAGGCCTAAGCCTTCATGTGGCTCCTACTGACGGCGGGCGTATTAGTTTCCCTGGACCTTGAAGTTGCATGGTTGAAGGCACTTCCTAGCTTGCGCTCCAAACTTCATATGGTACCAGAAAGTTCCTGCGTTTCTTTTTTGTTGTGGGTCGGGTACCTAGCGTTCGGATAGCGATTGTGTGGGGTGTCCATGGATGACTTCAAAACTTCGATTTGCGTATGCAGGTCTTGGATTTGCGTCATCAGCTGTTGGTGGGCTTCCGCGCTATGACCGGTGCTTGGCTGATTCACTGCTGAGACCGTTGGCAGTGTGGCTTCGTGTATGTTGTCTGCCATTTCCGCCAGCTTACTCAAACTTGTTTCAGAGGATGCTGCGCAAGCGGCTCTTATGTCCTGAGGTAGGCGTCGAGTCCACAGTATTTTCAGTATTGTATCGGAGAAATTTCTTCCTACCTGATGTTGCATCCCGGCTAGGACTGTTGATGGCGTCTGATCACCCATGGGACGCCCATCCAGAACCTGTGAAATTTTAGTTTGTTTTGATTGACCGAGTCGTTGGAGAAGGCGTGCTTTCAGCGTATCGTATTTACCAGAGGGTGGGGGAGCCGTTACGATGTCCGCGACGTAAGCAAGGATTGGCTGGTCTAGGCTCGTTACCGTTGCTTGGAATTTAGTTTCGTCGCGAGAGATCTCGGCTAGACCGAAAGCGACTTCTAGCTGGCTTATCCACAGTTCAACGTCGTTGAGCCAGAATGGTGGTGCACGGAAAGCCAATCTTGATATTTGGAAGGGTGCCGTGGATGTTGGCCTTTCCGGATGTTCCGTAGTTGCGTCTTGCATTCTGGGGCTGTTGAAAGTTTCGTGTCTGAAATAATAATAATAAAAAATAGAGAAGTGTGATTAAAATAACTTTTGCATCACGTCGGGCTCACCAATTTTTGTGGGATGGTTGTGTGGCTTGTGGAAAGGCCGCTGATAAAATTATAATTAAAATTAATTTATCTAAAGCCAGAAATATATAAAGAGAAAAGAAGTAACGGCCGTTGAGATCAGGCCTTTTTGTTTACCGCGCGAGTCGCCAGAGTGTCTCAGATGCTCGCGCATGCGTAGTCAGGTTGACGCTCGCGGTTGCCGAGGCCGTCACACTGCCCGTGTGTGTAGTGGAGCTTTGTCCCAGTTCGCGCTCGCTGAAGCAAAGTGTGGTCGCCACATATCTATATGTTTGAAAATAGAGCAATACATTTACTAAATTATTTTAAAAATGCTTATTTTGATCATAAAGTTTTATTTTCCAATATTTCGTATGGCAACTCGCCAAACTTCTTCGGGGAACTATATTGTTTTGAGATGCTCGCGTATCAATTCACGAGTATGTACAACTGTTATATAATTTAAAACATCTAAAATCTACAATATTTATGTTTATAAATATAATAAATAATAATATATATATAAAATATTATATAAATATTAATATATGAAGAATAAATAAATATATACATTTAAAATATAAGAATTGAAAATCAGTAATTTGTTATATATATTTATGTAAAGTGGGCTATATGGTTTTAAATTGTAAGTATAAAAAAAAATTGAGGGATGTCTATTTTTCGGTTGATACTGTTTTTATCTTCTATTGAGGTCCAGCTTTCTAGAAAAAGTCTTGAATATTTGTCCTTTATGTTTTGATATACTATTTCAGTTGAGTCAAAATTTGGTAGGTGGTCATGTTTCAGTGCGTGGTCTACTAATAGGGAAAGAGGGCTATAGTTTTGAAGGGCTGTCCGATGTTGATTGGTTCTCTCTTCTAGAGTTTTTCCTGTCTCTCCTATGTATGTAGCTGGGCAAGATCGGCACGGGATTCTGTAAATGAGGTTGTATTTTTGACTATTGTTTGTGTTAGGTTTGGTATCGGGATGACGGAGAAGCGTTTTTAAGTTGAATGGTTTCTGGTACTCGTATATCGTCTTGATATTATCCTTCTTGATGGCTCTACTGATTCTATCAATGCCGTAGCTGTATGGAAGTGTGCAATATGATTTCTGAGATTGGCTATTGGAAGGAGGGATGAATGTTGATCTGTGTGGAATACATAGGAGAGACAGAAAAAACTCTAGAAGAGAGAACCAAACAACACCGGACAGCCCTTCAAAACTATAGCCCTCTTTACCTCTTAGTATACCACGAACTGAAAAAGGACCACCTACCAAATTTTGACTCAACTGAAATTGTATATCAAAATATCAAGAACAAATATTCAAGACTTTTTCTAGAAAGCTGGACCTCAATAGAAGATAAAAACAGTATCAACCGAAAAATAGACATCCCTCAATTATTTGTATACTTACAATTTAAAACCATATAGCCCACTTTACATATATTTATTAAAAATAAAGAAGGCATCTCCTGACCACTAGCACATGTGCTTTTTAGATGGCAGAGCGCCATCTAGTGGAGCAAGAATAAACTAAACGTTTATTTAGTTTGCTCCGTGATATTTGGCCAACCCAAAAAGCCATCCACGAACGCGTTTCGCATTGTTGGCGCTCGTCAGCGTGGAGAAGGCTGTAACCACCGGATCCAAAAATATTTTTTGGACCCAATGGCTTCTTCAGAAATCAAGAAATGGGTATTTAAGGCCAAATTTGCGTAAAGACGCTTAACACATGAGAAAACAATAGAAAAAAATAAAAGATAAGTGGGTCAGGTGTTGATATCTATATATATAAAAATGAATGTTTGTATGTTTGTTGGTCTGTCTGTATGCATGGTATACAAATTCGCAGTAGTTCACTAATTCAGACCAAAATTTCCATACATAGGTAAAAAATAACGGGGATGACGATAGGCTATTTAAAAAAATATATAAATCAATTATTAAAACTATATATTCAAATTATTCTACTTAGCTCACGAGCAGCGCCCTCTAGAACACTCAGGCGGGCGACGGCGGCGCGCGACGATTGGCTGCCGGCGCAGCACGTGACTTCCCTGCCCCCTGCCCCCCCCCCCCGCCGAGTAAATGAGATCTCTCGGCTGCCGGCCGGTTGAGCTCACGAGCAGCGCCCTCTAGAACGCGTGACGATTTTGACGGCGCGGGGCGCTCCCAGTTGGACAGTTGCGCGGGGGCAGAGTGACCTTGCGGGTGCCCTCCGGGAACTACGTCCATCTTCCATATGTAATATACATTTAATCGTGTAAACCCGGGCGTTGCCCGGGTCATTCGTCTACAAATTCGCAGTAGTTCACTAATTCAAACCAAAATTTCCATACATAGGTAAAAGAATACTGGAAGACGGTAGGCTATTTTAAAAATTTTGCTGTATCATGTTTGATTATCAGATACAAAATTATATCGGGAAAAATTCCAAAAAGCAGAGACCACGGGCGAAACAGGGTACATTTAATAGGGTAAAACCCGGGCGTTGCCCGTGTCATTCGGCTAGTTAAAAATAAAGAAGGTATCTCCTGACCACTAGCACATGTGCTTTTTAGATGGCAGAGCGCCATCTAGTGGAGCAAGAATAACCTAAACGTTTATTTAGCTTGCTCCGTGACTGACCCACTTATCATTTATTTTTTTCTATTGTTTTCTCATGTGTTAAGCGTCTTTACGCAAATTTGGCATTAAATACCCATTTCTTGATTTCTCAAGAAGCCATTGGGTCCAAAAAAATATTTTTGGATCCGGTGGTTACAGCCTACTCCACGCTGACGAGCGCCAACAGCGCGAAACGCGTTCGTGGATGGCTTTTCTTGATTTATCAAGAAATTGGGTTGGCGAAATGTAACGGAGCAAGCTAAATAAACGTTTAGTTTATTCTTGCTCCACTAGATGGCGCTCTGCCATCTAAAAAGCACATGTGCTAGTGGTCAGGAGATGCCTTCTTTATTTTTAATATCAACACCTGACACACTTATCTTTTATTTTTTTCTATTGTTTTCTCACATATATATATATATATATATATATATATATATATATATATATGTTCATAAAGGGCACATCTTGGATTCAATAAATAATCTTTTCGGATGATTTTCGCCCGAGAGATTGTGAGACGCCCGTGTCTCAAGTGTAACGCGCGGCTTGCCGCGAAAAGGGATGAGATCCTAGAAAAAGATGGTCGTTTAGTCCATCGAAATATCGGAAATAAAAAGATTATTTATTGAATCCAAGATGTGCCCTTTATGAACAAATATAACGGTATGGATTGCTCTATTTTCAGAATATATATATATATATGACAAATTACTGATTTTCAATTCCTATATTTTAAATGTATATATTTATTTATTCTTTATATATTAATATTTTATATATTATTTTATATTATATCATTATTTATTATATTTATAAACATGAATATTGTAGATATTAGATATTTTAAATTTTATAGCAGTTGTTCATACTCGTGAATTGATACGCGAGCATCTCAAAACAATCTTGTTCCCCGAAGAAGTTTGGCGAGTTGCCATACGAAATATTGGAGAATAAAACTTTATGATCCGAATTATCATTTTTAAATAAATATATATATATATATATATGAAACATTGGCAGGGAGGAAATTAATCCATAGAAGCATAGTGCGCCACTCCCGTCAAAAAAAAAAAAAGTCAAAATCTGACGCCATATATTGACCGTCGCCGCAACTAGCGGCCTCGGATCGGTGACAAAGTCACAACACCAACTTTGGCAAACTGAGAAGCGTCCACCTAGAGACCATGGTTTCGGGCTAATGGCCCTCGTCAGTCTAGGGCGGACTTTATTCCATGAGATCCACACGGGATCTAATGGAATCTTCACAATCTACCAAAGAGGTGTTTTGCTGGCAAGGTGGCTGGGCCAAATCTATGGCTAGAATATAGTTGGAAAATTTGCCGGGAGGAAATTAATCCGTAGAAGCATACAAAAATTCAATATCTTGGATGGGTTTAAATTTATTGAAATTAGTTTCCCTATATATCTCAACCAAGAGTAGAGAATCTATTGTTAAACTTCGTTTTCGATACTCTAAACAAGAGGCCCCTGGATTACAAATAAAGGGTATAGATGAGTGACATCACTGCAGCCCCTTTTTCTCAAGAAACCGGTAAACAGAAATGGCCGTATTGGTTCGAGAATATTCGTGGAGTAGGGCTAAATCTTTGGAGTTCCAGAGAGCATGCCTTTTTTTTCGTCTTATTGAATAACCGTTCAGAAAATCTTTGCTTGAGTATAGATGGACAGTCTGGCATTCCGGAATGAATTCATAGTGAATCAACTCTTTTGAATCGAGAAGATTGAGCAGCGTGGTCTTCCCCTTTGGTTTGATCAACTGTACAATAATTTTTGCAGTAGAGCCATTACCACATGTTTTTATTTTGCTTACTGGTTCATCATAATAAACCCTTGTTTAGTTTCCTGCGATAATTCGGTCAATAACGATGTTTTATTTTATTCAATTCAGGAAGACTCGGGCATCCTCATAATAGTGTTCATAATTGGTCCTATCTTTGGAGCACAGAATGTTGGTCACAATTCTTGTACAGATTTTTTCTTCCCTTCTTGTGTGTCAAAAATATGTAGTGTACATTGTTATTTTATCTTATAAAATCAAGTTCTTCTGGAATCATTCTTACCCTCTCCTATACAAAATTATCATTTCCAGATGTTTTCAAATTTCCCTTTCCCTGTGTAGAGAGTTTTGGCCTTCCTGGCCTAAGTATGTCAATTATGGATTTTCTTCCATCTCTAAATATAGAGTGCCTTCTAAATAAGGTTCTTTTAGGAAGACAATCACCTTAGCAAGCTTTTGGTGGGTTTCAGTTGGCGCTCTATACAGAAAAAAACCCAACATTTAAAAAACATTTAATCGATATTCTGAAAAAATGTTGCAAACGACATTTCTTTTCGGATCTGAAACATATACATTATAATTTTAATATTTTTCAATATTTTTAATTACAAAAATATGAAACGATTAAATCCACAAGGGAATCGCATGCTTTATTACATCACCATTGAAGGCTTTATAAGATTATTCCACACCATTTGAAGACCTTATAGAAAATTTCTATCACTATTCTTGACCACGTAGAATATTTTTATCACCTTTGTTGAAGACTTCATAGAATATTTGTATCACCATGTGAAGAGACCTCAGAATATTTTTTTCACCATTGTTTATCTCGTAGAATATTTTTATCAACATTGTTGAATACCTCATAGAATTATTCTATCATTCTTGTTGGCCTAGTAGAATAATTCTATCACCATTGTTGACCCTGTAGAATATTTTATTCACCATTGTTAACCTCGTAGAATATTTCTATTACCGTTGTTGTAGTCCTCATTTAAAATTTATATCACCATTTTTAATGGTCTCATAGAAAGTTTCTATCACTATTGCTGAAGGCTAGAAACAATATTTTTAACACCAGTGTGTGTGTGTGTGTTTTAATATCCATAGAAAGTTTCTTTCACTACTGTTGAAGGGCTCATAGAATATTTCTATCACCATATTTGAAGACCTATAGAATATATCTATCACCATTGTGTTGAAGGCCACATAAAATAATTTTATGACCTTTGTTGAAGGCCTCATTAGATATTTATATCGCCATTGTTGACTGCGTCGAATATTTTTCACCATTGTTGAAGGTTTCATAAAATGTTTCTATCACCATTGTTGAATACCTCATAGCAATTGTCTATCTCCATTGTTGAAGGCCACATATAATACTTTCATCACCATTGTTGAAGGTCTGATAAAATAAAGTTTCTTTCTTTGAATATTATAGCTAAAGTTGAAAGCCGCATACCATTTGTATATGAAAGCCACACAATATAAGTATCACAATTTAAAACTAAATACCAATTCTTTCAAAATTGAAAAGAGGGAACTATGATAGAAATATAATGAAGGCCCGAGAAAGAGCCAAGTAATAGTTTTTATTTCTATATTAAAAGGTTTGGAGCGTATTATACACACTATAAGCCAAATAAAAACGATGTACCAAGAAATCGGCAGATGTGATATATTAGATGTATAGAAAAAGAAACGATTAAATTCCTAGAGTAACTGCATAGAGATACATAAAGTGAATCGATCAAAAGTGCCCAACGATGGTCCTTATGAAAGCTGCTATTCGGCATAGCATTGATTTATAAAGTTAGTGGATGTACTCTTGATTGGAGGGTTCTGCCTATCAAAATTTCAACGTGCTCAATTGAGAAAAGAACCGCAAGCCATGCTGGCCAAAGTAGTGTTGGTCAAGCACGAAGGCAATCAAAATAAATTATTGCTATGTGCGGTGTCGGGCATTATCCTGCTTAAATGATAACCCAGCATGGTGTATAACGAAGGAAAAGACCACTATTAAATACCGTACCGCTGTACTGTAAAGGTGCCGGGTATTACGACCAAACTATCTCAAACGATTATATATGTGCATAGCGTACGCGAATACGTTGGCGATGCAGAGTTACTGTCTTCGTAAGTAGACAGAGTAAAATTGGCCAAGATGCTATGACCTGGAATTTAAATTTCTCCTCTTTTAAAGTATTTTATCCGCCAGTAGCTTAGTTCAAATGCGCAGCTGCGTTACATTTGAATTCAATGGCAGCTGAAATTTAATAATATACACGCTCAGTCTAAATTTTTTTGCATACCATATATTTGTCCAATTTATGTAACTCTTTCTTTGGCGTAGTTTTATAGTTTTGTGTCTTAGAGTTAAATATAGGGTATAGCCTGCATTATTTATTTTTACAATACATCTATTTATAAAATTATATTTCTCCTAAAAAAGAACGAATAAAATGATTGATTTTTATTTTCTATCATGCGTGTGTGTGAATATGAAGTAAATTTTCTACAGCTTCTAATGTTAAATGAAAATTAATAAGATGTTTATCGGTAAACCTTATATGCTAACGCGTAAACAATTTATCTAAAACTTATTGATATCAGTGACATTTTTGTCATTTTAAATACCATTAACTCGGCGACCTATAACTATGAAAATCAAAAGTATTTTAACGCTACTGTTCTTTTTAAATATATATAATTGAAATATATTTCTACAGCCCTCCTTATACTGCAATGGCAAAACCTTTGGGAGGGTTAACCACTAATGAGCAATGCTCCCCCCCCCTTTCATTATACATATTTAAAAGGAAAACTAGGCTTATATATAATATAAAAATATTAATTATCGTAGTTTTCATTCGTTTGCACATATTTATATTAATTTTGAAGAGCTTGACTCCAGCTTATTGCAGCAACAGTAGAATGTATTTTTTAAAAAATAAATAATGAATATATACATAAATCAATGTGTATGTATGCTAAACTCCAAGAGATATACACATGTACACAAGTAGAATAGAAAGTGTAATATATTTTAGTAATTGGTACATTATGATGTAATCTGACACGAAGGTAAAGAGTACTACAATAATGAATGATTAAAAGGGAAATAAACTCAATAAATTTAGTAAAACATGTGCCCACCGCGTGTGCATCTGTATACCTATCGAATCCTTAAAGAAATTAAATAAGTTTCGATATAATCTTGTAGGTATTCTTTTCTTGTTTGTGTGGGTTCTTCGGCCAATTGTTGAACAGTTCGCGATGAAGGCCTAAATGCATAATGTGTCTTTTCATGACATTTCACATATGGTAAATTGGAGATAAATCTGGAAACCGTGATGCCCAGTCCATGACTAAGAAACCCTTATTTTGTAATTATAGCAGCATGCGAACATTGTTCTATTGATGATAGATTTGGATTTTGGTCATAAAGAAACTAGGTTGTGCCACCCTATCCACATAGGGACGAAAGGACATGTCCCTTGTATGACAGCCAACTCTGTTGTCATAGCTGATTACCCTCGAACCATGACACTGCGTTTATTTACAAATTAGCATTTTTCATAATATATTTGTCCGAATTTAACTTTTTTTTTTTGTTTAAAGTCTTGCATTCAAAATGTAATTATCCACCACACACAACAATACGTAATTAGAGAAAAATAATATATGTTTTATGTTCAAATCTTCTGGATGTAACACCTTCTATATCCACTAGAAAGAAAGGAGAGCTTAACCATTTGGTTGAATAAGCTAAGAGAGAATGGCCTGTAATTACCGATATTTTTTAAATAATTCGTAGGACATAATGGAATGGCATTCCACCATGGACAGCCACCGTATTAGAGATGACACCATTAAATGATGAAAATATGTTAATGAATCTTTGAATTGTATTTTTGTTGTTCCGAGTCACAAATTCTAACCACGCGGAAACTTCCTTTAAGAGAGGAAAAGACATTTGTTTTATTACTCTCTATATATCCACTAGTGTATATATAGAGAGTAATGAAACAAATGTCTTTTCCTCTCTTAAAGATATAATAGATGTGAAAGTTAAATTTTTGAATATACAAAAATAAAATAAGCTTCGTCACTATATCACTATGAATGATGAGGTTAAATTTCTTCAATGTTGGTTTGATTGAAGAAGGCACGCTGGAAAAAAAAGAGGTTTTTTCTTCGAGTAAAAATGAATAAGTTGGGCGGTCACGCAAACTGTTTCTTTCTAACCTCAGCGCTTTGGAAGTTTCCGCGTGGTTAGAATTTGTGACTCGGAACAACAAAAATACAATTCAAAGATTCATTAACATATTTTCATCATTTAATGGTGTCATCTCTAATACGGTGGCTGTCCATGGTGGAATACCATTCCATTATGTCCTACGAATTATTTAAAAAATATCGGTAATTACAGGCCATTCTCTATTAGCTTATTCAACCAAATGGTTAAGTTCTCCTTTCTTTCTTCAAGGTGTATTACTCCTATGGCACCAATAGATAATCTCTTAATGAATATGAAATACGTGTATTGAAAACTTCGTTTATAAGTTTAGAGTTAATTAGAAATCTCCATATTGTGTGAAGAGTAGAGAACCCTTACACTTAGAGAATAAACAGATATAATTTCTTTGTATTCATTTATTAGGCGCTATAGTTAGCCATTACATTTCCTCAATTTTTTTCCCTCTATCAGCTTAGCGTACATTTATCTTCTCTGATTGATATAATCCGGAATAAAATTAAAATCAACATTTAGTTGATATTTATCCCGACAGATGGCTCATTGCCAAGAATATTTTTAATTTGAGCGCAGAATTATTTATTCAATTTATTTCAAGCAATTATAATATATATATGGTAATTTAAACCAACAACCCCATATTGTATAATACTTATAACAATATTTTCACGTTGTATAATTGAAACACATGCATATGATTATATGCATTATTGACATGTGTTATTACATCATCATATGTATTGTACTTCGTACAAAACTGAGGATAAATAAATAAAACTCTGTAATAGATTAAGAGTTGAGCTGAAGCAAGAGATAGAAGTCAAAAACGTCTAAATTCAGATGTAGCAGTCCCAAAACAACATCTAAAGATAGATAGGAAACTGTCAGGACGGCGCCAGTGTACGATTTCGCCAGCCGATCTACGCTCTTGTCGCATTTGCTGAAATGCAATACTTCCTTTCTCGGAAAAGATATATAAGGCCACCGTCCTAGCTAAAAATACAGTCACTTCACCATCAGCGGAAGTCACCAAGGTCCACCTCATCGACCATGTAGAACAGTAAGAACTCTTCTATCTCCATCTTTCGCTCCTAGCTCAACTTTTATCTGTTCACGGAACTTTCCTAGTGCAACTGTGTCTTCGATATTTTGTGTATGGACATTCCCAAGCTTTACACTCTGCCTCGACCACGACTGCCTGTACTCTGTGAGAACTGTTAAAGGTCTCCCAAGGTGCAGAGAGGTACTGGAAAACTCTCCACGCCCTGACTGTCCCTCTCGGTTACTACAGGTTTGCCCCTTTCGGTTACTATACCACAGCGAGAGACCCTCGGTCAACACAGTATAGCGAGAGTCGACAGGATCGCACACCATAGATTAAGTCGACTGGATACCTCACCACACTTTTAGTCGACAGGATTCTAGAAGAGTCAACAGAATCTCATCACATTTTCAGCCGACAGGATAACATCACATATATATATGAGATTTTTTCTTCGCCGAAGTACTACAGAAATATCATCTAGATCAGGTGTCTGTCGGAAGAGTCAAAAATTAAAATTTGCAATTTTTCAAAGTTTTTATAGAGCCACAACATTTTTTCTTGCCAACAATAAATATTACTCACAAAAAAATATTTGCGTATGAAAAATAATGAGCCGCAGCTTCACATCCAAACAGCCGCATGTGGCTCGCGAGACGCCCGCGCGCGCAGTTTGCCGACCCCTAACTAGATTTTTATGGTAATTTGAACCAACAACCCCATTTTGGTGTAATATAACAATATTGTATAAAAGGTAAAACGTGTGGTGGTGGTGTCTTGTCCATGGAGCAAATCAGATCGGTCCGGGTACCCTGATCACGATATCGGTTAACCGAGTTGCCTTGTCAGTATGAATGTCCTCTTCTGGATTAATGTCGGCCATATAAAGGGCTGCAAGGATGACCGGGCAACTGTATATATGGTCCGGAGTGAGTTGAATGTTGTTACATCATTACATTTCCTGTAGGATCTAGTCATGTCTGGGTTTATCTTCATTCCTTTAAAATGCCCTGTTCTGAATCTTGAAATCGTTGTTATTAAATCTCTGTTAATGTTGAGGTTGCATATGGGCTGGGGTATTTTGGTTTTTGTAATGAGGTTTGCTTTTGTATTTGCGTCTTTCAATGTTATTGAACTGGTTTCCAGTGCTTGTTTCCGTCCTTCCTTCGCTAGGCCATCAGCCTGTTCATTGCCCTCTATTCCATTATGGGCTGGTATACATTGCATGGTACATCTTTTGCCCATTGTGTCAAGTCGGCTTAGGATTTCATGTATTTGGTGGGTTAGGTCTATTTTTCCTTCTCTAATGCCTGTAGGGATGATTTAAATTCTGTTAAGATAATAATTCCTAAGGTTTTATTTTCTTCTCTGAAGAAATATAGATGTTCAGACTTTCTTTGATGGCCAATAATTCTGCAGTTTAGTTTGAAGATATTTTTCCTGTGCTGATAATTATGGTCATTTCGGTATTATCTGGTAATAGTAGTACTGTCTCCTCCTTCAAAATTTAAAGTTTCGTCAGAGGAACCATCTGTGTAGGCTATGGAAGGATATTCTTTTTCACTAGGTTTATTGTTCTTAAAGCTTTTTCTTTTAGGTTGTTGGGTGGTTCTTTTTTTTTTTGTGCTAAATTCGATGAGATGTAGGAATATAGTGGTATTTGGAGACAAAATTGATGTCGTTTCCGGCTGTTCATAGTAGGTTATGTTTAGGTGCTTTACACCGATTCGACTTCTTATTTCTTTGTCTTGTTGTAGTGGTGAGAAGCGATGTAGCCATTTTTATTGTTCCATGACTTAAATGTTTGCTATGGGATGTGGTTTTTATTGCAGCTTCTGATTTATTTAGTAAATTTTAAGGCTGAAAGTTGTCTTCTTTATTTCAGATCTTGAAGTATACTTTCCTTTTCTGCTTTCGAGTTGTCTGTTGAAGAGACTGCGCCTATTATTATTTTTGCGGCTTTAGCTTGGACAGGTTTAGTTTTTCTTTGGCCGAGTTTGAAGCGTGGCTCCAGATTGAAGAGGCATATTCTAATAGGCCTATTCTAGACCTGACTATACTGGTGGAGGTGGTCCTGAGAGTTTGGGCGTTTGATCCCCATTTGCTGCTGCAAAGGTGTTTCATTAGTCTTATTTTGTTTTGTGCTCTGGAGGTTTCTGTGATATATGTTTTGTAAAGCAGAGTTCTGGATCCCAAGTTACTCTCAAGAATTTTGGGTTATTTGTTGTCTCAAGTAATTATCGTTTAGAAATAATTTGGGTATGATTTTGCTTTTGTTTTCCTTGTCTGTAGTGAAGGTGCTAACTTTTTTTAGGGTCGAGTAGCAACTTCAAATTGCTGGCACAATATTCTATACCCTTTATAGAGCGATTAAGATTAGATTCTTTGTTTCTTATGTGTGTGCTTGTATTCCATATGATGATGCCATCTGCATAGATGGCTATTTTTGTAACGGAAGTAAGATGTTTGTGGATATTGGTAGTGTAGAGTAGAAAGGGCAGGCAGGGGGCTTAATACGGATACCTGTGGCACTCCGCTTCACATTCTGGTTATTTTTGAATTTGTGCTGTTATATCGTACCCGGGATTTCCTATCCCTCAAGAAGTCGGCTATCCAGATCAGAAGTTTTCCTCTTATTCCTAAATCATGTGCCATACCGATTAGCTTGTGTCTCCAAACTCTGTCGAATGCTGACGATATGTCTAGGAAGACTGCTGTAGTGGTTTTGCTTGGTTTCTCCTGAAATTCGTCTATTTCTGTTTGTTTGAATTAAAAAATCTTGTCTTCCACACTGTGATTTGCTCTATAGGCAGTTTGGTAATAGTTCAATTATTGTTTTCTATAAACCAATTCATGAGTCGTCTATAAAACGCGTTGTATGATAGAAACACCTATGTAACTATATAATTATGCGCATAATATACATGTATCATTGAATCACAATATGCAATGTACTCTATACAAACTGGAGACAATAATATAAAACTGTTTGATGAATTAGAGTTGAGTTAAATAGCACAGAGTGAAATATAGAAGTCTAACAACGTTTAAGAACGAGACTTAAAGTTGTCGGAAGTTTCCAGAAGGTCGTTTAGAGAGTACATTGACCTTTAGTGCTTGATTCCCCAATATTACGTCAGAAAAAGACCCAGTACTTCTGCATCTCTCCTTTATAAAAACCCCTGATAAACCGGAAATGGATAGCCACTTACAAGTCAGCGGGGACCTACGTCACTTCATTCTCCAAAGTTCGACCATGCCACCATCGAACAGTAAGAAATATCCATCTTAACCCTATCCATCCCTTGCTCCTAGCTCAACTCTTTCTGTTCACGAAACTTTCCTAGTACAACTGTGTCCTTTCGTTTTTGTGTGTACATTCCAAAGTCTTCCATTCTGCTTCGACTGCCTGTACTCTGTGAGAGCTGTGAAAGGTCTTCCAAGGTGCAGGAAGTTTTGGAAAACTCAACTCTACCACGCCTTGACTTCCCTCTCGGTTACCACAAGAACATATATAAGTTAAAGATAAAGTTAATATTAAGTAAATAGTAAAGAATAATAGAAATTTTAAAAAACAATTTGAGCAGATAAAATATTTCTATTTCATCATTTACCACATGATCAAGAAGAGGAAGCAAATCATCAAGCCTATTTCTAAATTTTTCAGCAGTCCCCCCCGATATAAAGAATTACGCTAAAGAGAAAGTGCTACCAAGGCTTAGCTATGGTTTTTGGGGTTTCAAGTGAAAAAAGGGACCTGATCCCTACTGCCTTTCACAGGCCCCAAACTATTTTTATAGCCGTAGTGTTCATTACCATGATCAGAGGTCGGATTTTGAATGTCCCCGCTATGCAAAGTTATATGATGCCATGCTGTCATGCCTATTCTCGGGTTCGCCAACCTGCCTTTGAACTTTATTGGTTCTATACAAGTTACATCAGAGAGAAATATATATCCTGATTTTTATATTAAAACTAGCGGATGTGTACCCGGCTTCGCCCGGGTTTTATCCGAGTGAAAGTTTGCCCAACGAATATTATTGATAATAATATTCCAGAACACACAGAATATTATGATAATAATGATAGTAATATTCGTTACATCATATTTTTATGAATCTTTCTCAAATCAAGAATGAATGTTCTGAAAAATGAAGCAAATAATACTTTCTTAAGCTTTTTTCCCCAAGAAATCCCTAAATACTTTCGTCCACATTTTTATAATACTCAATTTGTTACAAACCACGGAAATTTCTAAGGTTTTTAAATAGAATAAAGGCAGTGGAGGATTCAAGTTGCTTTTGTGATATTGAGAAACAAACCTCAAGACTATGTAAATAAACTTTTCTCCTTGGTTGGCGCATGTATCCCTTGCGGGATATAGCGCTTTGGAAATAAAATAATTGTAATTGTAATTGTAATCATATATTTATATAATATATAAAATATATTTTTCGAGCAAACATAGCCTCTATCTCTACTGAATAGACTTTTAAAAAGATATATTTAAATAAAAATATCTAGAGATATACTACATGATCTTAGCCAAAAGGCGAGAAAGATATTTTATATATAGAGATGACCTGGCTTCTTGTGTCTTCTGCTCGAGTGAATGTTTCGCTGGTAGATTTTGTTCCTGCCTACTAAAAATTAGTAACTGGCTTCGCCCGTGGTCTGCTTTAGTGAATATTCCCCTATAAATTTTGATAATGTCAATCAAGCATGACACAGTAATATTGTCATAATCATTTATGACTAAAAAATATGTATTGTTGCTCAGTACTTCTTGGTTAAAGTGCGACCAAAAAACTCTTCCAGATTTAACTCTCTGTCCTGTTCAAATTTCAGCGAGATTAGTTACATATTGAGGGCGTGCATAGCCGACAAACATATATATATTTTAAAAATAAGGCCTATTTTGGATTTAAATACGATTATTTATTTACCGATATTTTGATGGATCAATCTTCCATCTTTTACGAGGTGTTTTGCAGTGAAGCACGCAGCAGGTCGCGCGCCCCAGGTGAGCCACTAGACGTCTTCTAAGCTTATTGGGCGATAAACCATCTAATATATACAATCTAAACAGAGTAAATATAATCAAAATAAAAAAGTGATATATGTAAATGACTATTGAAAATTAAGAGATATAAAATTAATTAAAGAAAAAAGTGATATATGTAAATGACTAATGAAAATTAAGAGATATCGAATTAATTAAACAAATCAAATATCATAAAAATTGAAATAACTGTGAAATAAATATACAAATAGTAGTAATAGATATCCGATTAAAAATGGAATAAAATAACCATGTAAATAGCATAATCATCTAAGAGGTTCTAAACTGAGTGTATACATCTGGCAAGTCAATCTTTCTATTGATACTATTTTTATTTTCTAATGAGCTCCAGCTTTCTAAAAATAAACGGCAATGTTTTTCTTTGATGTTTTGATGTATTATAGATGTGTGATCGAAGTCTGGAGTGTGACTATTGTTGAATGCATGATCTACCAGTAGAGATGTCGGGTTATGGCGCTTTAGTATGTTCCCGGCTTCTCCCGATTTTTACCCGAGTAAAGGTTTGCCTAACAAACTTTTGTTGAAACGATTCTAGCAAACATCCAATCCCTACTGAATCTATACTTGTCCATACTCTCGATAATTTGAAAATGTTCCCGGTCCCTTGAAAAATACTCGATAAGTTGAAAAAATTCAGTATTAATTGGTCCACTCGGTATTTTGAAGTTGAAGGAATAGTATCTTGCCAAAAACAGAGATTTTTAAATAGCTGTATTTAGCGAATGTACACGGCTTCGCCCGGTTTTTCCAAGTAAAAGTTTGCCTAACGAACTTTTGTTAAAACGATTCTAGAAAACATCCAATCCACCTATATATTGATTTATAAACGTATATAAATATAAATATATATAGTCACGACCGTCTTTCCTCAACAATTCCTCATCGCTGTCACGGTTGCGCGCGCATCATCATTATGATCATTATCATTATCTAATGATAATAATAATAATTATTATTATTATATTATTATTATTATTATCAACATATATAGTCACGACCGTCTTTCCTCCTCAATCAATTCCTCATGTCACGGATGCGCGCGCATCCTCATTATAATCATTATCATTATCTAATGATAATAATAATAATTATTATTATTATATTAATATTTTATTATTTTATTATCAACATATATAGTCACGACCGTCTTTCCACCGTAAACAATTCCTCAATTCCTCATGTCACGGATGCGCGCGCATCATTATTATGATCATTAACATTATCTAATGATAATAATAATAATATTTATTATTATATTATTATTATTATTATCAACATATATAGTCACGCCCGTCTTTCCTCAATCAATTCCTCAATTCCTCATGTCACGGATGCGCGCGCATCATCATTATGATCATTATCATTATCTAATGATAATAATAATAATAATTATTATTATATTATTATTATTATTTTATTATCAACATATATAGTCACGACCGTCTTTCCTCAATCAATTCCTCAATTCCTCATGTCACGGATGCGAGCGCATCATCATTATGATCATTATCTTCTATAGAAGCTTCTATCTTTATAATTATGTATATTTACAAAAAGTCAATTCGCTCGCGCCTCTAGCGGTGAAAATGAGGGGTAATACCAGCTGACCTAATGTACATGTAAAGTTTGGAGCGGGACGTTTCACAAGAGTGACATCCACGGCTCCAATTTATAATTGTAACAAATAGTATTGGAATAAAAACATTCAATCGGGTAAAACACGGGCGTTGCCCGGGTCATTCGTCTAGTTGTTATATACGTTTAAATATATTTCTGAAAACATTTATTATATTTTAAATAAGATATTGTCACTTTTGGGAATTTGATAATTATTTATTTCTGTTTCACTCACTGAATCATATATATTAATTTAAAAATTCATTTTTGTTATCATCATCACATACAATGTAATTTTTTTATATAAAAAAATGATAATAAACAACAACAACAATGTAATTTGCATTTTCATCATTATAAAACAACAACAAATTAAATTAACAATGTAAAAATATATTTTAACATCACATTTTAACATTTAACACAAAAACGTTACAATATTTTCTTTAAATATATATTAATATTAAAATGCTAAGTTTTTTTACGTCATTGGAATATCATATTACTAAATTCACAAATTAAAAATATTATACTTGGAACACATTTTAAGCATTGTTACAATTTATAAATATAATTTCACCAGAAACCGCGAGAGGCGCTGCTTGCGGGTGAAAATAGGAAATTTGCAAATAAAATAGCAAAGAATATTTATTTAAAATCAAATTCAAACCAGAAATCTTCCCAGTAGTATAGTAAATAACTTCCTAAAGTTTCACGGCGATTAGATAATCTTACCTTTTAAAAACATTCATCGTGTAAAAAAAACTAACATTAATCGTGTAAACATACTACGTGTAAATTATTAACCAATCAAATTCATTTATCGTCGCGACCAGTGCTGCGCCCAAGCGGTAAAAGCCTGGAACTAACGCTTTTTGGTTTTATTTATTTTTAAAGAAGCACATTAACCTTTTTAGTTTTTTGAATAGCCTATATGTTAAACGAAATCTTCCGCTACCTACCCGCGAAATTTCATAATGATTCATTCTGTAGATTTTGCGCAACGCGATAACAAACATCGATTTTGGATTTCATTTTATAGATATATAAGGAAGGATATAAGGATAAGGATTATACCTATTAATAGAGAGAAATACACTTTAATGAAGAGGTGCCTCTTTGATAGATCAATTCTATCTACCCGCAACCTTATGTTATATATGTACATATTTTATCTCTCACTCTTCTACATTATTAACATTTTAATTTTAATATATATGTATATATGTCATAAAAAACGTATATTATATTTACGTTACCAATTCATGCAGTCGTGGATGGTAAAAATGAATAATAACTTTTGTCCTAAAACTATATTTATTTTTAAATTATATTTCAAACGCAAACAGCTTTTTTTCCATACATAGACAACTAACTACGTTATTATTATTAAAGAAAAGAAAATTAGGTTATATTCTTTTTTTTTAGGATTCCTTTACATTTTAAAAATTTACTCTGTGTTTAGTTCTTATTTTTACTTTGATTATTTAAATTATAATTTTAGTTATATTATAAAAAACAATTTTAATAAATATTATGGTTATGATTATAAAATTTTAATTATATTAATGAATAATAAAATAATATTTTTATTATGTCATTTCTTCCCTCCAAGGATAAAAATTAGGGAGTAATTTTCAAAGTAGTAGATGGAGGATACCAATTGAAATTAAATCAATGATGCTCCTCATTCCTTCTACATATTCCCATTGGTACCTTGGTTCTTGACAGTAGCTGATAATTTTTTATCCAATCTTATTTGAATTTATAGGTGTTTTCTTTCCTATAATTCATAAGGGGATTTACCTCATGAATTGATTAGGCCTTCTCAGGGCTCTCAAGATTCAAAAGGTATTTTTCCACACACACACATGCCAAAAAATATATATTTCTGAATTTATTTCTCAGAATGACAACTTGGTATCCAACATCTTTTTTTCACATTTATTTGATTTGATCAAAATAAAAAAATAAAATAATGGGTTATTTACTTCCACAAAATAAAAAAATATTTACACATGAAGTTTTATTATTTATATAAAAAGAAAAGAATGTTCGAATATGAAATGTTCCTTATAAAATTTGTGAGGGAAAACTATATAGAATCAGATGAGTGAATTTCTCAACAAATAAAATCAAAATGTAAAATATTTTCAACAATTGAAAAGAAAAGTGTCAAGTTATATATAATATATTATTGATAACTCAAAAATATATAGCCTTCTATAGTCCTTGAGTGTTTTTAAAAGCTCAGTTTTATATTAAAATAGTATATCTTATTCGTGCATAAAAATTATATTCTCAAGGTTTAATTTTTAGGCGTAGTTATTTTTGGTATTGTCTTATTTATGTTAAGATTTTACTGCCATTATTTAGTAAGAAGAGGGATTCTACTTTTCACTACCTTAGGTGCCACTTGTTGGTTTGGGTTTTTCTCTAAAGTGGGTATTTTACTTTTTGTCAGTTTTAATTCAAATCCTTCTTTTGGGTAGTATGGCCTTAATTTGGATGAATGAATTACCATGGTAGTTTTACCTAAATTAGATTTTTTTGGGGTTTATCAATTTCATAATTGACTGGGGATATCTGTTTTAAGATTATAAATGGCCCAGGCATTGGAGGCATTAATTTTCGGTTATCTGGATGCTAAAAGGTTTGCAACCAAACTTTATCGCCTTCTTTAAAATTGGAAGGTTGATAATGTTGATCATATCTAATTTTATTTATCTGATGAAATTTTAATGTATTATTATAGGCATTTGTTCTTGCAGTTTCTATAGGGGGGTAAACTACTGATTCTTTTAAGGGGGGATCATAAGGGAGCTTACCATACAAAAGGTAAGTAGGAGTATAGCATGTTATGGAATGGGGAGTATTATTATATTCATTTAGTACTGAATCTAACAATTTCGTCCATGGTATAGATTTTCCTTTCAAGTTATTGAATTTACATCTTAACCTGATTATTATGGTTTGGTTAAGTCGTTCATTTAACCCATTACACTGAGGTCTTGATGATGAAGTCAATAATTGTTTAATGTTATTGTTAATCAAATATTTTCTAAATCTTGATGAAGTAAATGACGGTGCCCTGTCACTTAAAAATTGCTTTGGTTTTTGTATTTGAAAAAATTTGTTTAGGCAATTTATATATGAGTCAGTAGTTTTTGCCTTTTTGAGGGGAAAGCCCAGATGTATCTAGTAGCATGATCTACGATGATGTGAAGGAATTTATTTGTAGAATTATAGTAATTTAGTCCACCTACTGTTTCTATAGACACGAGATCAAAAGGATCCCTAGCTGGGGGGAGACTTTCCAACAGACCAAATTTCTTCTGGTGACATATCTTATTGAGTTGACACACCTCACAGTATTTTACATAATTAGAAATATCTTGAATTAGGTAGGGCCAATAATAGATAAGGGAAATTAGGTTTAACATTTTAGATACTCCTATATGGCCGTAATCTTGATGAGCTCTTATTAATACCTTTTATCTTAATGATGGTGGAACAACACTTTTGATTAATCCTTTTTTCCTTATTGTTAAAAGTTCATTAAATTTAGTATATTTCCTATCATTAATGTTATCATCAAATTGAGCTCGTTTTAGGTCTGGGTCAGAAACAAAAAGAGCTATGGGGTATCTGCTGAGAAAATCAGCTTCTTTATTTTCAGTTCCTCTTATGTGTTTTATCTCAAAATCAAACATTGAGAGCTTTAAGCTCCATCTAAATATTCGTCCTTTTGGGTTCTTTATGTTCTTCAAGTACTTAAGACAAGCATGGTCTGTATTTGTGGTGAAATGCACGCCATCTAAGTAGGGTAAAAAGAAATCCACAGCATCAATAATAGCAAGGCATTCTTGCTCAGTTACACAATAGTTTGATTCATAAGATGTCATTCTACGGCTTCTATACGCTATTGGCTTTAAAAGCCCATCGGGTTGTTCTTGTTTTAGGATAGATCCGATCTGTTCTTGGCTAGCATCCGTGTAAATATGTATAGGATATTTAGGATTATAGATAGCCAATATAGGTTTTCAGGTTATTATATTTTTTAATTTAGAAAATGCGGTTTCGAATTCTTTGTCCCATTTCCATTTTACATCTTTTTTCAACAAATTATTCAAAGGGAGTCTGAGTTTAGCATAATTAGGGATACATTTCGAGTAAATGTTAATAGATCCTAAAACTCGTTGTAAATCATTTTTATTCCTTGAGGAATTCAATTTTCTAATCATTTCTATATTATTAGTGCTGGGTGAAAATTGATGGTTTGATATTTCATATCCTAGAAAAGAGAAATCTGATAAGTAGCGAATTTACATTTACTTAGTGTTAGCTTAATATTTTCCTTGATACAAATATCTAAAATTACTCTTAAATGGGTCAAATGTTCCTGAAAATTATTTGAAAATATAATGAAGTCATCAAAATAATTCATGCAAATATCAACATCATATTTATTTAAAATTTGCCTTAAAACTCTGGAATTGACTTGGAGAATTTTCAATCCAAAAGATAATTTATTTAATTCGTAAAGTCCGTGAGTGGTAGTAAAAGCTGTGTATTCTTTATCATCTGGGTGTATATCTAAATGGTGATAACGTGATAAAAGATCTAGTGTAGTGAAGATATTAGCTTCTGAAAGCTTATCTAATATAAAATCTATTCTTGGTATATGGGCTCAGAATCTTTTTTATTATGTCATTTAATTTTCTGTAGTCTATTACTAGTCGAATTCTACCTTCATTTCGCTTATTTACCAACATAGCAGGGGATGCATAGGAGGAATAAAATGGTCTAATGACATTATATTTTAAAAGTTCTTCAATCTGTCTTTTAATTTCAATGTTGTCCGAGAAGGAAGGTCTAAAAGGCTTTAATGAAATAGGTACTTGTGAGGTAATTTTAATTCTAATTGGATCTGCTTTAATATGTCCTATATCCATTTTATGGGCAGCAAAAGCTTCCTTATTTTCCTTAATTAATTTTATTAAATCAGATTTTTCATATGGTAAAAGTTTTTCAACATTTTCTACACAATTAAAATTTCTAAACTCATTTTCATTAGGAGGAATAATAGATGGAAATAAAGGAATTACATTATGATGTGTATAATTATTATTATTAGGGTTATGGTAATTAACCTTAATTCTACCAAATTGAGTAATTGTAAAGTTTTGCAAATCAATGTCTAATTTAAATAATCTTATATGGTGTAAAGAAAGCAATACATATTGCAAATCAATATCTGAGGAATAAAAATCAATATCTCTAGTAATAGATCCTATAGTTGTATCAATATTAATTTTTTGAATTTATATTTAGTATACCGGATGTCTGATTAATAAGAGGTAAATTATTAAAAGCAACATAGTTTGGTTGAATCTTATCTAACATGTGTTGAGGAATTATAGAGAATGTACAACTAGTATCTATGAGAGCTATAATACCGATATTATTCATATTCAGATTTATATGGCCAGGAGTGTTGAGGCGGAGCTGGTCGGCATTCGCTCGAAGGGGCTGCTGTCTGCGTCAAGGTATCCATGGATCGAGACGGCACGGACATGAAGCTTGCAGCTGGGAAGGTTTGTACGGCCTTCTCCCGAAACCAGCACCTTATCTCAGGATGGAAGCGTCCGGCATGTCCCCGGTTCAGGCAGATTCGGCAGGGACGTCTTTTAGAAACATAGTCAATAGGGCTTCTACCTGGATGTCTCCATTGCTTTTGTTGTACTTCCATTCTTGGGGCTGTTTCCCTTTTAAAAGATGTATCCTCCATTTCCTTATGTCGATCAATCATTTCTAATTTAGATACTAACGCAATCCATTCTTCTGGAGTGTCCACTTTAGATGTGATAACCAGTTTTCTAAAATCAGTTGTTAACCCATTTGTCAGGCCTTCTATTAAATTTTCTTTTGTAATATTTGCTTTAGAAGCTAGTGACGTTTTTTCCTTAAAATAATTTTCAATCCCCTTTTCTGGATCATATTTCAATTTAATAAAAGCTGTGAATGGATAACTTCTTGTTTATAGAAATGAGACAATAATTTATTTTCTAGTTCAGGCCAATTTGTAATATCCAAGCAAGTCTCCACATAAAAATCAAAAGCCTCTTCTACTGAAAAATCTCCAACATTTTTTTTTATTTCCAGGTATCATTTAATTCTTTTAAGAAAGTATTCTGATTAAAATATTTGAGCCACGATTTTAGGGCTAGACTTCCGTTAGGGTTAAATTTACATACATTTAGCTTAATGTTATCTGACATATTTATTTCTATTTGTAATATGTTACTTTTACCCCTGTCTTTTTACTTTGGCATTTATATTTAATATATAAAGAAATTTTTAAATTTTCAAGTTGCAATTCCGAATTTTATAGTTAAAATTTTACATCTTTAAAGCAATTCTAGTTTGGTCTTAACGTAAGACGTCTTTAAATAATCATCAATTATATATTTCTATTTCAATTTTCAAATAAGCTTTCTCTTTTTTATATACAAATTGAAATCTACTGGAATATTTCTCGTACAGGGTGAAAATACAATCCTGTCGACTTTAAAATTTTAGTGTCATAAAAAAAACTTATATTCTATTTACGTTACCAATTCATGCAGTCGTGGATGGTAAAAATGAATAATAACTTTTGTCCTAAAACTATATTTACTTTTTTGATTATATTTCAAAAGCAAATTTATTTTTTTTGCATACATAGACAACTAACTACGTTATTATTATTAAAGAAAAGCAAATTATGTTATATTCTTTTTTTTTTTAGGATTCCTTTACATTTAAAAAATTTACTCGGTGTTTAGTTCTTATTTTTACTTTGATTATTCAAATTATAATTTTAGTTATATTATAAAAACAATTTTAATAACTATTATGGTTATGATTATAATATTTTAATTATATTAATGAATAATAAAAATCATATTTTTATTATGTCATATATATACAAATATTTTTGTAGTTTATTTGAATATGGTCTATATTTAGATTCCTTCTCATATATTCGTTCTCTTTCTTTTTTTTGACAAAAATGGTATGTATAAGCGATTATATGAAAACGCAATTTGATATTTTGATGCGGCAACATTGGAATTTAAAAAGTACTCTATGAATATTTCTGAGAGAAAAAAGAAACATTAACGGTTAAAACGTCTCCATTTATGATGGAGGGACCCTAAAAATTGCATCCTTAGATAGTCCATTTTCTTTCATGGCCCACCTCTCTTCGTTTATGAGACATCGTCTGCCTTCTTTTTTTTTTCGTCTGCAAGCAATTTACCCTATTATACCGGAATTGCTTTAGAGATTTATACAGTATTGCCGCTTTATGTCTCTTCTTTATCTATATTAAATTATAAATACGAAAACCTTTTTTTAAATTTATTAATATGTCTTTGTTTATTTTTAAAAGAAGAGTAAATTTTTTTATAATAGTGATTATTATATGGAATTAAGGAGATGGTTGTATTATAATTCCATAAAAATGATGAGGCAGATCATAAAAATGATAAAAGCAAGACGAAATGGTATTCTACAACTCTCGAGCCAAATCTCAGGAGCCCAATGACGAATCACCGAGGAAAAATTTCACTAGCTACCGAAGCCCTACCTCATATCCCGGTCGAAACAGACAACATTTCTTACCTGCTAGAATATCTAGCTAGACGCCCGCCATTTAAACTAGATGATAGACCATATGGGAGGTGAGGGCGCCAAGTTTTAAAATCCTCCCTTGCCGACCACAGTAGAAATAAGAAAAAACTACATCGAGGTAAATATAGACCTGCCAAGCCCTCATGAAGAAGATATCTCAACTGAAGAATACATCCACCGCAGACACCAGAAGAGATCTCTCTGGCCCTATTACTAGTTCTTGAGACTGAGGATGCAAGTCTCCTGCTGAGCATCGGGTCGATGCTCTTTATAGGAGGAGGCTATGTGGCGAAGAAATAATTTATTATTTAATTTAATTATTCAACGAAATTATTTGAAACAGATTTAAAATTTTACACTTGTTATATATAAATCATCATTTAGGTGCCTAGCTTGCTTGCTCGATATTCTCTAGCTGTAGAAAGTTGAGGTTAATTTGTCAATATTTGTCGACTGGTCGTGGTGACGTTATCAATAAATACTTTCACATCTCCAGATATATACAAAGACTTGATTTCTACGCTACAATATTCCTTTAGTTCAATTGAAGTTATTTTTGTGATAACTATTTTTATTATTATTATTTAATTATTACCACGACCGCAGAAAAATATCACATACTCATAGATTTCAAGATCAAACAAATGACCAATAATTCCTCTACAAGCAATTAATCTCATAACAGCCGAAACTCTTTTCATTTATAATATATATATATATGTAGTAAACCCGATGTGGAATGTGCTGGGCAGTCGTGGTAGTGGGTGCGTGATGGGATTCCCGCACTGGGACAGCAAGAGACAGAGACAGGTCTAGATGGTAACTTCAAGAGGAAGAGGTAGACCACGGACGAAGGTAGTCGAACCACGGGTGTCGCGGATGCCTACATCGCGGATAGGGGTGAGAAATCCGACCGTATGACGGCGTCGCTCTGAAAACAACTAACTGAATAACTCCCTTTGTCCCATTTCTGGGCTCTTTATATACTCTGGGACGCTCGCATATGTGGCGATTCCTCATTGGCTACTGTAATCACGTTACTTTATGGCGCCAGGTTGTTTTTCGTCTGGCCTTTGTCGTCTCTGGTCTACCTTCTCTTTGTTTTATTGTCACTTCCATTGTTCGATACATATTTTAATATATAGATATGGGGTTATATAATGAATATCAGAAGAAGGTTGTGAACCATATAACTCAAAATATACTACATATATATATTTAATTCTACTGTCCTGTTAGCTTATGTCCATATATTACTTGAATACTGTTAGAAGGTAGCGTGTGAAACCCCCGTTGCAATCGGCACAGACGAGATGGCGCTGTTCGACACTGACCAATAGGCGTTGCCTTCCGGCAAACGCCCGTTTTCTTTTTGTCTTACCCTAACTGTTTTGTTCACGCTCAGCGCAGACGTGTTTTCATTTCTTATATGTATGTACATGAAATTAAATAAACATATGTTTACTTCTTTCATCATTTCGATAAAAATAATCCCTTGTATTAATATTATGGTGAAAATATCAGACCTACTGGGTTATGTTTCTTTTTAAATATTTTTATTCATAAATATCTCTCTAGCTTTCGGGAACGGAAACCTTTCTACAAGAGAAAAACACGATAGAATAAAATCGGGCTTCCGGGCGCGAAAGCTAGATAGATTTGTGAATAAAAATATTTTTAAAAACCTATTCCTAGAGGTCTGGTATTTTCACATTAATACTTTCATAATTGTTTCAAACGCGGACCTACAAATACCTCAACCATGGTTCCTCATACAGTGTCGGATATGTAAGCGCAATCGCCCAATACAAGAGATGCTATCTATAAAGTGGTATGGTTGAGTAAACTGGCGAAACCGATAGGAGTGTTCACTACTGATGAGAGAGCCATACCTTCCTTATTATTTAGTCTCAGCAGTAAGGGGAGTCGAACGTTTGTTCGATTCGAAAAAAAAAAATTAGTTCTTTCCATCTTCATGATAGACCTGAATGTATCTGTTTTTTTTTTTTTAAATATGGCCTCTAACTGGATGTTCTACTGTATATATATGATGTTATTCTACTATAGATGTGTGAAAAATTAGCAGTCGTTTGTGGCTGTCTCCACCTCAATCATCTCTCTCTTTATTTTCCAAATCTTTTATACAAAAACAAAATTTACATACATGTTAACTGCTTTAAAATTTACATATTAAAAATTTAAATTGTACAATTGAATTTAGAGATATTGGTTTTATTTGCATACATAAAATTGAATTTAAGGAAATGAAAGGGATAGATAAACTATGAACAAAGCTAAACTGGAAATTTACTTTCTATCATTCAAAATGTATCACTACCCCCACAAAAAAAAAATAGTATTAATTTTTTTTTCTCAACGGAGGTTGGGAGGGGATGGAAGGTAAAGGATAAGATACATTTTGAAAGAAAAAAAATCCAAAAATTATATTACACAAGTAATTGTATTTACACAAGAAACCATATTGTTAGAGGTAAAAGGCGACCAAAGCCTGTTAGTTGGGGAAAATCACAGGAAAATGTGGCCCTACAAAACCTAACTAACAATAGGCAGGAAGAAAAAAAAAATGATATTTTAAAATTTGGACATTACATGTCTATGGAGACACTCTCCTTGTAGAATCCTATTCCAGGGCAACTTTTAGTTATTTTCCCAATGAATCGCACCCCAGTTCTTGGAATTTATATGACCTCTTCCACCTTTGGTAAACCTCACAGGATACAACTGGTTCCGATTCAGTTTGGGTGTCTACCGAAACCAGCAGTAGTTTCTCCAGGGGCTCTGTGGGGTGATCTGGATTTTTTTAATGGAAGAGAATAAAACCTGAGGACTATCGGTGGAAGCTTGCTTGTTAGGTTCGACGCCCAAGCATCCTTCCAAATCCTCTTCTTCCTGAAATGGGAATGGTGGTTCAGTATTATCTTCAGTTACCGGATCCCAGAGCTTTACTTTAGAAATTTTAACTATTGTTGCATGCTTATTTTCGGTTTGGCATGGCTTATCTATTTCTATGGTTTGTGGTGAGGGTATGGAAATTATAGTGTATGGTTCTGGGTAAAAGGCTGGCATAAGCTTACCTTGACCTGATTGGTAAGGGATCTTATAAAGGACCTTATCCCCTATTTTTAGATTAGGCGTTTTATGGGATTCATTATATCTTTTTACAAATTTAAGATGTAATTTTTCTGTATTTTCATTTGCAATTCTCCTAGCCTCTTCTATGGGTGGATATGCTCTTGTTAAATTACTAGACGAATGGCCCGGGCAACGCCCGGGTTTTACCCGAGTGCGAATATATTTTAAAAACGTTTTAATTCAAATACTATTCATTACAATTATAAATTGGCGCCATGGATGTCACTCTTGTGAAACGTCCCGTTCCAAACTGTGTGTTTTTAAAATGTTTTAAATATTTATAATATAACGGTATAATAACGGTATAAAGAAATAATGAGCCTATAGCCTAGTGGTCATGGCATCTGCCCGGTAAGCGGAAGGTCGTGGGTTCGATTCCCATCCCTTGACACTTTTTTTATTTTATCCATTCTGACCAAAATCTATCCGTGAACTTCACACAGACAGAATAAGGCAATTATATAAGTAGACTGCCCGGTAAGCGGAAGTTCGTGGGTTCGATTCCCATCCCTTGACACTTTTTTTATTTTATCCATTCTGACCAAAATCTATCCGTGAACTTCACACAGTGAACTTCACACAGACAGAATAAGGCAATTATATAAGTAGATCTTCATCTTGTCAACATCTTGTATACATCTTGCTTCCTAGGGTTGCCTAGAGTGGCTGCTATAGACAGGGTGGTCTGTAAAGACAGGTGGATGTATCACACAGCTGATAACAGGGTTGCCTAAAGTGACCGCTATAGACAGGGTGGTCTGTATAGACAGGTGAATGTAACACACTGATGATAACAGGGTTGCCTAAAGTGACCGCTATAGACAGGGTGGTCTGTATAGACAGGTGGATGTATCACACAGCTGATAACAGGGTTATCTAGAATGGCCGCTATATACAGGGTGGTCTGTATAGACAGGTGGATGTATCACACAGCTGATAACAGGGGTGTCTAGAGTGGCCGCTATAGACAGGGTGACCTGTATAGACAGGTGGATGTAACACACTGCTGATAACAGGGTTGTCTAGAATGGCCGCTATAGACAGGTGTATGTATCACACAGCTGATAACAGGGTTGTCTAGAGTGGACGCTGTATACAGGGTGGCCTGTATAGACAGGTGGATGTATCACACAGCTGAAAACAGGGTTGTCTAGAGTGGCCGCTATAGACAGGATGATATGTATAGACAGGTGGATGTATCACTGCTGATAACAGGGTTGCCTAAAGTGACTGCTATAGACAGGGTGGTCTGTATAGACAGGTGAATGTAACACACTGATGATAACAGGGTTGCCTAAAGTGACCGCTATAGACAGGGTGGTCTGTATAGACAGGTGGATGTATCACACAGCTGATAACAGGGTTATCTAGAATGGCCGCTATATACAGGGTGGTCTGTATAGACAGGTGGATGTATCACACAGCTGATAACAGGGGTGTCTAGAGTGGCCGCTATAGACAGGGTGACCTGTATAGACAGGTGGATGTAACACACTGCTGATAACAGGGTTGTCTAGAATGGCCGCTATAGACAGGTGTATGTATCACACAGCTGATAACAGGGTTGTCTAGAGTGGACGCTGTATACAGGGTGGCCTGTATAGACAGGTGGATGTATCACACAGCTGAAAACAGGGTTGTCTAGAATGGCCACTATAGACAGGATGGTATGTATAGACAGGTGGATGTATCACTGCTGATAACAGGGTTGCCTAAAGTGACCGCTATATACAGGGTGGTCTGTATAGACAGGTGAATGTAACACACTGATGATAACAGGGTTGCCTAAAGTGACCGCTATAGACAGGGTGGTCTGTATAGACAGGTGAATGTAACACACTGATGATAACAGGGTTGCCTAAAGTGACCGTTATAGACAGGGTGGATGTAGCACACTGCTGATAACAGGGGTGTCTAGAGTGGCCGCTATAGACAGGGTGGTCTGTATAGACAGGTGGATGTAGCACACTGCTGATAACAGGGGTGTCTAGAGTGGCCGCTATAGACAGGGTGGTCTGTATAGACAGGTGTATGTATCACACAGCTGATAACAGGGTTATCTAGAATGGCCGCTATATACAGGGTGGTCTGTATAGACAGGTGGATGTATCACACAGCTGATAACAGGGGTGTCTAGAGTGGCCGCTATAGACAGGGTGACCTGTATAGACAGGTGGATGTAACACACTGCTGATAACAGGGTTGTCTAGAATGGCCGCTATAGACAGGTGTATGTATCACACAGCTGATAACAGGGTTGTCTAGAGTGGACGCTGTATACAGGGTGGCCTGTATAGACAGGTGGATGTATCACACAGCTGAAAACAGGGTTGTCTAGAGTGGCCGCTATAGACAGGATGATATGTATAGACAGGTGGATGTATCACTGCTGATAACAGGTTTGCCTAAAGTGACTGCTATAGACAGGGTGGTCTGTATAGACAGGTGAATGTAACACACTGATGATAACAGGGTTGCCTAAAGTGACCGCTATAGACAGGGTGGTCTGTATAGACAGGTGGATGTATCACACAGCTGATAACAGGGTTATCTAGAATGGCCGCTGTATACAGGGTGGCCTGTATAGACAGGTGGATGTATCACACAGCTGAAAACAGGGTTGTCTAGAGTGGCCACTATAGACAGGATGGTATGTATAGACAGGTGGATGTATCACTGCTGATAACAGGGTTGCCTAAAGTGACCGCTATATACAGGGTGGTCTGTATAGACAGGTGAATGTAACACACTGATGATAACAGGGTTGCCTAAAGTGACCGCTATAGACAGGGTGGTCTGTATAGACAGGTGGATGTAGCACACTGCTGATAACAGGGGTGTCTAGAGTGGCCGCTATAGACATGGTGATCTGTATAGACAGGTGGATGTAACACACTGCTGATAACAGGGTTTTCTAGAATGGCCGCTATAGACAGGTGTATGTATCACACAGCTGATAACAGGGTTGTCTAGAGGGGAGCAGGGAGGTCACGTGTTCGCAGGCAGCCAATGGGCGCGCATTCTATCCGTGAACTTCAGTCGGATAGAATAAGACAATTATATAAGTAGATTGATATATGATGGCGTTATGCCAAAAAGAAAATAAACGGGAGGCATTTTAGTTATGGAATGAGGAATACTCCGATATTCTTCTAAGGCCTTTTGTAATAATTTGGGCCATGGTATTCTGGGATTTTGTTGATGGTGAAGTCTAAGTTTTGAGATAATAGTCGCATTCGCCCTTTCTACAATCCTATTACATTGTGGGTGCGAAGGGGATGTCATTACGTGTTTTATGCCCTTTTCTTGTATAAATTTGTTAAACCTTTTGGACACAAATGAGGGGTGCCTATCAGTAACAATATTTTTTGGTTTTCCTACATTTAATAACTGATTTATTATATTGATGTACGTTGCTATAGACGTACTCTTAGAAGGATAAGCCCAGATGTATCTTGAGTGATGATCAACTATCACATGAAGACAATTCTTTGTAATGTTATAATCCCCTGATCCTAAAATACTGTCAAGGGCAACTACATCAAATGGTTTCTCAGCTAGTGGTAAATTACCCATGAGTCCATACGAAGGTGTAGTTGGCTTCTTTTCAGTCCAAAATTGTTTCATCAATCCACTTGTCGATACCGGGAAAAATGTATTCATAGCTTGGTGAAGTTCACCCAACGTAAACACGTCCTGGCACATCGAGGCGTATATCTCTAACGCTTTTCCTTTAAAAATGCTCGGGATCATTGATAGAGCATCCTTTTCTGAAATACTTTGAAGCTTGACTATCCTTTCAAAAAGATTTCGCCATTCTTGATACGTAAGGCCTGTATCAGGGTTGAAAATCGGCAAAATTTCTTTAATTGAAATGTCTATTTTCGCTCCGGTAACAACCTCTTCTTTCTGTAAAATTTTCAAGTCTTTCTTCGGTGTCATTTCGAATTTATTTTAAATTCTTACCGTTGTATGTAAGAATATTTTTTTCTTTTCTTTAAATATTCCTGGCAGGAACCTTGCTTTGGTCTTGATAAAATATAAGATATTCTTGGGATCTTCCCGTAGGCAGCGATCCTGTCGACTTGCTGATGTAATTCTACTATAGATGTGTGAAATATTAGCAGTCGTTTGTGGCTGTCTCCACCTCAATCATCTCTCTCTTTATTTTCCAAATCTTTTATACAAAAACAAAATTTACATACATGTTAACTGCTTTAAAATTTACAAATTAAAATATTTATATTGTACAATTGAATTTAGAGATATTGGTTTTATTTGCATACATAAAATTGAATTTAAGGAAATGAGAGGGATAGATAAACTATGAACAAAGCTAAACTGGAAATTTACTTTCTATCATTCAAAATGTATTATATATATATACATACATATGTGATAATTTGTATATAGCAATATGTAATCCCACCACAATCTATGTAATGTATCGTCAGAAGATTTAATAAAAGTTAGGTTTCGCGAAAAAGGGAACAACCATTAACAGGATTGCATCATCCAGGAAGTAAAGGTCACTGCCCAGGATCCATAAAACTAAAGTTCAAAGACCTTCTTCTTCCTGGAAGATTGCAATCATGGCGGGAGGATCGTGGTGGATGGTGTAATCCTCAACTTCGAGGAGTCCATCCGCGCCCGCGTCTGCTTCGCTGTTGTGGCTTCGGCCACAACTCTGCCCAATGCACCAGAGATCCTAAGTGCTTCCACTGCGGTGAAGACGGCCATGAAGGCCGCACCTGCCCATCCATTGCTGACCAGCGCACCTCCAAATGTGCCAACTGCTGCTCCAAGGGCCTTCCTGACAAGCACGAGGCGAGAGCCTCAAGCTGCCCCATCCTGAAATCTAGGGCCCTCAAGTTCTAGGCTTAAAGGACCTTCTGCCTCCAATTCCATCTGCCATTTCTCCTGGATTCCTGGCCTATTCAAGGCACCCGCCTCACTGCACCCTGGCGCTGTTCCCCTGTTTGCCCCAACGTTTCCACCACCCCTGCGAGATATCTCCTGCCGCCAGATCCTAGGGTCCCTTGCCACCTGACATCGAGTTTGGGCTCAAAAATCATAACCTTTGGTTAGTAGCCCGTAAAACAATATTTTTTCTCTCTCTCTCTCTCTCTCTAGCTTTGCGCAGAGGCGATATCGTAGCCAATGAGGATCTTCCGAGGCGCGATTATTGCTAGTTGAAAACTTTCTCTTTCTCTCTCTCTCTATATATATATTATAAATGTTGTTTACTATATAATTTTTATACAAAAATGTCTTTAACAACCTATCTAAAAGCATTATTCCTATTGTCTCTAAATATCATTTCAATGAGTATACTTTATGCGTTACCTATATGAACAGAATTAACAATGTGATAAATTTAGATGACTAGGTAGATCTGCTGGAGACTTCACCACTGATGAGCTGGGCGATAATTTAGGATTGGATTCTACTAATTTTATACTATAACTAGCGGACGTACCCGGCTTCGCCCGAGGTTTCACCTGAGTAAAGGTTTGTCTAACGAACTTATAAAAACTTATAAAACTTATAAACTTATAAAGAAAAAAGATATATTTTGATAATTTGAAACTCGTAAATTTGAATCTCTCGATAAAGTGAACATTTTTTCCCGGTCCCTGTGTGCCGTGTCATCCTGAATTTTGTCTTTCATAATTTTCTACATTACAAAATCATCGTTTTATCTAGTGAACACATTTTCCCGGTCCCTTGAAAAATACTCGATAAGTTGAATAAAATCATGGTCGTGAATCTCTCGATAAAGTGATTATTTTTTCCCGGTCCCTGTGTGCCGTGTCTTCCTGAATTTTGTCTTTCCTAATTTTCTACAATACAAACTCATCGTTTTATCAACATATTTTCCCGGTCCCTTGAAAAATACTCGAAAAGTTGAATAGAATCATGGTCGTTTATGGAAGATGGACGTTGTTCCCGGAGGGTCACCTGCCTCCCGCGCGCCAGGACCTATTGATCCCTCTGATTGGCCGGCGGCCGGACGGGGGTGGGGGCTCTTGATCCCTCTGATTGGTCGGTGGGAACTTGGACTGTCCAATGGCCGGCGGCCGGACGGGGGGGCAGACCTAAGCCTATCTCCGTTCGTAAAACTTTCCCGAGATACACCTAATAATATCCCAATATTTCGAGGCGCATCCTAAAATTCAATTTTTAGTATCGCATTTATATTTATTCGAATTTAATATTTAAACGATACTCAGTATTTCTTTTGATTTTTATATATCATATATATCGTCTTGCACAATTATTTAATCTTTTTAAAATAAAGTACAATACTTAAAATAAAATATGTTTCATAAAGTACAATACTTAAAATAAAATATGTTTCATAAAGTACAATACTTAAAATAAAATATGTTTCCTATAAATCTAAAATTAGAAAATTAACTTTTAAATCGGTAACCTCAAGGAGATAGCACTAAAGCACTAATATTTGAATTAGTTTTACTTAATATATTAGACCTGAAAGACCCAAGGTCATCAGGCGTGGACCAAAACCTAAGCCTATCTCGGTCTCAATGGCGGCGCTGCTTGCGAGTTAAAGCTACAAATCTGCAAATAACTCTAAGGATATTAAAGATATTCAAGAAATTATTTTTCGTAAACCTTTCCGGAGATACACCTAATAATATCCCAATATTTCACGGCGATTGGATGTATGGTTTTCGAATCCATAGAGGACACACACACACACAGACACACACACAGACACACACACAGACATTCAATTTTATATATATATATTACTTTTGGCATGTACACAAATGTTATATTCCTCAAATGTTCGGTGTAGATAAAGATTCAAATAAAATATTGTTTAAAATAATTTTTTTTATGGATTGACATTGTGTTGTTTAGCGTCCATCAAGTCGAGTTCGATTTTTGGTGACTCTATGGACAAATATTCTCCAATTTAATATGATGCATATAGTCTTCTCATCAGTGCATGAAGTGGTTTGCCAGTTCCTTCTTTCATCTATGCCATTGGCGAAATAAATTTGGCTTTTTCGTCTTTTGGGACGATTCACCACCTGGATAAGAGAGTGTCATTCTTCATTACAAGGATAAAGTCGAAAGCTTATCCCGGCTTTCATTCAATCCTCCTTTTGTGTTAGCCATTCCATTAAGATGTTGCCCGCTCTCTATCAGATTTTTACTCACATTAGAAGGAGTAAAAATGGGTTTTCAATTTATTGGGTTTAAGACCAAATGGCATTTCCAAAACCTTCCACTATCTTTAGTGGACAGAGGTTGGGATTATATAGACTTATAATGATGCAATATCGTTCAACCTTTTATTTTTACTTACAGACGTTTTTCGTCAACTCTTTGCCGCCAATTTCAAAGTGAAATTCCTCAATGTCGTACTTAGCGTTTTGATTTCCTAAACAAATATCTATACTTATTCTAACCCGGGTAACGCCCGGGTTTTACCCGATTAAATGCTTTTATTCAAAAACTATTTGTTACAATTATAAATTGGCGCCGTGGATGTCATTCTTGTATAATATATAAATGAGTTTTAAAAATTGTAAAAAAAAAAAACTGAACCACCGATGGCTATGAGAAATGGCCATATTTGGGTATTTATTCCATTCACAAAGCAAACGGTGACAGAATTAATTAAGAAATAATTGATTATGACGCTGATAACTGTATATAGTCGTATTAATATTACATTATACATTACAATACATTAATAAATGGTTGTCTTGATTATAAGAATTCGAAATATCGTAGCTAAAATGTCCGTCTAGGTTTAAAATGTGTCTGATGTATTACAAGCATGCTCTCTATAATTATTAGAACGAGAGAGATATGTAATCGAGATTTACAACATTGTATAAGGCAATAATACACTCTTGTATTTTATTGTTATTGTTCTTTATTACGTCGATTTTTATATACCTTTTGAGTCACGTTCTAATTGTACGTTTTATAGGTAGTAAGCAGGCGCGTTCTCTGTATATTTATATGGATACTATAAAGATATATATACAAATTGTTTGATCATTAAAATATAATTTTATTGCAATATTGTGAAATAGTCTGTGATGCATTTAGTTCTCCCATAATAGGAAAATGTGCCCTTTCACTCAATTTCCTGCCTCCATCAAATTTACGATCAAACAGAAATATTTTAGATATAATCTCTACGTATATATATTTTTACTATCTCTCTCTCTCTCTCTCCAGCTACCTCATCGACCTGCCCACTCTGTGGGAAAGAACTCTATCTGTCCATCGTTGGCGGAGTCTTTCTCGAGTATATTTAAAATTTATTTTTTTATAAATTTATCATTATTTAACCTTATTCATTCAATTTTGTATTCCTTCATATATAACCATATATGAACGATATAATGAAATTCGTTTCAATCTCAATCTCTCTTTCTCTCTCTAAAGCCTATATTCATATTATTCTAAAATATAAATACCAAAAACCTTTCTAAATGTCTAGTCCTATAAGAAAGGTATATTCCTATACCTTAGTAGAGCTTTCTGTAAAAAATAACTTGCGAAACACTGGAAGATGTTACAAATGTTGAATGAGTCCTTGTGGACAAAAGCAACAACAAACCCTTTTGTCTTGCATAGACTCATCCCGGAGTTCAAGGAAGCAAGAGACAAACAATAGTAGAAAAGGCATCATGGGGAATCGTCTATATGCAGTTTTGGTGGAGAGGCATAACAATCACTAAATGTTGTTTGCATTTTCTAACGATATAGACAAGGCGATTAGGTAGACAAAGCGATCATTATAATAACACATCTTTCAACGACACAAAGAGAAGCTTAATAGTCTTTACTTGTTTCGGTGATAAGCATAAGAGGCTGCTATTTTTCGAGTCAGAGTCTTCAACAAGTTTTTCTCATCACATTTGGAAATAATAAACATACATATTTATAACAGTTGTCATTGTTAATATTTAAATATTCACACCCTTTACTTTATTTTGTCTATTAAAAAGTGTCTATTATATATATATATATCTAAAGAAACAAAAGTCGCCCCTCCCGTCAAAATAGACGTCAAAAATAGACGCCATCTATTGACCGTCGCCGCAACTAGCGGCCTCAGGTGGGTGGCAAAGCCACAACACCAGCTTTGGAAAACTGAAAAGCGTCCACCTAGAGACCATGGTTTCGGGTTAATGGCCCTCGTCAGTCTAGGGCGGACCTTATTCCATGAGATCCACACGGGATCTAATGGAATCTTAACAATCTGCCAAAGAGGTGTTTAGCTGGCAAAGAGGCTGGGCCAAATCTATGGCTAAAATATAGATGGAAATTTTGCCGTGAGGATATTGATCTAAAGAGACAAAGGTCGCCTCTCCCGTCAAAATAGACGTCAAAACTAGACGCCATTTATTGCCAGCTAAACAGCTCTTTGGCAGATTGTCAAGATTCCATTAGCCATCTAGTGGAACAAAAATAAACTAAACGTTTATATAACTTGTTCCGTGATTTTTTTTTACACACACACATTAATATATATATATATATATAGTGTAAAAACTATATAACAAAAATATAACAGTGATTCCACATTTAAAACTCAAGGAGCAAACTGATAAGAATGATAAATCATATCAAGTAGATTTGGTTAGATTAGCAAGCTAAATATAAATTAATTATAACAATAAATAGTTGTATAGTTTTATATTTAAGTTTTGTATTAAAATTATCTTCATTATTTTGATTATTTAAATTCAAATTATAAAATTTGTAAATTGTTATTATTTAGTATAGATAGAGAGAAAAAAAAGTCCTTTACTTCTAAAACATCATCTAGTTAATTATATATTTATAATTAATAACAATAAAATTTAACAACGTAACGTCTTTTGCATCGGCTTTTACACGTCATTTAGACATACTCTAACCTATATATAGAATAATAGAAGTGAGAATATATATAATATTATAAATTTTAGTAGTTAGAGAATCGCCGTTGGTGATTTGCTCTGCGGATGAAATGAAATATACTCTTGAAGCTTGTTCAGACCAGAAGTTTGGATTTGTAAGTCTGGGGAACTGTGTTCAAGGCGTTTGTTGAATTACGAAATCAAAAAATAAATTGTCAAGCAGTGCTGTCGTTTTTCTACATTGACGTGACGCAATGACTGAAAAGATAGTGATGAAAAATATAGGGGATTGGTTAAAGAATATGATTGTTGAAAACGATTGTTGTAGATGCCCGATAGTGGATGATAAACTTTGTCAGATAATAAAGGTATTTAAACAACTAAAATATAGTGAATAGAAATATAGAAATATAATTGCGGGTACAAAAAGTGTAAGTGGACAAAATTAAACCTGTAATATATAAAATATATAATAAATAATAAAATAAAAATAATTTTTGAAACAATTAGATGTTTTACAATACTAAAATAATATCATGAAAAATAAAAGTAAATTTGATTAAAGGTTTTTTTTTTTTTTAATGTTGGATTAAAAAATTTGTTTATATAATTGAAAGGTAAGAATAAGAATAATTATTCAAGATTTTATACAAAATTTATAATTTAATTGAAGGTTATTAATGATTGGATAAATTTTAAGTAGTGTAAAATTGAACAAAAATTGTCTCTTTTGACGAAAAGTTACAGTTGTGGTGTGTGACTAGATTATATCCCTTTGGTAACATCGGTGTTTCTATGACTCTGAAACTGGGAATATGTGAAATGATCTTTTCGTTTGTCCTCAATGCTGGTATGTAGAGAATGATTTCTCTTTCGCGTTAAAAAGTCTATATAAGACTTAACCAAATTGTTTTAATTGGTGTTATCAATTAACATGTAAAATGTTTAAAGTATGTTGTGTTGTGATATCTCGTTGGTGAGATTTGTGAGATTCTCGAGGAAATCTAAATGAGTAGTGTGACACATGTGTTCAAAATGGCGTCATGAAGCTAGCGGTCAAGAAGATCTGCCTTGAGGGGGAAGAGAGGGCATGTCCAAAGATATTCTCAAAAGATAGTAGTGACCAAGGGAGTGACGTCAAAAAGGGCGTCCACTTCCTTTTTTTCACGGAAATTCTATTTGTGGGGTGGTCACACGTGCGGGGTGTTTATTTTCTGTCTTGCTTGAAACTGACTTTCTCTCTCTATTTTTGTTGAAGTTTGGCAATTTTCTTGCCTATTTGAAAATATAGTTTTCTCGATGTTTGTAGTTGTTGTGTTTCGAAGTTAGTTTAGAAAAAATATTATTCAGTGTTGTCAGGTTTAGATGTGTGGTGAAAGTTCGACTTTCAACGTGGACACGCTTTGAGTTGAGATGTGGTGTCACAGGCGTGAAGGCGTCTTTGGCCTTAAAAGTGAAAAAGTTTTGTGGTGTGGCACTGTGACACGAAGTGAGAAATGTGAATGAAAAGGTGTCACGTGAAGTCTTAGTTTGGTACAAATCTAACCTGTTTCACCATGAATAACAAATTTAATAAAGTCATGGGTGGTTGTTGTATGAAACACATCGAGAGAATATTTGACTGTTAGTGGATGTGGCACGCTTAATGTGAAATTATTTTATTGTGGCGACGATATAGAGCTAAGTGGAGCTCGAAATTGGATTTGTGTGCTGAGTCGCGCACTAATAATTGTTGCCAATTTAAGATAGTGATGCGAGGGTGTTGTAAGGTTTTTTTGAAAGAAATGTGTTGATGACCAATCATGCATGTAAAAAGGAAAAGACGAGGGAGTGTATTTATCCTCGAATATTAACGATTGTAATCGTTTTGGAAGGCTGTGACTTAAATTAGCTACTGGCGGTGAAGTGGAGTGAATCTTTATTCCTAACTTGTTTTGGGAAAGATAGTTGTTTTCCCTAGTGGTGTTTTTGAAGATATTGTATCTTCCGATTTTTGCAATTAAAAAAAAATGCGTTTCACCTATGTTAATTTATATTTAAAATTTGAATATACTTTTTAAATTGTTGATTATGATAATTAAAATGATTCTTATAAAAGGGCGCAACGTCGTGAGAGTTACAAATAATTTGAATTGGACGCTTACTTAAAATGGTGAACATTACCAAATTTTAAGAATTGATAAAGATATTGGTCTTTTGGTATAAAGATAACTAATAAGTAAAACAAAAATAAGTTTAGTATTATGATGAATGAGAGATTTTAAGAAATAATAATAATGAATTTTTTTTTTTTTTTTTCAAGTCGTAGCTTTGGATAATGCCATTTTAGGTAAATTTAGGAAAGGCATGTAAGATTAGTAAAAATGGTAAAAAGCGTGATGGGCGAAAATTTTTTTTTTTTTTTTAAGTAAAATTGAGAGTAATAACTTGAAATTTATAATCTGATTAAAAATTAAAGTAAATTTTATAAATGAGAGTGTTAAAGTTTAAAAATTGAATTAAAAATGGTATAAAAAAGGTAAAAATTGAATTTAAAATGCTTAAAGTCAAAATATAAATACAAAATTAATGGTGAATCAAGTTGTGAACTTGAGGATAAAGTTAAGGTAGGTTTTTTTAAAAACTTACAATTTGGATGAAAGTTCAGTCAGGAGACCTGGTCTTGGCTTTTATTCCTGCTGACGTTGAAGACGCTCCATGTAGAGCTTGTAGACGCTTGTAGCTTCTGTGAAGTTGATTGTGGCTTGTTGCCTTGAGCATTGTCCTCGACGATGTCAAGTCGAAGGTGTGGAACTTGTCACAGGGTTTGGGCCACATCGCTGCTCGGTTTCCATGACTTGCGGGAATTTCGGGGCTGTCGTTGGCGCGGTCAGCTTGCTCCCGACGTTGGCGATCAGTTAGCGGGTATGCGGAAGTCCGTTGGGGCGGCGTTTCTTCCGTAAATATCTTGGGGAGAGATTGCTTGGACGTTTCGTTGGAATGGTCGGGCTTGTTCCTCCATCTTCGCTCTTTCTCGCTTCCTATCTGAACAGTCTTCGTACCTCTTCGTTGTGTCATCCTTCGTTTTGGTCATCCTGTCGACTTAAATTAGATGATGAGTTGCTGTCGACTTATCTGTGATGAGATCCTGTCGACTTATGTAATGTAGGTGAGGATTCCAGTAGCTTTTGTAGAGATCCTGTCGACTACTGAAATAATGTTGAAGTTCTGGTAAGCCTTGTGTAGAGTTTTCCAGTACCTCTCTGCACCTTGGAAGACCTTTAAAAGTTCTCACAAAATACAGGCAGTCGTGGTCGAGGCAGAGTGGAAAGTTTGGGATGTCCACACAAAAAACGAAGACACAATTGCACTAAGAAAGTTCCGTAACAGATAAAAGTTGAGCCTGGAGCGAAAGATGGAGATAGCAGAGTCCTTACGAGTCTACATGGTGAATGAGGAGGACCTTGGTGACAACCGACGTGAGCTTCGCTGAGGGTGAACTAAACTAAACTGAACTGAGCTGTCAAGCCACTGTCAGGTGATGATTTATAGGTTGAAGACGGGGGCGACCATATGTGACAGGGGCGTTTGAGAAAGGGCGCCTTTACCTGTCCAGGTGTGAGAGGGGTCTCTGCATTCCACCACATGTGACAGTGTGGGTGGCCTGTCGTGGGAACTGTGAATCTACCTGATTTATGACTCCCATCTTTAGACTCTGTTGTTTTGGCAATACTATGCTCGATCTCTGATTTAGCTCAACTTTTAAATCTATTACAGATTTTATTTATTTATCCACTTTGTACAAATAACATTACATAGGTGATGCAATGACACAGATTAATCATGCGCATAATTATTTATAGATGTGTTTCTATATACAACATGACAATCTTGTTATAAGTTATCTACACAATATGAGGTTGTTGTTTTAAATTACCATATATAAATATATATATATATATATATATATTTATATATCCATTTATTTTCTCCTCAACCATTAAATATAGGCAAAATATTATTTTTAAACTTAATTATATTGTTGTTATGTGGCGCTGAGTTTGTTGTTGACATAAATGTGTTGTGATACTTCGAAAAAAAAGATATATTGGTATATAAATTATATTTTTATCCAATATATGCCTTTTTGTAATTATATATATATTTATATTTAATTTAAAAGACATATATTGGATCAAAATATCATGTATTTTACTAATATTTCAGTTGGCTGAACGCCAACCTTTAACAAGGTGTTGCAACATATTTAATGTGTGTCAACAACAAAATCAGCGCCACATAACGTCAACAGAAAAATACAATAGTATTTGAATAAAAACATTTAATCGGCTAGTATATATATATGTGTGTGTGTGTGAAAAAATATTACAAATGTGATATTGTACTGGAATAAGGTGCATAAATTATTAAATAAAGCCATTTGTATTCATTCAGTTGCACGAAGGTTGCTGATGGCTTGCGCCATCTATCGGAATAAATATCAACTTTTCTCGTTGACTTCTAATTATTCCAGAATTGGCTAATTACTCATTTTTGATTAATCAAGAAAAGCTAACCACGTACGCGTTTCGGGCTGCTGATTCTCATCAGCGTGGTGCAAGCTGTACCTCAACGACCAACTGAAATATCTTTATTCACAGGGCTGCTAACCAAAATAAAATCATTTTGAGCCCCAATGGACGCATAAAGCGGAATATATACAAACCACTATGACCAGGCTGGGGAGGCTAGGGACAGGATCTCCTTCAGGGAAGAGGCAGGTTAGGCCGGATTAGGTCCGCGGATGTCAGGAGGCAGAAAGAAGGCGTGAGGACTAGAACTTTGCAGCTCTAGCTCTGGCAGTTGGGCAAGACATTGATCTTGTCTCGTGGTCGGCAGAGAGGTCCTTGGCTGAGCAGTTGGAAAACTTGGCCGTGCGCGGGTTGGAGATAGTTGGACAGCTTCGGCCTTGGTGGTCACCAGAAGCGCAATGGAAGCAGGTGACCGTAGCCTTGGTGCACCTATCGGCGTTGTGGCCGTAGCCACAGCAGTGGTAGCAGACGCGGACAGACTTCTCGTAGTTCAGGATTACTTGGTCCACAATGATCCTGCCGCGTCTTCCAATGGCCTTGTAGGAAGCCAAGTCCAGCTCGATGAAGGCCGTGCAGGTGCCATTTCTCGTCGGAGATCTATGTGCCACTCGGACAGACTTGTCTCCAGGAAGCTGGCTGAGCGCCTTGAGAGGGTTCTCATCCCCGGTTTCCCGCCTCCACATTGAAGAGGCAGATTCTTTGGAGGAATTGCCTCAGTTCCCGGACTTTCAGGCCTTGGAGCTTGTTGTCCAGGGCAGAGCTGACGGCAGGACCTCAACGATGTCCTTCAGGCATTTTGAAAAATCATGAAACGGGTAATTAAGGCCAAAATTGCGTGAGACCGCGACACAATGTGAAAAAATAATACAAATGTGATATTGTACTGGGATAAGGTGCATAAATTATGAAAAAGGCATCTCCTTATCGTGCAACTGAAAGTTGATGATGGCTTGCGACATCTATCGGAATAAATATCAACTATTCTCGTTGACTTCTAATTATTCCAGAGAGAGAGAGAATTGGCCAATTGATTAATCAAGAATAGGTAATTGGCCAATTCTGGAATAATGCGGTGCATAAATTATGAAAAAGCATCTCCTTATTGTGCAACTGAAAGTTGCTGATGGTTTGCGCTATCTATCGGAATAAATATCAACTATTCTCGTTGACTTCTAATTATTCCAGAATTGGCCAATAACCTATTCTTGATTAATCAATTGGCCAATTCTCTCTCTCTCTCTCTCTCTCTGGAATAATTAGAAGTCAACGAGAATAGTTGATATTTATTCCGATAGATGTCGCAAGCCATCATCAACTTTCAGTTGCACGATAAGGAGATGCCTTTTTCATAATTTATGCACCCTATCTCAGTACAATATCACATTTGTACTAATTTTTCACATTGGGTCGCGGTCTCACGCAATTCTGGTCTTAAATACCCGTTTCATGATTTTTCAAGATGCCTGAAGGACCAGTTTTTTTTTTTTTTTTTGTGTCGATGAGGTACAGCTTGCACCACGATGATGATGGCCAACAGCCTGACACGCGTATGTGGTTAGCTTTTCTTGATTAATCCAGAATGGGTAATTGGACAATTCTGGAATAATTAGAAGTCAACGAGAATAGTTGATATTTATTCAGATAGATGGCGCAAGCCATCAGTACCTTTCAGTTGCACGATAATAAGATGCCTTTAACATAATATATATATATTTAAAAATGAAAAAGGCATATCTTGACCAGGAACACATGTGCTTTTCAGAAGGCAGAGCGCCATCTGGTGGAACAGAAATCAACTAAACATTGATTTAGCCTGTTCCCTGATATTTGGTCAACCCAATTTCTTAATAAATCAAGAAAAGCCATCCACGAACGCGTTTCGCGTTATTATTTTTTTTTTCATTTTTTTTCATGTGTTAGGCGTATTTACGCAAGTTTGGCCTTAAATTCCCATTTCTTGGTTTCTCAAGAAGCCTCTGGACCAAAAGAGCTTGGGAATCTCCACACAAAAAACGAAGACACAGTTGCACTAAGAAAGTTCCGTGAACAGATAAAAGTTGAGCTAGGAGCGAAAGATGGAGATAGAAGAGTTCTTACTGGTCTACATGGTGGATGAGGTGGACCTTGGTGACAACCGACGTCCTGACAGTTTCCTATATATCTTTATACTTTGTTGTGGGAATTCTAAATCTATCTCGATTTTAGACGTTTTTGACCTTTTGCTTTAGCTCAACTCTTAATCTATTACAGAGTTTTATTTATTTATCCTCAGTCTGTACAAAGTAAATTACATATGATGATGTAATGACACATGTCAATCATGCGTATAATCATTTACAGATGTATTTCTATTATACAACATGAAAATCTTGTTATAAGTTATATACAAAATGGGGTTGTTGGTTTAAATTACCATATATATATATATATATATAATTTACACAATCAAAAATATCTTTATTGAAGACCTGATAGATAAAATATTTATCAACACAAAAAAAAAATTATCGCACAGACGCATGCATTCCCTTTTTTTCAAATTTACAAACTCAGGTATATCAAAACAATCTCTAGCTTCAGTTATGATCGTATTGAAAAAATATCAGTGAATCTTAAATTGAGTTTTGTTTTAAATTAGGAAAATACAGCTTCCGAATTGCTTCAAATGCTGAAGCCGGCTTTTAAAGAATATGTCCTATCATATTCAAGGACATTTGAATGTTTTGTGCGTTTTAAAGCTGGTTAAATATTCTTCAAGGATGACTTTTATCAAAAATATCCCCGACAATACTCTCAACATCAAGTCATCGATCAAAAACACAAATAAATTTATTTTAGAACAGGCCAAATATCATAAAGAATGATCGGCATCTTACACGATCCTCAGCTAAATTAATTCCCCATTCTTAACGAATGAGCAGAAAGTGCAGAGCGAAAAAAAAAATAATAAATATATTAAAAAGGCCGAAATGTTGGATTCTATCCCCAATATTTGTGAGAAAAAATTCCATACAGAAAAGAGTGTTTACAAAAATATAATTTTATTAATTCGATCTTTTGGAATTTGGAGCCCTTTTACAGGAGTAAGGTTAATTATAACGCCGCCTTTTTATCTTATAATATTGTTATCACGGGAGATGTCAAATGGGTGGTGGGGAAATCGAGCCATTTGCTGGATAACCAATAATCAAGAGAGTTAGGACGATCAAATCGTAGCTTAAGTGTCTCATTATCACTTCTTTGTTGTAAATGGATCGGTACACTATGAATTCGTGCCCGAGGGTCAGACCATTAATCAAGATTACTGCCTCTTGATGTATTGCGACATTTAAGGGAGGCTTATGTCAGAAACGACCCTAAAATGGCATCCGAGAATTGTCTTTTGTATAATGGCAACTCATGGCCAAATAGTCCGCCACCCTAGAACTCTAATAGATAACTAAACTCACGCTTTACTGCCATGGCCACCCTATTCTTCTGACCTTGTTTCCAACGACTTTACCCTAAAATGTAAAAATTCTTAATAAGACGCCGATTTGACTAAAAAAATGAAATAAAGGAGAATGCAAGGAATATTCCGAGAAGCCTGAAAATAAATTTTCAAATGTGTTTTGATATCTTGGAAAAAATAAGTAATATCTATAAATAGAGAATAAGGGGGATGATATTATTTATACTTTTGTATTTCTTTGACTATTCAGTATATTACTAAAATTTTTGATCATACTATGTATATCGAATGTTGCATTGAAATTTTAATATAAGTTTATATTATTAATATTAAAAAGTGGTAATACCTATATATAGCACACACACGCACACATGAAACATAATTTGTTTCAAACGGACGCGGGTAAAACGTACAAAATAAAAAGGTTTATATATCATTCTTCTTTCTGATACCAGTGCGATAAGGACTTCATGATGGGAAAATGTAGCCTATGATTGATTCAAAGAATTTAAAGTATTTACTGTGGCACTCTGGCTTAGCTTCAGATGAAGTCGTTCCTATCACGGAGAACAGACACCTTTTTTTTCTGACCCTAACATGGATTCAGTCGCAGCTTTTGATTGGTAGAACTTACTTTTAATAGTGACTCATTATTCCAACAGTCACACCTAGTATCGCCATTTTATGCATTTTTATAGTTCTTGCTCCATTACAGGCTAGCCCATCATATTCTGCTGATAATTGTTCGTCTGGTACTCTTATTGATATTTCAGAGCATTTCTGAGGAACCATACATCATCCGTCACCTGGGATCCCGCCTGATAAGGTTCAGATTTCACTAGAAAAGTTAATTCAAATTTAAAATGTTTTTATCTCCAAATTAAAAAGAAAAAATATCATTCAAATTTTGAAACGTTCATGTTAAGTTATAAGTTTTGATTACAAATTATACAAGGTAGGATCAAAAGGTTCCCGAACTTTTTCAAATTTATTATTTATTCATAATATAGTAATTTAAATATAAAATATTTCAAAATGGAGCCTTTGTTATCTACATTTTTTCCGGCGTGAAAAAATCTGTTGAAATGCTAGTTCAAAGTCAATTTTTCTAAGCTTGTTTAGCTCCACCGTCGCATTTTCAATTACTTCTGATGACGATGAAAAGCGCCTCTCTTTTAACGTCACTTTAAGGTTTGGAAAGAAGAAGAAATCACATGGGGCGATATCAGGAGAGTAAGGAGGATGCGGCAAGATAGATACAGAGTGTTTGGCTAAATAGTCTTGAACAATAATGGCTCTATGAGCAGGGGCATTATCATGTAGTAATTTCCAATGTTTTGATTTAAAGAGTTGGTTTCTTTTTCTTCTTATCAAATCACGAAGGCGCACAAGTATTTCTTTGTATGCCTGTTTATTAATAGTAACCCCCTCTTTAATAATTTCATAATAGAAAAGTTCTTGATATTCGAAAAACACTACAAGCATTACTTTTCCTTTGGACTTGTCAAGACGAACTTTTTTCTTCCTAGGAGAACTTGGTTTGTGCCATTCGAGTGATGGTTTTTTGGTTTGTGGATCAATGAGAAAGCACCATGTTTCATCACTAGTAATTATTGTTTTTAAAAAATCAGAATCATTATTTGCAGTTTCAATTAAATCTTTGCAGATTGATAATCTGGTTTCTCTTTGTTGATCTCTTAAATTTCGTGGGACAAAATAACCACAATGTTTTTTGATGTTTAAATGTTCACCAGTAAATTTTGGCAACTACCATACGGAATTTTGCCAAGTATTTGTGATATATTATCAATACTAATTTTTCTATCAGCAACAATTAAATCACGTACCTGTCGAATATTGCGATCCGTTGTTGACGTCAATGGCCGACCTGACCTTGAAACATCTGCGTTTATACCAGAAACAAACTTGCGTTCGTGACAATTTTTCATCTTCATAAGCTTCATTCATTAAGGCCAATGTCTCTGTAAAAGACCTTTTTAATTTTACACAAAATTTAATATTTGCCCTCTGCTCAAATGATGACATTGCAGAAACATACGCGAGCTAAATACTTGCAAAAAAAAAATGTGCCTAAAATGAAAACCATGCATGCGCATTTACTGGCGTTGCTAAATTATAGTTTAAGCTTTGCTCTTTACGGTGAAATTGATTTTACATTTTTAAAAGTTGTTTTATATTTATTTTTAAAAGTTCGGGAACTTTTTGATCCTACCGTGTATTTGTAAATTTAAAGAGTTGATAACGAGGGTTTAAATGTTATATGTTAAAATATAAATTTGAAAATCTTTTGAAAATATAGTTTTATAAAGATAAATATTTATAAAAAAAATAGTAATTTCGTTTATTTTATTAAGTCGGAACATTTACACACATACACACATATGCCGATCTAATTATTATTTTAAAATAAATGGTAAATTTTTGTATTTTATAAATTTAAAAATATATATCAAATTTCCGAATATATATATACTAGACGAATGACCCGGCTTCGCCCGAGAATTCCCCCGGGTGCAATTTCCTCCATACTGAAAGTAAAATAGTAGAAGTGCCATAGAATAGCAATACAGAAGTAACACATAAACCACAGGCAAAAAGTGTGTGTGATGGCAAAAAATTGTATTATGTTAGTGTTTAGGTATTTGATTTAAATATATTTTTTGTAATCCATGTAGTTGTTTCAAAATCAATATAAATTTCTATTCATTTAGAAATTGTGAAAAACTAAATTGTGAAATGAAAAGAAACTCATTGTGAAGAAATATTTTGTAATTTTAAAAATTAATATAGTTTAAATAGATGGCAGCTTTTCCACCTAACCCCCCGAGGTACCCGCTCCAGCGCATTAACCCTTGACATTGCCTGATTTGAGTGAGTAACTGCGATGGATCTTGACTGCGATTATCATCTTCTGAGTAAAAATAAGAAAAAATAGATTTATAAAAAAATTAATCCAAAATACTGGCATGTAAATACTTTTTTGTAAAAAATAAAAAAGCCCATTAGAAATTAGGCAAACACATGTGTTTTCTAATGACTGCGACTGCATTTTAAACAATTTTTAAAAAATAGAGATAAAAAACACAAAAGCCAGAACAAAAATTAATAAAAAATACGAAAGCCATTAATTACATACAGTAACGCTAATTTTGTAAAGTTTTTTTAAAAATTGCATTGGGCGCACTTACCATAACATAGTAATTTGAATTTCTCTCTCAATAATCAATACTTTTGAAGAAAAAAGTAACACTCGTATAAAAAGATATTTGAAAAGAAAGTACGCAAGCAACTTGGAAAAAAATGCAGAACGCTCATTGATTGCTTAATTGGCCTGGTGTTGTTACTTCAGCTCGTATTTACTCCGCGAAAAAAAGTTCTTCAAATGAAAAAAATAAATAGCCAAAAATACTAATCAAAATGTAGCCGAAATTTTTCTCAGATTTATTAAAAGTGACATGCAAAATTTGATACCAATTGGTTCAGTAATTTTTGAGTTTATAGCGAAAATGACAACAGACATTGACTTTTATATATAAAATAAAGCCGATTACAGCATTTACCTATTCATGGACTTGCATTTTTATATTTGATATATAATTTTATTTTAAAATATATGTTTATAAACATGTGTGCATGAATGAATAGCCAAGCCAAACAAAACCAATTATGAATCATCTGAAAGCTACCGTCCGATATCTTTATTATCAAAATTTTCAAATAATCTTGAATAAATTCTCAAAAACAAAATATTTGAATTTCATATTCATAACAATCTGTTAAGCCCGAGACAACATCGATTTATCAAGTCTAAGTCAACTATCACTGCTTTGAATACTAGAATCGAGGTAAAAACTGGAGCATAAACAAAAATAATTGTCTGTACTAGTTACAATAGATATCTCAGGGTCTTTTGACAATGCATGGTGGCCAGCGTTCATCAAAAGAATAGACTTAGATAATTTACCAGAAAAATAATTAAAATTCTACAATCATATTTAAACTCCAGGATCACAGCTTTCAATTATGACAATTTAACAACTTTAAAGCCAATTACAAAGGGATGTCCTCAGGGTGGTCCGCTTTCTCCACTTCTATGGACAATTTTGTCAAATGATTTGTGAGTTGATCTGCTATGCGGAGGATATATAAGTAATATGCTGGAATAAATATCTAACATCACTAAAATAGTAATTGAAAAATCATTAAATACTATCGAGCTATGGCATATTAAGAATAAGTTGGAAATCAGTTCTATAAAAAATAACATTTTATATTTACATAATAAAGTTAAATTTAAAAAAATAAATAATTTCACCAGTAAAAAAATAAAGATTTTAGGAATAATATTTCCGAATCATAGAAGAAAAAATAAATTGAATTTTTCTTTTCATATAGAGGAAATAGTGAGCATAACTCAAAGAATAAAAGTTTTTCTATTTTCTCTTTGCAGCAAATCTAGGGGTTTGAGTTCCCAAAAAAGAATTCTATTTTATAAATCAATATTTAGACTAATTTTAACATACCGTCCTGAGATAGGGCTCAAATTGTTAGATAAAAAAATCAATACAAAATTAAAATTCAATACAATATCAGATCTTACTATGGAGTATACAAGCTTACAAGACGACTTCGTACAATTGTGTTCATTGTTTGGCCAAAAATCCTCTGATAACAGATTATATCGAATTGAAAATGTGAAATAAAACTTGACTAATTTATCGTTCGAGGAAAAGCAAAAAAAAAACAATATTGATATTATTTATTTAATAAAATCTTATTTGGATGTATGAATGTCGTTGCTACTGAATGATACAAACTAGACATTTACAAGTTTTTTCAACCAAGGTATTTCTAATTATTTTCGCCCAAATTTCTTCAACACAATTTGTAATTAATCATGGTAATTTAAAGAATTTTCTGGAAATAATTCGTGCAGTGGAAGATGCAAGCTGTTTTTGTGAATGTAACGTTCAGGAATCCACTCATCTTTTACTCAAGTACCCCCCGCATTTCAAGGCTAAAAACATAGTAACGGTATTATGCGTACTGATCCAAGAGAACTGATATCTAGCAGAGTTTCATATATACATTTTTATATATCTTCTTATATATAATAAAAGTCAATGTCTGTAGTCTGTTTCGCGATAAACTCAAAAACAACTTAACCAATTGGTACCAAATTTTGCATGTCGCTTTTTATAAACCTGAGGAATATTTTCGGCTACATTTTGATTAGTATTTTTGGCTATTTAATTTTTTCATTTGAATAACTTTTTTACGCGGAGTAAATACGAGGCGAAGTAACAACACCAGGCCAATTAAGCGACCAATGAGCGTTCTGCATTTTTTCCAAGTTTCTAGCGTACCTTTTTTGAAATATATTTTTATACGAGTGTTACTTCTGTATTGCTATTCTATGTCACTTTTAATATTTATTATTGATGTACTTTCAGTATAAGGAAATTGCACTCGGGGAATTCTCGGGTGAATCCAGGTCATTCGTTTAGTATATATTTCATATATTGCATATATAAAGTTTCATGTAAATTCAATTGATTTTGTAAATATATATTAGACATTTTAAATAATATTAAGTGTTAAATATAATCGATTGTATAATATGTGCTGTATATGATGGCTTATGTGTTTTTGATTTGGGTTTAAATTAAAATTATATATATGTAATATTGTTGCAAATGCCGACGTATGGATAAACTGGCAGTCGTGTACGTGAGGCGAGTGTTGATGTTCTTCCCACAACAAGAAGCAGAGGCAGGGCTAGATGTTAGCACAGAGAGTGATCGGGGACAGCCCACGGGACAGAGGTAGAGGCCAATACATAAACTTGGATTCTTATCACCGAGACATGGAGTGCCAGACTGAAGCGGACTGCCGAGAAACCCACCCTAGAACCATCTGCGGACACTGCTAAAAACATGTCCTGTTTACAGGGGTCGTCTATAAAATGTCCTTGAAATATAGATGGAAATTTTGCCGGAAGGAAATTGATCTAAAGAGACAAGGGTCGCCTCTCCCGTCAAAATATACGTCTAAAACTAGACGCCATCAATAAACATTTCCATCTATATTTCAGCCATAGATATGGCCCAGCCACTTTGCCAGCTAAACACCTCTTTGGCAGATTGTCAAGATTCCATTAGATCCCGTGTGGATCTCATGGAATAAAGTCCGCCCTAGACTGACGAGGGCCATTAGCCCGAAACCATGGTCTCTTGGTGGACGCTTTTCAGTTTGCCAAATCTGGTGTTGTGGCTTTGTCACCGACCCGAGGCCGCTAGTTGCGGCGACGGTCAATAGATGGCGTCTGGTTTTAGACGTCTATTTTGACGGGAGAGGCGACCCTAGTCTCTTTAGATCAATTTCCCCGGGCAAATTTTCCATATATATATATGCTTGTTAGTATAGATTTCAAAAATAATATATGTTGTAATGTAGTTGTTGTATCTTGTTGGATGAATGTAGTGTGCATGTTGGTTGCAGTCGTGGTGGCCACAATGTTTAGAGTGGGTTCATGCCTGGAATTGGGGTTGCACAAAAGGACGAGACATGTTGAATGTCACCACAGAGATGGCGAGAGAGTAAGTTAAGCCGACACCAGTCAAGGTAGATCTGTTGAGAGAGGTCTTTCAATCATCGTTTCTCAAAGCGGACTAAACTGTGTGAGTAAGAAGGAAGCACACTTCGAAATTTTATTTCTGTCACCTTGGCAATTACACTATAAATATACAACGCATAGGGACATAAATGTCACATTTGAACTATTTTTTCACATTGTGTCGCGGTCTCACGCAATTCTGGCCTTAACTACCCGTTTCATGATTTTTCAGGATGCCTGAAGGACCAGTTTTTTGGTCGTTGAGGTACAGCTTGCACCACGCTAATGAGGGCCAACAGCCCGAAACGCGTCCGTGGTTAGCTTTTCTTGATTAATCAAGAATAGGTATTTGGCCAATTCTGGAATAATTAAAAATAAACGAGAATAGTTGATATTTATATAGATAGATGGCGCAACCCATCAGCAACTTTCAGTTGCACGAAAAGGAGATGCCTTTTTCATAATATATATATATATATTCTGAATATAGAGCAATCCATAATGCATTTATATTTTAAAAATAAGGCCTATTTTGGATTTAAATACGATTATTTATTTACCGATATTTCGATGGATCAATCTTCCATCTTTTACGAGGTGTTTTGCAATGAAGCACGCAGCAGGTCGCGCGCCCCAGGTGAGCCACTAGACGTCTTCTAAGCTTATTGGGCGATAAACCATCTAATATATACATTCTAAACAGAGTAAATATAATAAAAATAAAAAGTGATATATGTAAATGACTATTGAAAATTAAGAGATATCAAATTAATTAAAGAAAAAAGTGATATATGTAAATGACTAATGAAAATTAAGAGATATCGAATTAATTAATAATCAATAATCAAAATAAAAAGTGATATATGTAAATGACTATTGAAAATTAAGAGATATCAAATTAATTAAAGAAAAAAGTGATATATGTAAATGACTAATGAAAATTAAGAGATATCGAATTAATTAAATAAATAAAATATCATAAAATTGAAATAACTGTGAAATAAATATACAAATAATAGTAATAGATATCCGATTAAAAATGGAATAAAATAACCATGTAAATAGCATAATCATCTAAGAGGTTCTAAACTGAGTGTATACATCTGGCAAATCAATCTTTCTATTGATTGTATATTTTTATTTTCTAATGAGCTCCAGCTTTCTAAAAATAAACGGCAATGTTTTCCTTTGATGTTTTGATGTATTATAGATGTGTGATCGAAATCTGGAGTGTGACTATTGTTGAATGCATGATCTACCAGTAGAGATGTCGGGTTATGGCGCTTTAGTGCGGATTTGTGTTGGTTAATTCTTTCAGATAAAGGTTTCTCCTATGTATATTGCCTGGCAGGATACATAGGAGAAACCAGCAAACTCTTAATTTTCATTAGTCATTTACATATATCACTTTTTTCTTTAATTAATTTGATATCTCTTAATTTTCAATAGTCATTTACATATATCACTTTTTATTTTGATTATATTTACTCTGTTTAGAATGTATATATTAGATGGTATATCGCCCAATAAGCTTAGAAGACGTCT
>CP092866.1:85263710-85338433 GCA_030710605.1 Cordylochernes scorpioides | reverse complement strand
AAAACCCACTAGCTCCTTATTATAAGATCAATGAGGAATTAAGTTTAGTTTGATTGTTTTCAATGGCGTGAAAGAGTGGTAATTCCCCAAAAATTAAGATATTCAATTTTAAATGACTTGCATGAAATACACATGGGGATTGTTAAAATGAAGATGATTCCCAGACGGTATTTTCTGGTGGCCAGGCATAGACAGTAACATCGAGGAGTTAACTAGAGAATGTAGAGTATGCCAAGAATCGGCAAGCATGCCCCCGGCTACCATCTCGGAATGGACTTGGCCCGAAAAACCGTGGCATCGACTTCATCTTGATCTAGCGGGTCCGTTCATGGGAAAAATGTTTTTGGTTCTCGCGGACGCATACTCAAAGTGGATAGAAATTTTTGTCATCAAAGATATTACCAGAAAAACGATTATAAGTCATCTTAGAGAAATTCTCGCCAGAATTGGATTGCCCTAATATTTTGTTACAGATAACGGAAGACAGTTTGTTTCCGGTGAATTCGAGCAATTTACCAAAATGAATGGTATACGGCACACTAAGACCAGTCCGTATGATCCTAGTACAAATGGTTTAGCTGAGAGATATGTAAGAGAGTTTAAAAACCTTTTGAGAAAGAATAATGGGAAGGATGATTTAGAGACGAATCTACAAAGTTTCCTATTTGCTCATAGAGCATTCCCCCAAACTGTAATAAAGGATTTCCCCGGCGGAACTGCTAATAAAGAGAAGATTAAGATCAAGATTCTCGAATTTAATACCAAGATGAGAAATCCGCGAGAGGTATTTCATGAGGCCGTAAGAAGGCAGGAGCAGTTTACTACAGGTTGCGAGGTTTATTTCCGCAACTATGCAACTGGACCTAAACGGTAAAATTTTGGAATTATTGAGATACCGTCACTACCTTATAAGTTGCGAGGGCGTCGTGTATAAGAGGCATATCAATCAATTGCGACCTGTGAGAAAGAAACAAGTGGAGACAAGAAATTTGATACTTCCTCGAACATCAGGAGAGAAGCCTGTAGGTGGAATTCAGAAATAAAGTGAAGAGGAGTGTAATTGCCAAAGTGACAGAAATAAAATTTCGAAGTGTGCTTCCTTCTTACTCACACAGTTTAGTCCGCTTTGAGAAACGATGATTGAAAGACCTCTCTCAACAGATCTGCCTTGACTGGTGTCGGCTTAACTTACTCTCTCGCCATCTCTGTGGTGACATTCAACATGTCTCGTCCTTTTGTGCAACCCCAATTCCAGGCATGAACCCACTCTAAACATTGTGGCCACCACGACTGCAACCAACATGCACACTACATTCATCCAACAAGATACAACAACTACATTACAACATATATTATTTTTGAAATCTATACTAACAATCATATATATATATGGAAATTTTGCCCGGGGAAATTGATCTAAAGAGACTAGGGTCGCCTCTCCCGTCAAAATAGACGTCTAAAACCAGACGCCATCTATTGACCGTCGCCGCAACTAGCGGCCTCGGGTCGGTGACAAAGCCACAACACCAGATTTGGCAAACTGAAAAGCGTCCACCAAGAGACCATGGTTTCGGGCTAATGGCCCTCGTCAGTCTAGGGCGGACTTTATTCCATGAGATCCACACGGGATCTAATGGAATCTTGACAATCTGCCAAAGAGGTGTTTAGCTGGCAAAGTGGCTGGGCCATATCTATGGCTGAAATATAGATGGAAATGTCTATTGATGGCGTCTGGTTTTAGACGTATATTTTGACGGGAGAGGCGACCCTTGTCTCTTTAGATCAATTTCCTTCCGGCAAAATTTCCATCTATATTTCAAGGACATTTTATAGACGACCCCTGTAAACAGGACATGTTTTTAGCAGTGTCCGCAGATGGTTCTAGGGTGGGTTTCTCGGCAGTCCGCTTCAGTCTGGCACTCCATGTCTCGGTGATAAGAATCCAAGTTTATGTCTTGGCCTCTACCTCTGTCCCGTGGGCTGTCCCCGATCACTCTCTGTGCTAACATCTAGCCCTGCCTCTGCTTCTTGTTGTGGGAAGAACATCAACACTCGCCTCACGTACACGACTGCAGGTTTATCCATACGTCGGCATTTGCAACAATATTACATATATATAATTTTAATTTAAACCCAAATCAAAAACACATAAGCCATCATATACAGCACATATTATACAATCGATTATATTTAACACTTAATATTATTTAAAATGTCTAATATATATTTACAAAATCTATTGAATTTACATGAAACTTTATATATGCAATATATGAAATATATACTAAACGAATGACCTGGATTCACCCGAGAATTCCCCGAGTGCAATTTCCTTATACTGAAAGTACATCAATAATAAATAGTAAAAGTGACATAGAATAGCAATACAGAAGTAACACTCGTATAAAAATATATTTCAAAAAAGGTACGCTAGAAACTTGGAAAAAATGCAGAACGCTCATTGGTCGCTTAATTGGCCTGGTGTTGTTACTTCGCCTCGTATTTACTCCGCGTAAAAAAGTTATTCAAATGAAAAAAATAAATAGCCAAAAATACTAATCAAAATGTAGCCGAAAATATTCCTCAGGTTTATAAAAAGCGACATGCAAAATTTGGTACCAATTGGTTAAGTTGTTTTTGAGTTTATCGCGAAACAGACTACAGACATTGACTTTTATTATATATAAGAAGATATATAAAAATGTATATATGAAACTCTGCTAGATATCAGTTCTCTTGGATCAGTACGCATAATACCGTTACTATGTTTTTAGCCTTGAAATGCGGGGGGTACTTGAGTAAAAGATGAGTGGAATCCTGAACGTTACATCCACAAAAACAGCTTGCATCTTCCACTGCACGAATTATTTCCAGAAAATTCTTTAAATTACCATGATTGATTACAAATTGTGTTTAAGAAATTTGGGCGAAAATAATTAGAAATACCTTGGTTGAAAAAACTTGTAAATGTCTAGTTTGTATCATTCAGTAGCAACGACATTCATACATCCAAATAAGATTTTATTAAATAAATAATATCAATATTGTTTTTTTTGCTTTTCCTCGAACGATAAATTAGTCAAGTTTTATTTCACATTTTCAATTCGATATAATCTGTTATCAGAGGATTTTTGGCCAAACAATGAACACAATTGTACGAAGTCGTCTTGTAAGCTTGTATACTCCATAGTAAGATCTGATATTGTATTGAATTTTAATTTTGTATTGATTTTTTTATCTAACAATTTGAGCCCTATATATCTCAGGACGGTATGTTAAAATTAGTCTAAATATTGATTTATAAAATAGAATTCTTTTTTGGGAACTCAAACCCCTAGATTTGCTGCAAAGAGAAAATAGAAAACCTTTATTCTTTGAGTTATGCTCACTATTTCCTCTATATATGAAAAGAAAAATTCAATTTATTTTTTCTTCTATGATTCGGAAATATTATTCCTAAAATCTTTATTTTTTTACTGGTGAAATTATTTATTTTTTTAAATTTAACTTTATTATGTAAATATAAAATGTTATTTTTTATAGAACTGATTTCCAACTTATTCTTAATATGCCATAGCTCGATAGTATTTAATGATTTTTCAATTACTATTTTTAGTGATGTTAGATATTTATTCCAGCATATTACTTATATATCCTCCGCATAGCAGATCAACTCACAAATCATTTGACAAAATTGTCCATAGAAGTGGAGAAAGCGGACCACCCTGAGGACATCCCTTTGTAATTGGCTTTAAAGTTGTTAAATTGTCATAATTGAAAGCTGTGATCCTGGAGTTTAAATATGATTGTAGAATTTTAATTATTTTTCTGGTAAATTATCTAAGTCTATTCTTTTGATGAACGCTGGCCACCATGCATTGTCAAAAGACCCTGAGATATCTATTGTAACTAGTACAGACAATTATTTTTGTTTATGCTCCAGTTTTTACCTCGATTCTAGTATTCAAAGCAGTGATAGTTGACTTAGACTTGATAAATCGATGTTGTCTCGGGCTTAACAGATTGTTATGAATATGAAATTCAAATATTTTGTTTTTGAGAATTTATTCAAGATTATTTGAAAATTTTGATAATAAAGATATCGGACGGTAGCTTTCAGCTGATTCATAATTGGTTTTGTTTGGCTTGGCTATTCATTCATGCACACATGTTTATAAACATATATTTTAAAATAAAATTATATATCAAATATAAAAATGCAAGTCCATGAATAGGTAAATGCTGTAATCGGCTTTATTTTATATATAAAAGTCAATGTCTGTTGTCTTTTTCGCGATAAACTCAAAAATTACTGAACCAATTGGTATCAAATTTTGCATGTCACTTTTTATAAATCTGAGAAAAATTTCGGCTACATTTTGATTAGTATTTTTGGCTATTTATTTTTTTCATTTGAAGAACTTTTTTTCGCGGAGTAAATACGAGCTGAAGTAACAACACCAGGCCAATTAAGCAATCAATGAGCGTTCTGCATTTTTTTCCAAGTTGCTTGCGTACTTTCTTTTCGAATATCTTTTTATACGAGTGTTACTTTTTTCTTCAAAAGTATTGATTATTGAGAGAGAAATTCAAATTACTATGTTATGGTAAGTGCGCCCAATGCAATTTTTAAAAAAACTTTACAAAATTAGCGTTACTGTATGTAATTAATGGCTTTCGTATTTTTTATTAATTTTTGTTCTAGCTTTTGTGTTTTTTATCTCTATTTTTTAAAAATTGTTTAAAATGCAGTCGCAGTCATTAGAAAACACATGTGTTTGCCTAATTTCTAATGGGCTTTTTTATTTTTTACAAAAAAGTATTTACATGCCAGTATTTTGGATTAATTTTTTTATAAATCTATTTTTTCTTATTTTTACTCAGAAGATGATAATCGCAGTCAAGATCCATCGCAGTTACTCACTCAAATCAGGCAATGTCAAGGGTTAATGCGCTGGAGCGGGTACCTCGGGGGGTTAGGTGGAAAAGCTGCCATCTATTTAAACTATATTAATTTTTAAAATTACAAAATATTTCTTCACAATGAGTTTCTTTTCATTTCACAATTTAGTTTTTCACAATTTCTAAATGAATAGAAATTTATATTGATTTTGAAACAACTACATGGATTACAAAAAATATATTTAAATCAAATACCTAAACACTAACATAATACAATTTTTTGCCATCACACACACTTTTTGCCTGTGGTTTATGTGTTACTTCTGTATTGCTATTCTATGGCACTTCTACTATTTTACTTTCAGTATGGAGGAAATTGCACCCGGGGGAATTCTCGGGCGAAGCCGGGTCATTCGTCTAGTATATATATATTCGGAAATTTGATATATTTTTTTTAATTTATAAAATACAAAAATTTACCATTTATTTTAAAATAATAATTAGATCGGCATATGTGTGTATGTGTGTAAATGTTCCGACTTAATAAAATAAACGAAATTACTAACTTTTTTTTTTATAAATATTTATCTTTATAAAACTATATTTTTAAAAGATTTTCAAATTTTTATATTTTAACATATAACATTTAAACCCTCGTTATCAACTCTTTAAATTTACAAATACACGGTAGGATCAAAAAGTTCCCGAACTTTTAAAAATAAATATAAAACAACTTTTAAAAATGTAAAATCAATTTCACCCTAAAGAGCAAAGCTTAAACTATAATTTAGCAACGCCAGTAAATGCGCATGCATGGTTTTCATTTTAGGCACATTTTTTTTTTTGCAAGTATTTAGCTCGCGTATGTTTCTGCAATGTCATCATTTGAGCAAAGGGCAAATATTAAATTTTGTGTAAAATTAAAAAGGTCTTTTACAGAGACATTGGCCTTAATGAATGAAGCTTATGAAGATGAAAAATTGTCACGAACGCAAGTTTGTTTCTGGTATAAACGCAGATGATTCAAGGTCAGGTCGGCCATTGACGTCAACAACGGATCGCAATATTCGACAGGTACGTGATTTAATTGTTGCTGATAGAAAAATTAGTATTGATAATATATCACAAATACTTGCCAAAATTCCGTATGGTAGTTGCCAAAAATTACTGGTGAACATTTAAACATCAAAAAACATTGTGGTTATTTTGTCCCACGAAATTTAAGAGATCAACAAAGAGAAACCAGATTATCAATCTGCAAAGATTTAATTGAAACTGCAAATAATGATTCTGATTTTTTAAAAACAATAATTACTGGTTATGAAACATGGTGCTTTCTCATTGATCCACAAACCAAAAAACCATCACTCGAATGGCACAAACCAAGTTCTCCTAGGAAGAAAAAAGTTCGTCTTGACAAGTCCAAAGGAAAAGTAATGCTTGTAGTGTTTTTCGAATATCAAGAACTTTTCTATTATGAAATTATTAAAGAGGGGGTTACTATTAATAAACAGGCAGACAAAGAAATACTTGTGCGCCTTCGTGATTTGATAAGAAGAAAAAGAAACCAACTCTTTAAATCAAAACATTGGAAATTACTACATGATAATGCCCCTGCTCATAGAGCCATTATTGTTCAAGACTATTTAGCCAAACACTCTGTATCTATCTTGCCGCATCCTCCTTACTCTCCTGATATCGCCCCATGTGATTTCTTCTTCTTTCCAAACCTTAAAGTGACGTTAAAAGAGAGGCGCTTTTCATCGTCATCAGAAGTAATTGAAAATGCGACGGTGGAGCTAAACAAGCTTAGAAAAATTGACTTTGAACTAGCATTTCAACAGATTTTTTCACGCCGGAAAAAAATGTAGATAACAAAGGCTCCATTTTGAAATATTTTATATTTAAATTACTATATTATGAATAAATAATAAATTTTAAAAAGTTCGGGAACCTTTTGATCCTACCTTGTATAATTTGTAATCAAAACTTATAACTTAACATGAACGTTTCAAAATTTGAATGATATTTTTTCTTTTTAATTTGGAGATAAAAACATTTTAAATTTGAATTAACTTTTCTAGTGAAATCTGAACCTTATCAGGCGGGATCCCAGGTGACGGATGATGTATGGTTCTTCAGAAATGCTCTGAAATATCAATAAGAGTACCAGACGAACAATTATCAGCAGAATATGATGGGCTAGCCTGTAATGGAGCAAGAACTATAAAAATGCATAAAATGGCGATACTAGGTGTGACTGTTGGAATAATGAGTCACTATTAAAAGTAAGTTCTACCAATCAAAAGCTGCGACTGAATCCATGTTAGGGTCAGAACAAAAGGTGTCTGTTCTCCGTGATAGGAACGACTTCATCTGAAGCTAAGCCAGAGTGCCACAGTAAATACTTTAAATTCTTTGAATCAATCATAGGCTACATTTTCCCATCATGAAGTCCTTATCGCACTGGTATCAGAAAGAAGAATGATATATAAACCTTTTTATTTCGTACGTTTTACCCGCGTCCGTTTGAAACAAATTATGTTTCATGTGTGCGTGTGTGTGCTATATATAGGTATTACCACTTTTTAATATTAATAATATAAACTTATATTAAAATTTCAATGCAACATTCGATATACATAGTATGATCAAAAATTTTAGTAATATACTGAATAGTCAAATAAATACAAAAGTATAAATAATATCATCCCCCTTATTCTCTATTTATAGATATTACTTATTTTTTCCAAGATATCAAAACACATTTGAAAATTTATTTTCAGACTTCTCGGAATATTCCTTGCATTCTCCTTTATTTCATTTTTTTAGTCAAATCGGCGTCTTATTAAGAATTTTTACATTTTAGGGTAAAGTCGTTGGAAACAAGGTCAGAAGAATAGGGTGGCCATGGCAGTAAAGCGTGAGTTTAGTTATCTATTAGAGTTCTAGGGTGGCGGACTATTTGGCCATGAGTTGCCATTATACAAAAGACAATTCTCGGATGCCATTTTAGGGTCGTTTCTGACATAAGCCTCCCTTAAATGTCGCAATACATCAAGAGGCAGTAATCTTGATTAATGGTCTGACCCTCGGGCACGAATTCATAGTGTACCGATCCATTTACAACAAAGAAGTGATAATGAGACACTTAAGCTACGATTTGATCGTCCTAACTCTCTTGATTATTGGTTATCCAGCAAATGGCTCGATTACCCCACCACCCATTTGACATCTCCCGTGATAACAATATTATAAGATAAAAAGGCGGCGTTATAATTAACCTTACTCCTGTAAAAGGGCTCCAAATTCCAAAAGATCGAATTAATAAAATTATATTTTTGTAAACACTCTTTTCTGTATGGAATTTTTTCTCACAAATATTGGGGATAGAATCCAACATTTCGGCCTTTTTAATATATTTATTTTTTTTTTTTCGCTCTGCACTTTCTGCTCATTCGTTAAGAATGGGGAATTAATTTAGCTGAGGATCGTGTAAGATGCCGATCATTCTTTATGATATTTGGCCTGTTCTAAAATAAATTTATTTGTGTTTTTGATCGATGACTTGATGTTGAGAGTATTGTCGGGGATATTTTTGATAAAAGTCATCCTTGAAGAATATTTAACCAGCTTTAAAACGCACAAAACATTCAAATGTCCTTGAATATGATAGGACATATTCTTTAAAAGCTGGCTTCAGCATTTGAAGCAATTCGGAAGCTGTATTTTCCTAATTTAAAACAAAACTCAATTTAAGATTCACTGATATTTTTTCAATACGATCATAACTGAAGCTAGAGATTGTTTTGATATACCTGAGTTTGTAAATTTGAAAAAAAGGGAATGCATGCGTCTGTGCGATAATTTTTTTTTGTGTTGATAAATATTTTATCTATCAGGTCTTCAATAAAGATATTTTTGATTGTGAAAATTATATATATATATATGGTAATTTAAACCAACAACCCCATTTTGTATATAACTTATAACAAGATTTTCATGTTGTATAATAGAAACACATCTGTAAATGATTATACGCATGATTGACATGTGTCATTACATCATCATATGTAATTTACTTTGTACAGACTGAGGATAAATAAATAAAACTCTGTAATAGATTAAGAGTTGAGCTAAAGCAAAAGGTCAAAAACGTCTAAAATCGAGATAGATTTAGAATTCCCACAACAAAGTATAAAGATATATAGGAAACTGTCAGGACGTCGGTTGTCACCAAGGTCCACCTCATCCACCATGTAGACCAGTAAGAACTCTTCTATCTCCATCTTTCGCTCCTAGCTCAACTTTTATCTGTTCACGGAACTTTCTTAGTGCAACTGTGTCTTCGTTTTTTGTGTGGAGATTCCCAAGCTCTTTTGGTCCAGAGGCTTCTTGAGAAACCAAGAAATGGGAATTTAAGGCCAAACTTGCGTAAATACGCCTAACACATGAAAAAAAATGAAAAAAAAAATAATAACGCGAAACGCGTTCGTGGATGGCTTTTCTTGATTTATTAAGAAATTGGGTTGACCAAATATCAGGGAACAGGCTAAATCAATGTTTAGTTGATTTCTGTTCCACCAGATGGCGCTCTGCCTTCTGAAAAGCACATGTGTTCCTGGTCAAGATATGCCTTTTTCATTTTTAAATATATATATATTATAATACAATATAACGCGGCTGATGATTGTAAAACGAAAATTAAAATTATACCGCGAATGTTTCTTTTAAAAATCGAAATTTATTTTCAAAGAGAAATAGCGACATTTCTAACTTTGAGGATGAGGTATGGAAAGGTGAAACATGAAGAGTAATGGAGAACGGAAAAATAAAAAGTGTCCAGGGTAAGCAGAAGGGTGTGGGTTCGATTCCCGCCCCTGGACACTTTTTATTTTTCCGTTCTCCATTACTCTTCATGTTTCACCTTTCCATACCTCATCCTCAAAGTTAGAAATGTCGCTATTTCTCTTTGAAAATAAATTTCGATTTTTAAAAGAAACATTCGCGGTATAATTTTAATTTTCGTTTTACAATCATCAGCCGCGTTATATTGTATTTTAAATGTTACTTTAAATATAAGTTATGAACGGAAAAATACGTCCAGGGTAGCCGAGTGGACAAGGCACCTGCTCGGTAAGCAGAAGGGTGTGGGTTCGATTCCCGCCCCTGGACACTTTTTATTTTTCCGTTCTCCATTACTCTTCATGTTTCACCTTTCCATACCTCATCCTCAAAGTTAGAAATGCCGCTATTTCTCTTTGAAAATAAATTTCGATTTTTAAAAGAAACATTCGCGGTATAATTTTAATTTTCGTTTTATATATATATTATGTTAAAGGCATCTTCTTATCGTGCAACTGAAAGGTACTGATGGCTTGCGCCATCTATCTGAATAAATATCAACTATTCTCGTTGACTTCTAATTATTCCAGAATTGTCCAATTACCCATTCTGGATTAATCAAGAAAAGCTAACCACATACGCGTGTCAGGCTGTTGGCCATCATCATCGTGGTGCAAGCTGTACCTCATCGACACAAAAAAAAAAAAAAAAAAACTGGTCCTTCAGGCATCTTGAAAAATCATGAAACGGGTATTTAAGACCAGAATTGCGTGAGACCGCGACCCAATGTGAAAAATTAGTACAAATGTGATATTGTACTGAGATAAGGTGCATAAATTATGAAAAAGGCATCTCCTTATCGTGCAACTGAAAGTTGATGATGGCTTGCGACATCTATCGGAATAAATATCAACTATTCTCGTTGACTTCTAATTATTCCAGAGAGAGAGAGAGAGAGAGAATTGGCCAATTGATTAATCAAGAATAGGTAATTGGCCAATTCTGGAATAATTAGAAGTCAACGAGAATAGTTGATATTTATTCCGATAGATAGCGCAAACCATCAGCAACTTTCAGTTGCACGATAAGGAGATGCCTTTTTCATAATTTATGCACCTTATCCCAGTACAATATCACATTTGTATTATTTTTTCACATTGTGTCGCGGTCTCACGCAATTTTGGCCTTAATTACCCGTTTCATGATTTTTCAAAATGCCTGAAGGACATCGTTGAGGTCCTGCCGTCAGCTCTGCCCTGGACAACAAGCTCCAAGGCCTGAAAGTCCGGGAACTGAGGCAATTCCTCCAAAGAATCTGCCTCTTCAATGTGGAGGCGGAAACCGGGGATGAGAACCCTCTCAAGGCGCTCAGCCAGCTTCCTGGAGACAAGTCTGTCCGAGTGGCACATAGATCTCCGACGAGAAATGGCACCTGCACGGCCTTCATCGAGCTGGACTTGGCTTCCTACAAGGCCATTGGAAGACGCGGCAGGGTCATTGTGGACCAAGTAATCCTGAACTACGAGAAGTCTGTCCGCGTCTGCTATCACTGCTGTGGCTACGGCCACAACGCCGATAGGTGCACCAAGGCTACGGTCACCTGCTTCCATTGCGCTTCTGGTGACCACCAAGGCCGAAGCTGTCCAACTATCTCCAACCCGCGCACGGCCAAGTTTTCCAACTGCTCAGCCAAGGACCTCTCTGCCGACCACGAGACAAGATCAATGTCTTGCCCAACTGCCAGAGCTAGAGCTGCAAAGTTCTAGTCCTCACGCCTTCTTTCTGCCTCCTGACATCCGCGGACCTAATCCGGCCTAACCTGCCTCTTCCCTGAAGGAGATCCTGTCCCTAGCCTCCCCAGCCTGGTCATAGTGGTTTGTATATATTCCGCTTTATGCGTCCATTGGGGCTCAAAATGATTTTATTTTGGTTAGCAGCCCTGTGAATAAAGATATTTCCGTTGGTCGTTGAGGTACAGCTTGCACCACGCTGATGAGGGTCAGCAGCCCGAAACGCGTACGTGGTTAGCTTTTCTTGATTAATCAAAAATGAGTAATTAGCCAATTCTGGAATAATTAGAAGTCAACGAGAAAAGTTGATATTTATTCCGATAGATGGCGCAAGCCATCAGCAACCTTCGTGCAACTGAATGAATACAAATGCCTTTATTTAATAATGTATGCACCTTATTCCAGTACAATATCACATTTGTAATATTTTTTCACACACACACACATATATATATACTAGCCAATTAAATGTTTTTATTCAAATACTATTGTATTTTTCTGTTGACGTTATGTGGCGCTGATTTTGTAGTTGACACACATTAAATATGTTGCAACACCTTGATAAAGGTTGGTGTTCAGCCAACCGAAATATTGGTAAAATACATGATATTTTGATCCAATATATGTCTTTTAAATTAAATATAAATATATAAATAATTACAAAAAGGCATATATTGGATAAAAATATAATTTATATACCAATATATCTTTTTTTTTCAAGGTATCACAACACATTTATGTCAACAACAAACTCAGCGCCACATAACAACAATATAATTAAGTTTAAAAATAATATTTTGCCTATATTTAATGGTTGAGGAGAAAATAAATGGATATATATATATATTAATGTGTGTGTATGAAAAAAAAAATCACAGAACAAGTTATATAAACGTTTAGTTTATTTTTGTTCCACTAGATGGCACATGTACTCGTGGTCAGGAAATGCCTTCTTTATTTTTAATATATATATATAGAGAGAGATGGAAATTTTGCTGGGAGGATATTGATCTAAAGAGACAAAGGTCGCCTCTCTCGTCAAAACTAGACGTCATCTATTGAACGTCGCCGCAACTAGCGGCCTCAGGAACAACACCAGCTTTGGCAAACTGAAAAGCGTCCACCTAGAGCCCATGGTTTCGGGCTAATGGCCCTCGTCAGTCTATGGCGGACTTTATTCCATGAGATCCACACGGGATCTAATGGAATCTTGACAATCTGCCAAAGAGGTGTTTAGCTGGCAATAAATGGCGTCTAGTTTTGACGTCTATTTTGACGGGAGAGGCGACCTTTGTCTCTTTAGATCAATATCCTCACGGCAAAATTTCCATCTATATTTTAGCCATAGATTTGGCCCAGCCTCTTTGCCAGCTAAACACCTCTTTGGCAGATTGTCAAGATTTCATTAGATCCCGTGTGGATCTCATGGAATAAGGTCCGCCCTAGACTGACGAGGGCCATTAACCCGAAACCATGGTCTCTAGGTGGACGCTTTTCAGTTTGCCAAAGCTGGTGTTGTGGCTTTGCCACCCACCTGAGGCCGCTAGTTGCGGCGACGGTCAATAGATGGCGTCTATTTTTGACGTCTATTTTGACGGGAGAGGCGACTTTTGTTTCTTTATATATATATATATATATATATATATATATATTATAGATTAGAAATTTTTTGTGTGTTTGATTGTTGAAAAGAGGTGCAGTCGTGGAAAAGTGAAGATAATTATTTACCTTTCAAGCAGATTTTTATTTTGAATCTCTTGAAGTAAAAATATACATATATAAAATTATTTATATCACAGGAATATAGAATTTATACAATGAATTCTATAATCGTGAATAAAAGATAGGTAGGGTTAAATATACATATTTACAACAATAATAATTAAAAGTGATATTTTTTTGAATATATGGTCAAAAATTCAGAACAGTCAATGAATGAAAAAATAAAATATATGTTTTAAAAAAAAATAAAATATTTGTATTTTAGATTATATAATATATATATATAATATATATAATATATAATATATATAATATATATATATATATATATATATATAATAATAAATAGTTATTTAATTTTATAGTCCAGTTTTGTATTAAAATTATCTTCACTATTATGATCATTTAAATACAAATTATAAAATTTGTAAAATGTTATTAATTTGTAGATAGAGAGAGAAAAAAAAAAAAATCCTTTACTTCTTTTACATCCTCAAGTTAATTATATATTTATAATTAATAACAATAAAAAAAATTAACAAAGTAACGTCTATTACATCGGCTTTTACACGTCATTCAGACATACTCTAATCCTATATATAGAATAATCGAAGAGATAATATATATAATAGTTAGAAAAAAGAGAGAAAGACAGAACCATGCACTTTTAATCAAACTAATAATAAGGGAAAAAAAAAAAGAGTTTTATAAAGAAGGTAGATAAGATTGTTAGTATATATATATATATTTTTTTATGATTTTATATTTTATCCTTTTTTTTTTTTAAAGATTTTTAAAGGTTTTTTTATTTTATAATATGATTATAAATAGTTGTATTTAGTAATATATCTATAGTATGAATTAACATTTGTTATAAGTTTGGATTTTATGTTTTGAAACCCTAATGGTAGACCAGACATACACAAAAAACTTTAAATTGAAATAAATTGGAAAAAGAGATCTGCTGGAACGGGGATCATCAGATAAAATTCCAGCGACATTTCAACCCCTCCTTTATTATGTCATAGATCTCTTTTAAACCGTATTTTATGTGTTAATATTAAGTTGTTTCAGTGAAATATTTAAATGAACATATAACAGATACAAGTGTTAACAAATTCAAACTGTAAACCTACCTTGACCGCTGCGTCCTCCATTGTGTATATCTATTTCTGGCTGGCACATGTCGCGGGAGGGGAATGTCCCCCCACATTTCAAATTTAGACCATTTCTTCAGAATTTTTTTGAACAACAAGAAAATTAAAGAAGATAGGAAAAATAGTTAAAGGAAGAAAGCTAAGTTTTATAATCTTTACAGATAGTTATATCAAAATAACTGATTTAACACTTAATCATCTTTTAATATTCCTTTAAAAAGGCAAATTATAAGAGTTTAATAAAGCTATTAATTGTGCAAATTCATCTTTATTTAACTTCCATTTTCCTCCCCAGAAATTGGAGATTAAACAAAAATGAAATATATACTTTAACACTTTAAAAATCTTGTGAAAAAATCTTTTAATCAGTTATTTAATAAAAGTTTAATTAACTGTTAAAGATTATAAATTTGTTTTAGTTAATATTAAGAGAAATTATAGAAAGTTGATTTCATAAATGGATATTTCCATTTATTTTTTTTTATAAATATTTTATAATTGATATACTGTTGAAATATTTTACTTGTTTGATACTAAATTTGTTTTTAATAAATTCCATGTTTAAATTTTTAACATCTTCTATAAAATTATCTAATATATTATTTATTCTATAAAATCTTAGAAACTGACCATAATATATACCTTTACAGCAATTTAATGATATATTAGAATTCATATTACAGTATTTTATAATATTGAAATTATAATTACTCTTTTTATTATAAACTCTAACAGCACTATTTGTAAGGTCTATATTCAAGTCTAAAAAGTTAACTTTTTTGTTTCTATAAATTTTTTCATTGTTCTTAAGTTTCAAGTATTTAGGATATATTTCAGGTATTAATTTTTTAAACAGTGGATTATTAAATATTATTATGTCATCTACATATCGGAATATTTGCCAATTAATATTATTTTGTAGAAAGTATTCTCTTTCGTACCAGAACAATATTAAATTTGCTAGTAACGGACTAGAAGAAGTACCCATGGGAACGCCTTCTGATTGAATATATATTTTATTTTTAAATTCTATATAGTTAAAATTTAAAAATGTTTCCAGTAGAGTTTTTGCTGTTTTAAGATCTAATTTAAATGTTTTATATCTGTTATGAATAATTTTAATGTAGAAAGTTTTGTCATTAATTAATTCATTAAATAAATTGGTTATTTTATTATTTAGATCTCTTAAATTTATTTTAGAATATAGGTCCTCAAAGTCAAATGTGTGTACTGTTTCAATGTTTGTCCAATTGTTCATTAAATAATTAATGATTTTTTTATTTGAGTCGATAAATTTATAATTATATTTATTAGTTAATTTATTTATAATAAATTGTAGTGTTGAGGCTAATTGTATATCAATATTTTTTATGACTGAATTTATACCAGATGTGATTGTTCTGAAAGAAATAGGTTTTTTGTGTAGTTTAGGAATTATATAGAACTTTGGTATGTTTGGATTTTTGTGGTTATTATAAATTTTTAGTGAATTTTCAACATTTTTGATGTCTTTTTTGATTTTTGTGCCTGTAGTTCTAGCAAAAGTGTATTTATGATTATTATCAATTTCCTTTTTTAGTATATCGTGGTATAGATTTTTACAAATTAAAGATAAATTATTGGGACATTTATCTATAGGAGTGATAATATAGTCCTTCTGTAAATTAATTATATTTTCTTTGAAAGAAGGAATGTCTGAATTGGGTTTTGTGTATTTAAGTGTATTATTATAATAATTTAAAATTTCCTTTTTAATATTATGTTTCCATTCCAGAAAAGTAAATTCTGGAATACTGTATTTTATACTAGTTTTATTTATGAAAATATCTATATCTTTTAATATAGATTTAATTGTATTATTATAATTGTGTTTAATTTGAGGTATATATTTATACCCTTTATTTAAAATTTCTTGATATTCTGGATTTAAAAAAGAAAAGTTGCTAGTTAATATATGACCTGAATACTTATATTTATCAATATAGTTGTTGCAATTACATTTAATTTTTTTAAAATTTGCCAAATTATTAATAAATTGGTTATAATTGCAAACTAAATTACCTATATTTTTATTGTATCTCCAGATTGTTTTAAAATTTAAATTTTTTATAGGGAAAAGATTATTGATGATTTGGTTATTAAAAATATCATTAAATTTAATATGATTAAATAAATTGTTATTAAATTTAATGATAATATTATATATAACATAATATACAAATTAAATTATATTAGATATTCTAATATAAATAAATCTTCATACAAATTTTAATTATCTTTCATTGTTTGATTATTAAAAATTAAATTATAAAAGTAATTCTAGAAAAAAAAATAATTTCAGAACTTTTGTTTTTTTCAGTGTTTTTGTTAGTTTAAAGATGTTTTTTTTATTAGTTATTCTTAAAAATATAACAGATAACAAACAGTAATATCTATATATTTATAGATTAATTATTCAATTTATTACAAATTTTATCACCACAAAAACAATTAAGTAAAATATATTTTAAAAATTCATAAGAATAACAAACTAAAAAAACTAAAAAAAACTACAAACATATTAGTGTTAGCACCTCTTTTATGTTAATTTAAACTCGCTAAGAATTGCCTAAGAAAAAATTGTCAAACTTGTCCCTCTCTTAAGAACCATGACACTTTTCAAACAACTAGTTGTAAATTAGTGAATACTATTTATAAATTAACATGCCAAATTTGTCAACTATCATATATAGGACAAACTTGTAATCCATTAAATATACGAATAAACCTACATAGAAACCACGCTAAAAAATCAATTGGTAATGTATATATGAAAGAACACAATCAATTACATACTTTTAACAACTTTAAGATAGAAATACTAGACATATGTCAAAACAAAAAACAACGACTATTATTAGAAAACAACTACATTTATAAACACAACACATTATTCCCTTATGGACTTAACGACGAATTAAACTACACATACAAACCACAAACAGAAGAAATTTCAACTTATGAAATCAGTTGCAAATATAAAAATGAATTTAAAACTAAACCTAATAAAACTAGAGGTAAAACTACAAATAAATTAGGTTACATTGAATTTGAAGAATTACTGGACCCAAAACAGATGTACACTAACAACTTCGTCGATAAATTTATTAAAACATTATTTAAACTAAATAATAATAAATTTATCAAACTCATAGAATATATTAAAATTCATAATCTGACTAACAGATTGATAGATATCACACACGACATCTTTAAATACAGAAAAATTAAACAAAATACTAATAACATTAATATTATCATTAAATTTAATAACAATTTATTTAATCATATTAAATTTAATGATATTTTTAATAACCAAATCATCAATAATCTTTTCCCTATAAAAAATTTAAATTTTAAAACAATCTGGAGATACAATAAAAATATAGGTAATTTAGTTTGCAATTATAACCAATTTATTAATAATTTGGCAAATTTTAAAAAAATTAAATGTAATTGCAACAACTATATTGATAAATATAAGTATTCAGGTCATATATTAACTAGCAACTTTTCTTTTTTAAATCCAGAATATCAAGAAATTTTAAATAAAGGGTATAAATATATACCTCAAATTAAACACAATTATAATAATACAATTAAATCTATATTAAAAGATATAGATATTTTCATAAATAAAACTAGTATAAAATACAGTATTCCAGAATTTACTTTTCTGGAATGGAAACATAATATTAAAAAGGAAATTTTAAATTATTATAATAATACACTTAAATACACAAAACCCAATTCAGACATTCCTTCTTTCAAAGAAAATATAATTAATTTACAGAAGGACTATATTATCACTCCTATAGATAAATGTCCCAATAATTTATCTTTAATTTGTAAAAATCTATACCACGATATACTAAAAAAGGAAATTGATAATAATCATAAATACACTTTTGCTAGAACTACAGGCACAAAAATCAAAAAAGACATCAAAAATGTTGAAAATTCACTAAAAATTTATAATAACCACAAAAATCCAAACATACCAAAGTTCTATATAATTCCTAAACTACACAAAAAACCTATTTCTTTCAGAACAATCACATCTGGTATAAATTCAGTCATAAAAAATATTGATATACAATTAGCCTCAACACTACAATTTATTATAAATAAATTAACTAATAAATATAATTATAAATTTATCGACTCAAATAAAAAATCATTAATTATTTAATGAACAATTGGACAAACATTGAAACAGTACACACATTTGACTTTGAGGACCTATATTCTAAAATAAATTTAAGAGATCTAAATAATAAAATAACCAATTTATTTAATGAATTAATTAATGACAAAACTTTCTACATTAAAATTATTCATAACAGATATAAAACATTTAAATTAGATCTTAAAACAGCAAAAACTCTACTGGAAACATTTTTAAATTTTAACTATATAGAATTTAAAAATAAAATATATATTCAATCAGAAGGCGTTCCCATGGGTACTTCTTCTAGTCCGTTACTAGCAAATTTAATATTGTTCTGGTACGAAAGAGAATACTTTCTACAAAATAATATTAATTGGCAAATATTCCGATATGTAGATGACATAATAATATTTAATAATCCACTGTTTAAAAAATTAATACCTGAAATATATCCTAAATACTTGAAACTTAAGAACAATGAAAAAATTTATAGAAACAAAAAAGTTAACTTTTTAGACTTGAATATAGACCTTACAAATAGTGCTGTTAGAGTTTATAATAAAAAGAGTAATTATAATTTCAATATTATAAAATACTGTAATATGAATTCTAATATATCATTAAATTGCTGTAAAGGTATATATTATGGTCAGTTTCTAAGATTTTATAGAATAAATAATATATTAGATAATTTCATAGAAGATGTTAAAAATTTAAACATGGAATTTATTAAAAACAAATTTAGTATCAAACAAGTAAAATATTTCAACAGTATATCAATTATAAAATATTTAAAAAAAAATAAATGGAAATATCCATTTATGAAATCAACTTTCTATAATTTCTCTTAATATTAACTAAAACAAATTTATAATCTTTAACAGTTAATTAAACTTTTATTAAATAACTGATTAAAAGATTTTTTCACAAGATTTTTAAAGTGTTAAAGTATATATTTCATTTTTGTTTAATCTCCAATTTCTGGGGAGGAAAATGGAAGTTAAATAAAGATGAATTTGCACAATTAATAGCTTTATTAAACTCTTATAATTTGCCTTTTTAAAGGAATATTAAAAGATGATTAAGTGTTAAATCAGTTATTTTGATATAACTATCTGTAAAGATTATAAAACTTAGCTTTCTTCCTTTAACTATTTTTCCTATCTTCTTTAATTTTCTTGTTGTTCAAAAAAATTCTGAAGAAATGGTCTAAATTTGAAATGTGGGGGGACATTCCCCTCCCGCGACATGTGCCAGCCAGAAATAGATATACACAATGGAGGACGCAGCGGTCAAGGTAGGTTTACAGTTTGAATTTGTTAACACTTGTATCTGTTATATGTTCATTTAAATATTTCACTGAAACAACTTAATATTAACACATAAAATACGGTTTAAAAGAGATCTATGACATAATAAAGGAGGGGTTGAAATGTCGCTGGAATTTTATCTGATGATCCCCGTTCCAGCAGATCTCTTTTTCCAATTTATTTCAATTTAAAGTTTTTTGTGTATGTCTGGTCTACCATTAGGGTTTCAAAACATAAAATCCAAACTTATAACAAATGTTAATTCATACTATAGATATATTACTAAATACAACTATTTATAATCATATTATAAAATAAAAAAACCTTTAAAAATCTTTAAAAAAAAAAAAAAGGATAAAATATAAAATCATAAAAAAATATATATATATATACTAACAATCTTATCTACCTTCTTTATAAAACTCTTTTTTTTTTTTTCCCTTATTATTAGTTTGATTAAAAGTGCATGGTTCTGTCTTTCTCTCTTTTTTCTAACTATTATATATATTATCTCTTCGATTATTCTATATATAGGATTAGAGTATGTCTGAATGACGTGTAAAAGCCGATGTAATAGACGTTACTTTGTTAATTTTTTTTATTGTTATTAATTATAAATATATAACTAACTTGAGGATGTAAAAGAAGTAAAGGATTTTTTTTTTTTTCTCTCTCTATCTACAAATTAATAACATTTTACAAATTTTATAATTTGTATTTAAATGATCATAATAGTGAAGATAATTTTAATACAAAACTGGACTATAAAATTAAATAACTATTTATTATTATAATTAATTTAGATTTAGCTTGCTAATCTAATCAAATCTAACTGATATAAGTTATCATTATTATCAGTTTGCTCCTTAAATTTTTTAAAATTAGAATCACTGTTATAATTTTGTTATATAGTTTCTACACTATATATATATATATATATATATATATATAATAGACACTTTTTAATAGACAAAATAAAGTAAAGGGTGTGAATATTTAAATATTAACAATGACAACTGTTATAAATATGTATGTTTATTATTTCCAAATGTTATGAGAAAAACTTGTTGAAGACTCTGACTCGAAAAATAGCAGCCTCTTATGCTTATCACCGAAACAAGTAAAGACTATTAAGCTTCTCTTTGTGTCGTTGAAAGATGTGTTATTATAATGATCGCTTTGTCTACCTAATCGCCTTGTCTATATCGTTAGAAAATGCAAACAACATTTAGTGATTGTTATGCCTCTCCACCAAAACTGCATACAGACGATTCCCCATGATGCCTTTTCTACTATTGTTTGTCTCTTGCTTCCTTGAACTCCGGGATGAGTCTATGCAAGACAAAAGGGTTTGTTGTTGCTTTTGTCCACAAGGACTCATTCAACATTTGTAACATCTTCCAGTGTTTCGCAAGTTATTTTTTACAGAAAGCTCTACTAAGGTATAGGAATATACTTTTCTTATAGGACTAGACATTTAGAAAGGTTTTTGGTATTTATATTTTAGAATAATATGAATATAGGCTTTAGAGAGAGAAAGAGAGATTGAGATTGAAACGAATTTCATTATATCGTTGATATATGGTTATATATAAGGAATACAAAATTGAATGAATAAGGTTAAATAATGATAAATTTATCAAATAAATTTTAAATATACTCGAGAAAGACTCCGCCAACGATGGACAGATAGAGTTCTTTCCCACAGAGTGGGCAGGTCGATGAGGTAGCTGGAGAGAGAGAGAGAGAGACAGTAAAAATATATATACGTAGAGATTATATCTAAAATATTTCTGTTTGGTCGTAAATTTGATGGAGGCAGGAAATTGAGTGAAAGGGCACATTTTCCTATTATGGGAGAACTAAATGCATCACAGACTATTTCACAATATTGCAATAAAATTATATTTTAATGATCAAACAATTTTTATATATATCTTTATAGTATCCATATAAATATACAGAGAACGCGCCTGCTTACTACCTATAAAACGTACAATTAGAACGTGGCTCAAAAGGTATATAAAAATCGACGTAATAAAGAACAATAACAATAAAATACAAGAGTGTATTATTGCCTTATACAATGTTGTAAATCTCGATTACATATCTCTCTCGTTCTAATAATTATAGAGAGCATGCTTGTAATACATCAGACACATTTTAAACCTAGACGGACATTTTAGCTACGATATTTCGAATTCTTATAATCAAGACAACCATTTATTAATGTATTGTAATGTATAATGTAATATTAATACGAGTATATACAGTTATCAGCGTCATAATCAATTCTTTCTTAATTAATTCTGTCACCGTTTGCTTTGTGAATGGAATAAATACCCAAATATGGCCATTTCTCATAGCCATCGGTGGTTCAGTTTTTTTTTTTTTTTTTTACAATTTTTAAAACTCATTTATATATTATACAAGAATGACATCCACGGCGCCAATTTATAATTGTAACAAATAGTTTTTGAATAAAAGCATTTAATCGGGTAAAACCCGGGCGTTGCCCGGGTTAGAATAAGTATAGATATTTGTTTAGGAAATCAAAACGCTAAGTACGACATTGAGGAATTTCACTTTGAAATTGGCGGCAAAGAGTTGACGAAAAACGTCTGTAAGTAAAAATAAAAGGTTGAACGATATTGCATCATTATAAGTCTATATAATCCCAACCTCTGTCCACTAAAGATAGTGGAAGGTTTTGAGAAATGCCATTTGGTCTTAAACCCAATAAATTGAAAACCCATTTTTGCTCCTTCTAATGTGAGTAAAAATCTGATAGAGAGCGGGCAACATCTTAATGGAATGGCTAACACAAAAGGAGGATTGAATGAAAGCCGGGATAAGCTTTCGACTTTATCCTTGTAATGAAGAATGACACTCTCTTATCCAGGTGGTGAATCGTCCCAAAAGACGAAAAAGCCAAATTTATTTCGCCAATGGCATAGATGAAAGAAGGAACTGGCAAACCACTTCATGCACTGATGAGAAGACTATATGCATCATATTAAATTGGAGAATATTTGTCCATAGAGTCACCAAAAATCGAACTCGACTTGATGGACGCTAAAAAACACAATGTCAATCCATAAAAAATTATTTTAAACAATATTTTATTTGAATCTTTATCTACACCGAACATTTGAGGAATATAACATTTGTGTACATGCCAAAAGTAATTATAGTATAAAATTAGTAGAATCCAATCCTAAATTATCGCCCAGCTCATCAGTGGTGAAGTCTCCAGCAGATCTACCTAGTCATCTAAATTTATCACATTGTTAATTCTGTTCATATAGGTAACGCATAAAGTATACTCATTGAAATGATATTTAGAGACAATAGGAATAATGCTTTTAGATAGGTTGTTAAAGACATTTTTGTATAAAAATTATATAGTAAACAACATTTATAATATATATATATATATAGAGAGAGAAAGAGAAAGTTTTCAACTAGCAATAATCGCGCCTCGGAAGATCCTCATTGGCTACGATATCGCCTCTGCGCAAAGCTAGAGAGAGAGAGAGAAAATATTGTTTTACGGGCTACTAACCAAAGGTTATGATTTTTGAGCCCAAACTCGATGTCAGGTGGCAAGGGACCCTAGGATCTGGCGGCAGGAGATATCTCGCAGGGGTGGTGGAAACGTTGGGCAAGCAGGGGAACAGCGCCAGGGTGCAGTGAGGCGGGTGCCTTGAATAGGCCAGGAATCCAGGAGAAATGGCAGATGGAATTGGAGGCAGAAGGTCCTTTAAGCCTAGAACTTGAGGGCCCTAGACTTCAGGATGGGGCAGCTTGAGGCTCTCGCCTCGTGCTTGTCAGGAAGGCCCTTGGAGCAGCAGTTGGCACATTTGGAGGTGCGCTGGTCAGCAATGGATGGGCAGGTGCGGCCTTCATGGCCGTCTTCACCGCAGTGGAAGCACTTAGGATCTCTGGTGCATTGGGCAGAGTTGTGGCCGAAGCCACAACAGCGGAAGCAGACGCGGGCGCGGATGGACTCCTCGAAGTTGAGGATTACTCCATCCACCACGATCCTCCCGCCATGATTGCAATCTTCCAGGAAGAAGAAGGTCTTTGAACTTTAGTTTTATGGATCCTGGGCAGTGACCTTTACTTCCTGGATGATGCAATCCTGTTAATGGTTGTTCCCTTTTTCGCGAAACCTAACTTTTATTAAATCTTCTGACGATACATTACATAGATTGTGGTGGGATTACATATTGCTATATACAAATTATCACATATGTATGTATATATATATAATACATTTGAATGATTGAAAGTAAATTTCCAGTTTAGCTTTGTTCATTGTTTCTCTCTCCCTCTCATTTCCTTAAATTCAATTTTATGTATGCAAATAAAACCAATATCTCTAAATTCAATTGTACAATATAAATCTTTTAATATGTAAATTTTAAAGCAGTTAACATGTATGTAAATTTTGTTTTGTATAAAAGATTTGGAAAATAAAGAGAGAGATGATTGAGGTGGAGACAGCCACAAACGACTGCTAATATTTCACACATCTATAGTAGAATTACATCAGCAAGTCGACAGGATCGCTGCCTACGGGAAGATCCCAAGAATATCTTATATTTTATCAAGACCAAAGCAAGGTTCCTGCCAGGAATATTTAAAGAAAAGAAAAAAATATTCTTACATACAACGGTAAGAATTTAAAATAAATTCGAAATGACACCGAAGAAAGACTTGAAAATTTTACAGAAAGAAGAGGTTGTTACCGGAGCGAAAATAGACATTTCAATTAAAGATATTTTGCCGATTTTCAACCCTGATACAGGCCTTACGTATCAAGAATGGCGAAATCTTTGTGAAAGGATAGTCAAGCTTCAAAGTATTTCAGAAAATGATGCTCTATCAATGATCACGAGCATTTTTAAAGGAAAAGCGTTAGAGATATACGCCTCGATGTGCCAGGACGTGTTTACGTTGGGTGAACTTCACCAAGCTATGAATACATTTTTCCCGGTATCGACAAGTGGATTGATGAAGCAATTTTGGACTGAAAAGAAGCCAACTACACCTTCGTATGGACTCATGGGTAATTTACCACTAGCTGAGAAACCATTTGATGTAGTTGCCCTTGACAGTATTTTAGGATCAGGGGATTATAACAGTACAAAGAATTGTCTTCATGTGATAGTTGATCATCACTCAAGATACATCTGGGCTTATCCTTCTAAGAGTACGTCTATAGCAACGTACATCAATATAATAAATCAGTTATTAAATGTAGGAAAACCAAAAATTATTGTTACTGATAGGCACCCCTCATTTGTGTCCAAAAGGTTTAACAAATTTATACAAGAAAAGGGCATAAAACACGTAATGACATCCCCTTCGCACCCACAATGTAATGGGATTGTAGAAAGGGCGAATGCGACTATTATCTCAAAACTTAGACTTCACCATCAACAAAATCCCAGAATACCATGGCCCAAATTATTACAAAAGGCCTTAGAAGAATATCAGAGTATTCCTCATTCCATAACTAAAATGCCTCCCGTTTAATTCCTTTTTGGCATAACGCCATCATATATCAATCTACTTATATAATTGCCTTATTCTGTCCGTCTGAAGTTCACGGATAGAATGCGCGCCCATTGGCTGCCTGCGAACACGTGACCTCCCTGCCACCCTCTAGACAACCCTGTTATCAGCTGTGTGATACATACACCTGTCTATAGCGGCCATTCTAGACAACCCTGTTATCAGCAGTGTGTTACATCCACCTGTCTATACAGACCACCCTGTCTATAGCGGCCACTCTAGACACCCCTGTTATCAGCAGTGTGCTACATCCACCTGTCTATACAGACCACCCTGTCTATAGCGGTCACTTTAGGCAACCCTGTTATCATCAGTGTGTTACATTCACCTGTCTATACAGACCACCCTGTATATAGCGGTCACTTTAGGCAACCCTGTTATCAGCAGTGATACATCCACCTGTCTATACATACCATCCTGTCTATAGTGGCCACTCTAGACAACCCTGTTTTCAGCTGTGTGATACATCCACCTGTCTATACAGGCCACCCTGTATACAGCGTCCACTCTAGACAACCCTGTTATCAGCTGTGTGATACATACACCTGTCTATAGCGGCCATTCTAGACAACCCTGTTATCAGCAGTGTGTTACATCCACCTGTCTATACAGGTCACCCTGTCTATAGCGGCCACTCTAGACACCCCTGTTATCAGCTGTGTGATACATCCACCTGTCTATACAGACCACCCTGTATATAGCGGCCATTCTAGATAACCCTGTAATCAGCTGTGTGATACATCCACCTGTCTATACAGACCACCCTGTCTATAGCGGTCACTTTAGGCAACCCTGTTATCATCAGTGTGTTACATTCACCTGTCTATACAGACCACCCTGTCTATAGCAGTCACTTTAGGCAACCCTGTTATCAGCAGTGATACATCCACCTGTCTATACATATCATCCTGTCTATAGCGGCCACTCTAGACAACCCTGTTTTCAGCTGTGTGATACATCCACCTGTCTATACAGGCCACCCTGTATACAGCGTCCAATCTAGACAACCCTGTTATCAGCTGTGTGATACATACACCTGTCTATAGCGGCCATTCTAGACAACCCTGTTATCAGCAGTGTGTTACATCCACCTGTCTATACAGACCACCCTGTATATAGCGGCCATTCTAGATAACCCTGTTATCAGCTGTGTGATACATACACCTGTCTATAGCGGCCACTCTAGACAACCCTGTTATCAGCTGTGTGATACATCCACCTGTCTATACAGACCACCCTGTATATAGCGGCCATTCTAGATAACCTTGTTATCAGCTGTGTGATACATACACCTGTCTATAGCGGCCACTCTAGACAACCCTGTTATCAGCTGTGTGATACATCCACCTGTCTATACAGACCACCCTGTCTATAGCGGCCACTCTAGACACCCCTGTTATCAGCAGTGTGCTACATCCACCTGTCTATAGCGGCCACTCTAGACACCCCTGTTATCAGCAGTGTGCTACATCCACCTGTCTATACAGACCACCCTGTCTATAACGGTCACTTTAGGCAACCCTGTTATCATCAGTGTGTTACATTCACCTGTCTATACAGACCACCCTGTCTATAGCGGTCACTTTAGGCAACCCTGTTATCAGCTGTGTGATACATCCACCTGTCTATACAGACCACCCTGTCTATAGCGGCCACTCTAGGCAACCCTAGGAAGCAAGATGTATACAAGATGTAGACAAGATGAAGATCTACTTATATAATTGCCTTATTCTGTCTGTGTGAAGTTCACTGTGTGAAGTTCACGGATAGATTTTGGTCAGAATGGATAAAATAAAAAAAGTGTCAAGGGATGGGAATCGAACCCACGACCTTCCGCTTACCGGGCAGTCTACTTATATAATTGCCTTATTCTGTCTGTGTGAAGTTCACGGATAGCTTACCGGGCAGATGCCATGACCACTAGGCTATAGGCTCATTATTTCTTTATACCATTATTATACCGTTATATTATATATAGTTAAAACATTTTAAAAACACACAGTTTGGAACGGGACGTTTCACAAGAGTGACATCCATGGCGCCAATTTATAATTGTAACGAATAGTATTTGAATTAAAACGTTTTTAATATATATTCGCACTCGGGTAAAACCCGGGCGTTGCCCGGGCCATTCGTCTAGTAATTTAACAAGAGCATATCCACCCATAGAAGAGGCTAGGAGAATTGCAAATGAAAATACAGAAAAATTACATCTTAAATTGGTAAAAAGATATAATGAATCCCATAAAACGCCTAATCTAAAAATAGGTGATAAGGTCCTTTATAAGATCCCTTACCAATCAGGTCAAGGTAAGCTTATGCCAGCCTTTTACCCAGAACCATACACCATAATTTCCATACCCTCACCACAAACCATAGAAATAGATAAGCCATGCCAACCCGAAAATAAGCATGCAACAATAGTTAAAATTTCTAAAGCTCTGGGATCCGGTAACTGAAGATAATACTGAACCACCATTCCCATTTCAGGAAGAAGAGGATTTGGAAGGATGCTTGGGTGTCGAACCTAACAAGCAAGCTTCCACCGATAGTCCTCAGGTTTTATTCTCTTCCATTAAAATAAATCCAGATCACCCCACAGAGCCCCTGGAGAAACTACTGCTGGTTTCGGTAGACACCCAAACTGAATCGGAACCAGTTGTATCCTGTGAGGTTTGACAAAGGTGGAAGAGGTCATATAAATTCCAAGAACTGGGGTGCGATTCATTGGGAAAATAACTAAAAGTTGCCCTGGAATAGAATTCTACAAGGAGAGTGTCTCCATAGACATGTAATGTCCAAATTTTAAAATATCATTTTTTTTTCTTCCTGCCTATTGTTAGTTAGGTTTTGTAGGGCCACCTTTTCCTGTGATTTTCCCCAACTAACAGGCTTTGGTCGCCTTTTACCTCTAACAATATGGTTTCTTGTGTAAATACAATTACTTGTGTAATATAATTTTTGGATTTTTTTTCTTTCAAAATGTATCTTATCCTTTACCTTCCATCCCCTCCCAACCTCCGTTGAGAAAAAAATTAATACTATTTTTTTTTTTTTGTGGGGGTAGTGATACATTTTGAATGATAGAAAGTAAATTTCCAGTTTAGCTTTGTTCATAGTTTATCTCTCCCTTTCATTTCCTTAAATTCAATTTTATGTATGCAAATAAAACCAATATCTCTAAATTCAATTGTACAATTCAAATTTTTAATATGTAAATTTTAAAGCAGTTAACATGTATGTAAATTTTGTTTTTGTATAAAAGATTTGGAAAATAAAGAGAGAGATGATTGAGGTGGAGACAGCCACAAACGACTGCTATTTTTTCACACATCTATAGTAGAATAACATCATATATATACAGTAGAACATCCAGTTAGAGGCCATATCATGAAGATGGAAAGAACTATTTTTTTTTTCGAATCGAACAAACGTTCGACTCCCCTTACTGCTGAGACTAAATAATAAGGAAGGTATGGCTCTCTCATCAGTAGTGAACACTCCTATCGGTTTCGCCAGTTTACTCAACCATACCACTTTATAGATAGCATCTCTTGTATTGGGCGATTGCGCTTACATATCCGACACTGTAGGAGGAACCATGGTTGAGGTATTTGTAGGTCCGCGTTTGAAACAATTATGAAAGTATTAATGTGAAAATACCAGACCTCTAGGAATAGGTTTTTAAAAATATTTTTATTCACAAATCTATCTAGCTTTCGCGCCCGGAAGCCCGATTTTATTCTATCGTGTTTTTCTCTTGTAGAAAGGTTTCCGTTCCCGGAAGCTAGAGAGATATTTATGAATAAAAATATTTAAAAAGAAACCTAACCCAGTAGGTCTGATATTTTCACCATAATATTAATACATGGGATTATTTTTATCGAAATGATGAAAGAAGTAAACATATGTTTATTCAATTTCATGTACATACATATAAGAAATGAGAAACACGTCTGCGCTGAGCGTGAACAAAACAGTTAGGGTAAGACAAAAAGAAAACGGGCGTTTGCCGGAAGGCAACGCCTATTGGTCAGTGTCGAACAGCGCCATCTCGTCTGTGCCGATTGCAACGGGGGTTTCACACGCTACCTTCTAACAGTATTCAAGTAATATATGGACATAAGCTAACAGGACAGTAGAATTAAATATATATATATTATAAATGAAAAGAGTTTCGGCTGTTATGAGATTAATTGCTTGTAGAGGAATTATTGGTCATTTGTTTGATCTTGAAATCTATGAGTATGTGATATTTTTCTGCGGTCGTGGTAATAATTAAATAATAATAATAAAAATAGTTATCACAAAAAATAACTTCAATTGAACTAAAGGAATATTGTAGCGTAGAAATCAAGTCTTTGTATATATCTGGAGATGTGAAAGTATTTATTGATAACGTCACCACGACCAGTCGACAAATATTGACAAATTAACCTCAACTTTCTACAGCTAGAGAATATCGAGCAAGCAAGCTAGGCACCTAAATGATGATTTAACAAGTGTAAAATTTTAAATCTGTTTCAAATAATTTCGTTGAATAATTAAATTAAATAATAAATTATTTCTTCGCCACATAGCCTCCTCCTATAAAGAGCATCGACCCGATGCTCAGCAGGAGACTTGCATCTTCAGTCTCAAGAACTAGTAATAGGGCCAGAGAGATCTCTTCTGGTGTCTGCGGTGGATGTATTCTTCAGTTGAGATATCTTCTTCATGAGGGCTTGGCAGGTCTATATTTACCTCGATGTAGTTTTTTCTTATTTCTACTGTGGTCGGCAAGGGAGGATTTTAAAACTTGGCGCCCTCACCTCCCATATGGTCTATCATCTAGTTTAAATGGCGGGCGTCCAGCTAGATATTCTAGCAGGTAAGAAATGTTGTCTGTTTCGACCGGGATATGAGGTAGGGCTTCGGTAGCTAGTGAAATTTTTCCTCGGTGATTCGTCATTGGGCTCCTGAGATTTGGCTCGAGAGTTGTAGAATACCATTTCGTCTTGCTTTTATCATTTTTATGATCTGCCTCATCATTTTTATGGAATTATAATACAACCATCTCCTTAATTCCATATAATAATCACTATTATAAAAAAAATTACTCTTCTTTTAAAAATAAACAAAGACATATTAATAAATTTAAAAAAGGTTTTCGTATTTATAATTTAATATAGATAAAGAAGAGACATAAAGCGGCAATACTGTATAAATCTCTAAAGCAATTCCGGTATAATAGGGTAAATTGCTTGCAGACGAAAAAAAAAAGAAGGCAGACGATGTCTCATAAACGAAGAGAGGTGGGCCATGAAAGAAAATGGACTATCTAAGGATGCAATTTTTAGGGTCCCTCCATCATAAATGGAGACGTTTTAACCGTTAATGTTTCTTTTTTTTCTCTCAGAAATATTCATAGAGTACTTTTTAAATTCCAATGTTGCCGCATCAAAATATCAAATTGCGTTTTCATATAATCGCTTATACATACCATTTTTGTCAAAAAAAAGAAAGAGAACGAATATATGAGAAGGAATCTAAATATAGACCAAATTCAAATAAACTACAAAAATATTTGTATATATATGACATAATAAAAATATGATTTTTATTATTCATTAATATAATTAAAATATTATAATCATAACCATAATAGTTATTAAAATTGTTTTTATAATATAACTAAAATTATAATTTGAATAATCAAAGTAAAAATAAGAACTAAACACCGAGTAAATTTTTTAAATGTAAAGGAATCCTAAAAAAAAAAAGAATATAACATAATTTGCTTTTCTTTAATAATAATAACGTAGTTAGTTGTCTATGTATGCAAAAGAAAATAAATTTGCTTTTGAAATATAATCAAAAAAGTAAATATAGTTTTAGGACAAAAGTTATTATTCATTTTTACCATCCACGACTGCATGAATTGGTAACGTAAATAGAATATAAGTTTTTTTTATGACACTAAAATTTTAAAGTCGACAGGATTGTATTTTCACCCTGTACGAGAAATATTCCAGTAGATTTCAATTTCGTATATAAAAAAGAGAAAGCTTATTTGAAAATTGAAATAGAAATATATAATTGATGATTATTTAAAGACGTCTTACGTTAAGACCAAAATAGAATTGCTTTAAAGATGTAAAATTTTAACTATAAAATTCGGAATTGCAACTTGAAAATTTAAAAATTTCTTTATATATTAAATATATAAATGCCAAAGTAAAAAGACAGGGGTAAAAGTAACATATTACAAATAGAAATAAATATGTCAGATAACATTAAGCTAAATGTATGTAAATTTAACCCTAACGGAAGTCAAGCCCTAAAATCGTGGCTCAAATATTTTAATCAGAATACTTTCTTAGAAGAATTAAATGATACCTGGAAATAAAAAAAAATGTTGGAGATTTTTCAGTAGAAGAGGCTTTTGATTTTTATGTGGAGACTTGCTTGGATATTACAAATTGGCCTGAACTAGAAAATAAATTATTGTCTCATTTCTATAAACAAGAAGTTATCCATTCACAGCTTTTATTAAATTGAAATATGATCCAGAAAAGGGGATTGAAAATTATTTTAAGGAAAAAACGTCACTAGCTTCTAAAGCAAAGATTACAAAAGAAAATTTAATAGAAGGCCTGACAAATGGGTTAACAACTGATTTTAGAAAACTGGTTATCACATCTAAAGTGGACACTCCAGAAGAATGGAAACTTCCGACATCTTTAAGTCTCGTTCTTAAACGTTGTTAGACTTCTATATTTCACTCTGTGCTATTTAACTCAACTCTACTTCATCAAACAGTTTTATATTATTGTCTCCAGTTTGTATAGAGTACATTACATATTGTGATTCAATGATACATGTATATTATGCGTATAATTATATAGTTACATAGGTGTTTCTATTTTCCCACGGTTTTATAGACGACTCATGAATTGGTTTATAGAAAACAATAATTGAACTATTACCAAACTGCCTATAGAGCAAATCACAGTGTGGAAGACAAGATTTTTTAATTCAAACAAACAGAAATAGACGAATTTCAGGAGAAACCATGCAAAACCACTACAGCAGTCTTCCTAGACATATCGTCAGCATTCGACAGAGTTTGGAGACACAAGCTAATCGGTATGGCACATGATTTAGGAATAAGAGGAAAACTTCTGATCTGGATAGCCGACTTCTTGAGGGATAGGAAATCCCGGGTACGATATAACAGCACAAATTCAAAAATAACCAGAATGTGAAGCGGAGTGCCACAGGTATCCGTATTAAGCCCCCTGCCTGCCCTTTCTACTCTACACTACCAATATCCACAAACATCTTACTTCCGATACAAAAATAGCCATCTATGCAGATGGCATCATCATATGGAATACAAGCACACACATAAGAAACAAAGAATCTAATCTTAATCGCTCTATAAAGGGTATAGAATATTGGGCCAGCAATTTGAAGTTGCTACTCGACCCTAAAAAAACGTTAGCACCTTCACTACAGACAAGGAACACAGAAGCAAAATCATACCCAAATTATTTCTAAACGATAATTACTTGAGACAACAAATAACCCAAAATTCTTGAGAGTAACCTGGGATCCAGAACTCTGCTTTACAAAACATATATCACAGAAACCTCCAGAGCACAAAACAAAATAAGACTAATGAAACACCTTTGCAGCAGCAAATGGGGATCAAACGCCCAAACTCTCAGGACCACCTCCACCAGTATAGTCAGGTCTAGAATAGGCCTATTAGAATATGCCTCTTCAATCTGGAGCTACGCTTCAAACTCGGCCAAAGAAAAACTAAACCTGTCCAAGCTAAAGCCGCAAAAATAATAATAGGCGCAGTCTCTTCAACAGACAACTCGAAAGCAGAAAAGGAAAGTATACTTCAAGATCTGAAATAAAGAAGACAACTTTCAGCCTTAAAATTTACTAAATAAATCAGAAGCTGCAATAAAAACCACATCCCATAGCAAACATTTAAGTCATGGAACAATAAAAATGGCTACATCGCTTCTCACCACTACAACAAGACAAAGAAATAAGAAGTCGAATCGGTGTAAAGCACCTAAACATAACCTACTATGAACAGCCGGAAACGACATCAATTTTGCCTCCAAATACCACTATATTCCTACATCTCATCGAATTTAGCACAAAAAAAAAAAAGAACCACCCAACAACCTAAAAGAAAAAGCTTTAAGAACAATAAACCTAGTGAAAAAGAATATCCTTCCATAGCCTACACAGATGGTTCCTCTGACGAAACTTTAAATTTTGGAGGAGGAGACAGTACTACTATTACCAGATAATACCGAAATGACCATAATTATCAGCACAGGAAAAATATCTTCAAACTAAACTGCAGAATTATTGGCCATCAAAGAAAGTCTGAACATCTATATTTCTTCAGAAGAAAATAAAACCTTAGGAATTATTATCTTAACAGAATTTAAATCATCCCTACAGGCATTAGAGAAGGAAAAATAGACCTAACCCACCAAATACATGAAATCCTAAGCCGACTTGACACAATGGGCAAAAGATGTACCATGCAATGGATACCAGCCCATAATGGAATAGAGGGCAATGAACAGGCTGATGGCCTAGCGAAGGAAGGACGGAAACAAGCACTGGAAACCAGTTCAATAACATTGAAAGACGCAAATACAAAAGCAAACCTCATTACAAAAACCAAAATACCCCAGCCCATATGCAACCTCAACATTAACAGAGATTTAATAACAACAATTTCAAGATTCAGAACAGGGCATTTTAAAGGAATGAAGATAAACCCAGACATGACTAGATCCTACAGGAACTGTAATGATGTAACAACATTCAACTCACTCCGGACCATATATACAGTTGCCCGGTCATCCTTGCAGCCCTTTATATGGCAGACATTAATCCAGAAGAGGACATTCATACTGACAAGGCACCTCGGTTAACCGATATCGTGATCAGGGTACCCGGACCGATCTGATTTGCTCCATGGACAAGACACCACCACCACACGTTTTACATTTTATACAATATTTTTATATTACACCAAAATGGGGTTGTTGGTTCAAATTACCATAAAAAATCTAGTTAGGGGTCGGCAAACTGCGCGCGCGGGCGGCTCGCGAGCCACATGCGGCTGTTTGGATGTGAAGCTGCGGCTCATTATTTTTCATACGCAAATATTTTTTTTGTGAGTAATATTTATCCTGTCGACTAAAAGTGTGGTGAGGTATCCAGTCGACTTAATCTATGGTGTGCGATCCTGTCGACTCTCGCTATACTGTGTTGACCGAGGGTCTCTCGCTGTGCTATAGTAACCGAAAGGGGCAAACCTGTAGTAACCGAGAGGGACAGTCAGGGCGTGGAGAGTTTTCCAGTACCTCTCTGCACCTTGGGAGACCTTTAACAGTTCTCACAGAGTACAGGCAGTCGTGGTCGAGGCAGAGTGTAAAGCTTGGGAATGTCCATACACAAAAAATCGAAGACACAGTTGCACTAGGAAAGTTCCGTGAACAGATAAAAGTTGAGCTAGGAGCGAAAAATGGAGATAGAAGAGTTCTTACTGTTCTACATGGTCGATGAGGTGGACCTTGGTGACTTCCGCTGATGGTGAAGTGACTGTATTTTTAGCTAGGACGGAGGCCTTATATATCTTTTCCGAGAAAGGAAGTATTGCATTTCAGCAAATGCGACAAGAGCGTAGATCGGCTGGCGAAATCGTACACTGGCGCCGTCCTGACAGTTTCCTATCTATCTTTAGATGTTGTTTTGGGACTGCTACATCTGATTTTAGACGTTTTTGACTTCTATCTCTTGCTTCAGCTCAACTCTTAATCTATTACAGAGTTTTATTTATTTATCCTCAGTTTGTACGAAGTACAATACATATGATGATGTAATGACACATGTCAATAATGCATATAATCATATGCATGTGTTTCAATTATACAACGTGAAAATCTTGTTATAAGTATTATACAATGTGGGGTTGTTGGTTTGAATTACCATATATATATATTATAATTGCTTGAAATAAATTGAATAAATAATTCTGCGCTCAAATTAAAAATATTCTTGGCAATGAGCCATCTGTCGGGATAAATATCAACTAAATGTTGATTTTAATTTTATTCCGGATTATATCAATCAGAGAAGATAAATGTACGCTAAGCTGATAGAGGGAAAAAAAATTGAGGAAATGTAATGGCTAACTATAGCGCCTAATAAATGAATACAAAGAAATTATATCTGTTTATTCTCTAAGTGTAAGGGTTCTCTACTCTTCACACAATATGGAGATTTCTAATTAACTCTAAACTTATAAACGAAGTTTTCAATACACGTATTTCATATTCATTAAGAGATTATCTATTGGTGCCATAGGAGTAATACACCTTGAAGAAAGAAAGGAGAGCTTAACCATTTGGTTGAATAAGCTAATAGAGAATGGCCTGTAATTACCGATATTTTTTAAATAATTCGTAGGACATAATGGAATGGTATTCCACCATGGACAGCCACCGTATTAGAGATGACACCATTAAATGATGAAAATATGTTAATGAATCTTTGAATTGTATTTTTGTTGTTCCGAGTCACAAATTCTAACCACGCGGAAACTTCCAAAGCGCTGAGGTTAGAAAGAAACAGTTTGCGTGACCGCCAACTTATTCATTTTTACTCGAAGAAAAAACCTCTTTTTTTTTCCAGCGTGCCTTCTTCAATCAAACCAACATTGAAGAAATTTAACCTCATCATTCATAGTGATATATTGACGAAGCTTATTTTATTTTTGTATATTCAAAAATTTAACTTTCACATCTATTATATCTTTAAGAGAGGAAAAGACATTTGTTTCATTACTCTCTATATATACACTAGTGGATATATAGAGAGTAATAAAACAAATGTCTTTTCCTCTCTTAAAGGAAGTTTCCGCGTGGTTAGAATTTGTGACTCGGAACAACAAAAATACAATTCAAAGATTCATTAACATATTTTCATCATTTAATGGTGTCATCTCTAATACGGTGGCTGTCCATGGTGGAATGCCATTCCATTATGTCCTACGAATTATTAAAAAAATATTGGTAATTACAGGCCATTCTCTATTAGCTTATTCAACCAAATGGTTAAGCTCTCCTTTCTTTCTAGTGGATATAGAAGGTGTTACATCCAGAAGATTTGAACATAAAACATATATTATTTTTCTCTAATTACGTATTGTTGTGTGTGGTGGATAATTACACTTTGAATGCAAGACTTAAAAAAAAAAAAGTTAAATTCGGACAAATATATTATGAAAAATGCTAATTTGTAAATAAACGCAGTGTCATGGTTCGAGGGTAATCAGCTATGACAACAGAGTTGGCTGTCATACAAGGGACATGTCCTTTCGTCTCTATGTGGATAGGGTGGCACAACCTAGTTTCTTTATGACCAAAATCCAAATCTATCATCAATAGAACAATGTTCGCATGCTGCTATAATTACAAAATAAGGGTTTCTTAGTCATGGACTGGGCATCACGGTTTCCTGATTTATCTCCAATTTACCATATGTGAAATGTCATGAAAAGACACATTATGCATTTAGGCCTTCATCGCGAACTGTTCAACAATTGGCCGAAGAACCCACACAAACAAGAAAAGAATACCTACAAGATTATATCGAAACTTATTTCTTTAAGGATTCGATAGGTATACAGATGCACACGCGGTGGGCACATGTTTTACTAAATTTATTGTGTTATTTCCCTTTTAATCATTCATTCTTGTAGTACTCTTTACCTTCGTGTCAGATTACATCATAATGTACCAATTACTAAAATATATTACACTTTCTATTCTACTTGTGTACATGTGTATATCTCTTGGAGTTTAGCATACATACACATTGATTTATGTATATATTCATTATTTATTTTTTAAAAAATGCATTCTACTGTTGCTGCAATAAGCTGGAGTCAAGCTCTTCAAAATTAATATAAATATGTGCAAACGAATGAAAACTACGATAATTAATATTTTTATATTATATATAAACCTAGTTTTCCTTTTAAATATGTATAATGAAAGGGGGGGGGCATTGCTCATCAGTGGTTAACCCTCCCAAAGGTTTTGCCATTGCAGTATAAGGAGGGCTGTAGAAATATATTTCAATTATATATATTTAAAAAGAACAGTAGCGTTAAAATACTTTTGATTTTCATAGTTATAGGTCGCCGAGTTAATGGTATTTAAAATGACAAAAATGACACTGATATTAATAAGTTTTAGATAAATTGTTTACGCGTTAGCATATAAGGTTTACCGATAAACATCTTATTAATTTTCATTTAACATTAGAAGCTGTAGAAATTTTACTTCATATTCACACACACGCATGATAGAAAATAAAAATCAATCATTTTATTCGTTCTTTTTTAGGAGAAATATAATTTTATAAATAGATGTATTGTAAAAATAAATAATGCAGGCTATACCCTATATTTAACTCTAAGACACAAAACTATAAAACTACGCCAAAGAAAGAGTTACATAAATTGGACAAATATATGGTATGCAAAAAAATTTAGACTGAGCGTGTATATTATTAAATTTCAGCTGCCATTGAATTCAAATGTAACGCAGCTGCGCATTTGAACTAAGCTACTGGCGGATAAAATACTTTAAAAGAGGAGAAATTTAAATTCCAGGTCATAGCATCTTGGCCAATTTTACTCTGTCTACTTACGAAGACAGTAACTCTGCATCGCCAACGTATTCGCGTACGCTATGCACATATATAATCGTTTGAGATAGTTTGGTCGTAATACCCGGCACCTTTACAGTACAGCGGTACGATATTCTATAGTGGTTTTTTCCTTCGTTATACACCATGCTGGGTTATCATTTAAGCAGGATAATGCCCGACACCGCACATAGCAATAATTTATTTTGATTGTCTTCGTGCTTGACCAACACTACTTTGGCCAGCATGGCTTGCGGTTCTTTTCTCAATTGAGCACGTTGAAATTTTGATAGGCAGAACCCTCCAATCAAGAGTACATCCACTAACTTTATAAATCAATGCTATGCCGAATAGCAGCTTTCATAAGGACCATCGTTGGGCACTTTTTGATCGATTCACTTTATGTATCTCTATGCAGTTACTCTAGGAATTTAATCGTTTCTTTTTCTATACATCTAATATATCACATCTGCCGATTTCTTGGTACATCGTTTTTATTTGGCTTATAGTGTGTATAATACGCTCCAAACTTTTTAATATAGAAATAAAAACTATTACTTGGCTCTTTCTCGGGCCTTCATTATATTTCTATCATAGTTCCCTCTCTTCAATTTTGAAAGAATTGGTATTTAGTTTTAAATTGTGATACTTATATTGTGTGGCTTTCATATACAAATGGTATGCGGCCTTCAACTTTAGCTATAATATTCAAAGAAAGAAACTTTCTTTTATCAGACCTTCAACAATGGTGATGAAAGTATTATATGTGGCCTTCAACAATGGAGATAGACAATTGCTATGAGGTATTCAACAATGGTGATAGAAACTTTTTATGAAACCTTCAACAATGGTGAAAAATATTCGACGCAGTCAACAATGGCGATATAAATATCTTAAGAGGCCTTCAACAAAGGTCATAAAATTATTTTATGTGGCCTTCAACACAATGGTGATAGATATATTCTATAGGTCTTCAAATATGGTGATAGAAATATTCTATGAGCCCTTCAACAGTAGTGAAAGAAACTTTCTATGGATATTAAAACACACACACACACAATGGTGTTAAAAATATTGTTTCTAGCCTTCAGCAATAGTGATAGAAACTTTCTATGAGACCATTAAAAATGGTGATATAAATTTTAAATGAGGACTACAACAACGGTAATAGAAATATTCTACGAGGTTAACAATGGTGAATAAAATATTCTACAGGGTCAACAATGGTGATAGAATTATTCTACTAGGCCAACAAGAATGATAGAATAATTCTATGAGGTATTCAACAATGGTGATAAAAATATTCTACGAGATAAACAATGGTGAAAAAAATATTCTGAGGTCTCTTCACATGGTGATACAAATATTCTATGACGTCTTCAACAAAGGTGATAAAAATATTCTACGTGGTCAAGAATAGTGATAGAAATTTTCTATAAGGTCTTCAAATGGTGTGGAATTATCTTATAAAGCCTTCAATGGTGATGTAATAAAGCATGCGATTCCCCTGTGGATTTAATCGTTTCATATTTTTGTAATTTAAAAATATTGAAAAATATTAAAATTATAATGTATATGTTTCAGATCCGAAAAGAAATGTCGTTTGCAACATTTTTTCAGAATATCGATTAAATGTTTTTTAAATGTTGGGTTTTTTTCTGAGTAGAGCGCCAACTGAAACCCACCAAAAGCTTGCTAAGGTGATTGTCTTCCTAAAAGAACCTTATTTAGAAGGCACTCTATATTTAGAGATGGAAGAAAATCCATAATTGACATACTTAGGCCAGAAAGGCCAAAACTCTCTACACAGGGAAAGGGAAATTTGAAAACATCTGGAAATGATAATTTTGTATAGGAGAGGGTAAGAATGATTCCAGAAGAACTTGATTTTATAAGATAAAATAACATAGTACACTACATATTTTTGACACACAAGAAGGGAAGAAAAAATCTGTACAAGAATTGTGATCAACATTCTGTGCTCCAAAGATAGGACCAATTATAAACACTATTATGAGGATGCCCGAGTCTTCCTGAATTGAATAAAATAAAAACATCGTTATTGACCGAATTATCGCAGGAAACTAAACAAGGGTCTATTATGATGAACCAGTAAGCAAAATAAAAACATGTAGTAATGGCTCTACTGCAAAAATTATTGTACAGTTGATCAAACCAAAGGGGAAGACCACGCTGCTCAATCTTCTCGATTCAAAAGAGTTGATTCACTATGAATTCATTCCGGAATGCCAGACTGTCCATCTATACTCAAGCAAAGATTTTCTGAACGGTTATTCAATAAGACGAATAAAAAAAGGCATGCTCTCTGGAACTCCAAAGATTTAGCCCTACTCCACGAATATTCTCGAACCAATACGGCCATTTCTGTTTACCGGTTTCTTGAGAAAAAGGGGCTGCAGTGATGTCACTCATCTATACCCTTTATTTGTAATCCAGGGGCCTCTTGTTTAGAGTATCGAAAACGAAGTTGAACAATAGATCCTCTACTCTTGGTTGAGATATATAGGGAAACTAATTTCAATAAATTTAAACCCGTCCAAGATATTGAATTTTTGTATGCTTCTACGGATTAATTTCCTCCCGGCAAATTTTCCATCTATATTCTAGCCATAGATTTGGCCCAGCCACCTTGCCAGCAAAACACCTCTTTGGTAGATTGTGAAGATTCCATTAGATCCCGTGTGGATCTCACGGAATAAAGTCCGCCCTAGACTGACGAGGGCCATTAGTCCGAAACCATGGTCTCTAGGTGGACGCTTCTCAGTTTGCCAAAGTTGGTGTTGTGACTTTGTCACCGATCCGAGGCCGCTAGTTGCGGCGACGGTCAATATATGGCGTCAGATTTTGACTTTTTTTTTTTGACGGGAGTGGCGCACTATGCTTCTATGGATTAATTTCCTCCCTGCCAATGTTTCATATATATATATATGTTATAGATTAGAATTTTTTTGTGTGTTTGATTGTTGAAAAGAGGTGCAGTCGTGGAAAAATAAAAATAATTTTTTACCTTTCAAGCATTTTGAATCTCTTGAAGTAAAATATACATAAAATTATTTATATCACAGGAATATAGAATTTATATAATGAATTCTATAATCGTGGATAAAAGATAGGTAGGGTTAAATATACATATTTACAACAATAATAATTAAAAGTGATATTTTTTTGAATATATGGTCAAATATGCAGAAGAGTCAATGAATGAAAAAATAAAATATATGTTTTTTTAAAAAAATAAAATATTTGTATTTTAGATTATATAATATTTCCCCCCTGTGAAAAAGATTTTTAAAAAGTTAAAATTTGAAAATAAAAATGGCTATTACAAAAATAATTAATTAAACGAAATCAAAATGTCTATAAAATAATTACAAATTAAACAATAAAAATCAATGTCTATATTTTTCAAAATAAACAAAAGAAAGTTTGTTTATAAATAATTTATATAAATATGAAATTAAAATAAAACTATATATAAGAAATAATTAGATAGATTGATATAAAAATTTATATGAAGCCAAAAAAGGTATTTAAAATATGAATAATTATGTCATTATGCCTGCCGTATTTCAAAATATTAAATGGCAGTAGAAATGTTTATTTTTACACAAATATAATTTAAAATGAGTTTTTCCTAAAATATAAACATTTAAATGCATGTAAATAATATATAAAAGTATTTTTCAATAAAAATGGATGAGTAATTAAATGATTATAAAGAGATATTTGAAGTGACATTAAGTTATGTGTGTAGGCAAAAGAATTGGGGTTGATATTTGTTCTCCATTGTCCATATCCAAAATATGGCCTTTCTGTAAAAAACATGGTTTATCATCAATATCTATTAACTTTGTGCTAGAATTTTGGTTTACTATTAAGTCATTTTCTAAATTAGTGCTATTTTGAAGTAAAAAATCTGATTCTGGGTAAAAGAATTTAAATTTATTTGAGTGTATAATTTCAGTTTGTTTTCTTTGAGGTAAATTGGGTTTATTTATTTCATATGTGACTGGAGAGAGTTGTTTTAAAATTTTAAATGGGCCTATATATCTTTGTGTTAATTTACCAGTGTTTGGATAAATAAAGGTTTTCACTAATACCTGATCTCCTTCTTTAAAAATGGGTTCTGGGTGTTTAATATCATAAAGCTGTTTGCTGTGTTCATGGGATTTTATGGTTCTTTCAATGGTTAATTTTCTTGCTTTTTCTATTGGTGTATGTGTTTCTGTGTCATGTTCTATATACTGTGGTTGTATTCCATAGCATAAGAACCTAGGTGTAAAGCCTATTATGGTATGTACTGTATCATTATAACTTTCAGTAATATTAGGAATATATTTTGTCCAAGGGATCTTTAAATTATGATTATATTCACATCTTAACCTATTTATGATAGTGGAATTTAATCTTTCTACTTTTGCATTTGTTTCTGGGTGATGGGCACTGGTGAGTAGATGCTTAACATTATTTTTTCCTAAAAATTGTTTAAATTTATTGCTAAGAAAAGCTGCATTTCTGTCAGTTATTAATATTTCAGGTTTGTTAATTTGGAATAAATTTTTTAAACAAGTTATGTATGAATCAGTGGATACAGATTTTGTTGGAAAGGTCCAAAGGAATCTACTGTGGTGATCTACTATCATATGGATACTGTGTTTGGTTGTCCCATAATTATGTAAGCCTCCCATTGTGTCTAAAGAAAAAAATATGATTTGGGTGTGTAGCTATTGGCATCTGTTGTAGTGGTCCATAAACAATTCTGTTATCCCTAGATTTATTTAACTGGCAAGTTTCACAATGCTTTGTGTAATTATAGCAATATCCCTAGTCATATGTGACCAATAATAGTATGGAGAAATTATTTTTGTCATTTGAGTTGTTCCAATATGTCCATGTTTTGTATGTACTTTGTTTAATAATTTGTGTCTTAGTGTTTGTAGTACATAAGCTCTTTTAAAACCCTTTCTATTAATTATAAATATATCATTTTGTATTTTAAATTTACTATTGCTAATTTGTTCTGTTGTTTGATGTTCTTTTAACTCATTATATGTTAGGTAAAATGATACTGGTGCTCTTGACAGCATGTCTGCTTCTATATTATTTAATCCTTTAATATGTTTTATGTCAAAGTTATATTGAGATAGGATTAAGGACCATCTAAATAATCTACCATGTGGGTTTTTTACATTTTAAAGGCAAGTGATCTGTGTGCAATGTAAAGTGTACATTATGTAAATATGTATGAAATCTTTGTACTGAATTAATTATTGCTAATGTTTCTATTTCTGAAGCAGTATAATTCTGCTCATATTGGTGAAGGTTTCTTGAATAATAAGCTATGGGTTGTAAAATGCCTTGTTCATCAGGTTGTTTCAGGACTCCTGCTACTCCTAGACCTGAGGCATCTGTGATTAAATGGCATGGTTTTGATGGGTCATAAATATAAAGTACAGGTTTTGAAATTAGTGCATTTTTAAGAGTTTGGAATGCTTGTTCATGTTTTGTACTCCATAACCAAGCAGCATTTTTTAACAAAAGTTCATTTAATGGTGCCCTAATTTGTGCATAATGGGGAATAAATTTATTATATATATTAATTGTACCTAAAAATCTTTGTAATGTTTTAATATTGTATGGTCTATTTAATTTTAAAATTGCTTCAATATTTGTGTTATTGGGTGTATATTTTCCTGAGTTAATTGTGTATCCTAAAAATTTTATTTCTTTTTGTAAAAATTTACATTTATTGAGATTGAGTTTTATATTTTCTTGTTCAAATATGTTTAATATGTCTTCTAAATGTTTAATGTGTTCTTCATAAGTTTTGGAGTGTATAATAATATCATCAAAATAATTTAAAGCATACTGTATGTTATGTTTAGTGAAAATTGATTTCATAATTCTTTCAAATTGTGAGGGTGCATTTTTTAAACCATATGGAAGTCTATTCCATTCATAACAACCTAATTGTGTTACAAATGAAGTTTTATATTTATCTTTTTCATCTATGGGTATATGCCAATATGCATTTTTAACATCTAGAATAGTATATATTTTTGACTGTGATAACCTATCTATAATTTGTTCTATAAGTGGAATTGGGGTATGTTCTGGAACTGTTTTTTGATTAAGTTTCCTATAATCTATACAGAGTCTTGTGGGGTGATTTGGGGCATCAGATTTCTTATTCACTAATAATGCAGGAGAACTATAGGGGCTAGATGAAGGCCTAATAATACCATACTTTAATAATTCAATTATTTGTTTTTGTATTTCAGCATTGTTGTAAAAATATGTCCTATATGGCTTTTGTGCTATGGGTATATTATCTGAAAGAGATATGCAAATTGGGTTAGTTCTTATGCATCCTATATCAAAATTGTGTTTAGAGAAAACATTCTTATATTTGTGCAAAATATCTGAAATTATTTGAATTGAGAAATTTGGGTTAATATCTAAGTTACTAAGGTCTAAATATGAGTTATAATTGACAATAAGGCATGGAATTTGCATACTGTGATAAGAGTTAGAATCAATAATGGGATTTGAATTATGATCTATATGTTTAACATTTGTATTTGGGATATCAAAAGAATTAAAATTATACAATGGGTTAATATTTAGAAGAGATGAATTTTTAACATAGTATGGGTCTGGAATACATAGGGTGGTAGCATATGACTTTTGGTCATCAGTTTTTGGATTAAAGGAATACAAGAATTTATAATTTTGAAAAAGAAGGTTTTTTGAGAAATCTATTTGTAATCTAAATTTATAAAATATTGGTAAACCTAAAATAATATATTCTATTGGAGTATCACAAACAAACATTTCTTGATATTTTGTAATTTTACCTAAGCTAAGCCTAACTAATATTTTGTATAATGGATAACTAAATCCTTCTACCTGACCTATTTTGTCTTTTGGGGAATTATCTAACATTTTATAATGAATATAATTTAAGTATTTTAATGGGATAATAGATATTGATGATGCAGTATCAAGTACACAGGGTAAGGATACTTGATTTATGAGTACTGAGAATAATAATAAAGTTCTACCTGGGTTTATGGGCTTTGGGGTAGTATTCTTCAGTGGGCAGTACCTGGGAGAATCGGGTGAAGAGGCACTAGGAACTGTCGGTTGGTAGTCATGGGGAGTGGGTGGAGGGAAGGAACTAGAAGCTGCGGCTTGGTAGGAGTGGGGACTGGCTGAAGAGAAGGATCTGGAAGCTGTTGGGCGCTGGACACGGGGAGTGGGTGGAGGAAAGGGTCTGGAGGCTGTTGGGTTTCGGTATGGGCACACCGAGTGGTAGTGCCATTGAAGCTCCAATCCCAGACGTTCGCAAATTCGGCAAGGCATTGGTGGCCTCTGCACTTGCGAGCTACCATAATATCCGGCAGGTCTAGGCGATGGGTGAAGCGCTGGATTCAAAGTCTGGAGACGGCCCTTTTCCACCGGCGTTCCAGATCCCGTTAAGCTATTTTCAACTTTTATGGCCATGGTTAGCCACTCCGAGGGCTGCACTGCGTCTATTGTAGCCAGGTAGGGCTTGTATTTTGTTTTTACTCCCTCATTTAATAGCTCCACTATGGAGGTGAGGTTCAACTCAACACTATTTATCAGTTGCATCTTCCTGTGAAAGTATTGAGTGACTGTTTCCTGTTCCTCTTGGGTGATCCTCATCATTTCCACCAAGGGCGTCAATTTGACCTTCTGGAACCTGATTATTAGGCTTTCTTTTAATTTACCCCAGTCTTCAATGTTGCAGAGGCTTTCGAAATAATAGGTCAAGGCCTCATCCTGTAGGTAGTCTGATAGGTGAAGCACCTTCCAACCGTGATCCAACCCGTAGGAGTCACTCTTTCTTTCAAAATTTGTAATCCACGTTTTAATATTTAGACTATTATGATATTTTACAAATGCTGGCATCGCTTGGTATGTAAATTCAGCATCTTTTTCTTTTTTTGTTTTTGCCATTTTGTTACAAGTTTCAGATAAATTGATAGAAAATTTAATAAAAATTAGGTAAATCCTGTCGACTTATGTTATAGATTAGAAATTTTTTGTGTGTTTGATTGTTGAAAAGAGGTGCAGTCGTGGAAAAATAAAAATAATTATTTACCTTTCAAGCAGATTTTTATTTTGAATCTCTTGAAGTAAAATATACATATATAAAATTATTTATATCACAGGAATATAGAATTTATATAATGAATTCTATAATCGTGGATAAAAGATAGGTAGGGTTAAATATACATATTTACAACAATAATAATTAAAAGTGATATTTTTTTGAATATATGGTCAAAAATGCAGAAGAGTCAATGAATGAAAAAATAAAATATATGTTTTTTTTTTTTTTAATAAAATATTTGTATTTTAGATTATATAATATATATATATTTAAAAATGATAATTCGGATCATAAAGTTTTATTCTCCAATATTTCGTATGGCAACTCGCCAAACTTCTTCGGGGAACAAGATTGTTTTGAGATGCTCGCGTATCAATTCACGAGTATGAACAACTGCTATAAAATTTAAAATATCTAATATCTACAATATTCATGTTTATAAATATAATAAATAATGATATAATATAAAATAATATATAAAATATTAATATATAAAGAATAAATAAATATATACATTTAAAATATAGGAATTGAAAATCAGTAATTTGTCATATATATATATATATATATATGTGAGAAAACAATAGAAAAAATAAAAGATAAGTGTGTCAGGTGTTGATATTAAAAATAAAGAAGGCATCTCCTGACCACTAGCACATGTGCTTTTTAGATGGCAGAGCGCCATCTAGTGGAGCAAGAATAAACTAAACGTTTATTTAGCTTGCTCCGTTACATTTCGCCAACCCAATTTCTTGATAAATCAAGAAAAGCCATCCACGAACGCGTTTCGCGCTGTTGGCGCTCGTCAGCGTGGAGTAGGCTGTAACCACCGGATCCAAAAAGATTTTTTTGGACCCAATGGCCTTTTGAGAAATCAAGAAATGGGTATTTAAGGCCAAATTTGCGTAAAGACGCTTAACACATGAGAAAACAATAGAAAAAATAAAAGATAAGTGGGTCAGTCAGGAGCAAGCTAAATAAACGTTTAGGTTATTCTTGCTCCACTAGATGGCGCTCTGCCATCTAAAAAGCACATGTGCTAGTGGTCAGGAGATGCCTTCTTTATTTTTAACTAGCCGAATGACCCGGGCAACGCCCGGGTTTTACCCTATTAAATGTACCCTGTTTCGCCCGTGGTCTCTGCTTTTTGGAATTTTTCCCGATATAATTTTGTATCTGATAATCAAACATGATACAGCAAAATTTTTAAAATAGCCTATCGTCTTCCCAGTATTCTTTTACCTATGTATGGAAATTTTGGTTTGAATTAGTGAACTACTGCGAATTTGTAGACGAATGACCCGGGCAACGCCCGGGTTTACACGATTAAATGTATATTACATATGGAAGATGGACGTAGTTCCCGGAGGGCACCCGCAAGGTCACTCTGCCCCCGCGCAACTGTCCAACTGGGAGCGCCCCGCGCCGTCAAAATCGTCACGCGTTCTAGGGGGCGCTGCTCGTGAGCTCAACCGGCCGGCAGCCGGGAGATCTCATTTACTCGGCGGGGGGGGGGGCAGGGGGCAGGGAAGTCACGTGCTGCGCCGGCAGCCAATCGTCGCGCGCCGCCGTCGCCCGCCTGAGTGTTCTAGAGGGCGCTGCTCGTGAGCTAAGTAGAATAATTTGAATATATAGTTTTAATAATTGATTTATATATTTTTTTAAATAGCCTATCGTCATCCCCGTTATTTTTTACCTATGTATGGAAATTTTGGTCTGAATTAGTGAACTACTGCGAATTTGTATACCATGCATACAGACAGACCAACAAACATACAAACATTCATTTTTATATATATAGATATCAACACCTGACCCACTTATCTTTTATTTTTTTCTATTGTTTTCTCATGTGTTAAGCGTCTTTACGCAAATTTGGCCTTAAATACCCATTTCTTGATTTCTGAAGAAGCCATTGGGTCCAAAAAATATTTTTGGATCCGGTGGTTACAGCCTTCTCCACGCTGACGAGCGCCAACAATGCGAAACGCGTTCGTGGATGGCTTTTCTTGATTTATCAAGAAATTGGGTTGGCCAAATATCACGGAGCAAACTAAATAAACGTTTAGTTTATTCTTGCTCCACTAGATGGCGCTCTGCCATCTAAAAAGCACATGTGCTAGTGGTCAGGAGATGCCTTCTTTATTTTTAATAAATATATGTAAAGTGGGCTATATGGTTTTAAAATGTAAGTATACAAATAATTGAGGGATGTCTATTTTTCGGTTGATACTGTTTTTATCTTCTATTGAGGTCCAGCTTTCTAGAAAAAGTCTTGAATATTTGTTCTTGATATTTTGATATACAATTTCAGTTGAATCAAAATTTGGTAGGTGGTCCTTTTTCAGTTCGTGTTCTACTAAGAGGTAAAGAGGGCTATAGTTTTGAAGGGCTGTCCGGTGTTTTTTGGTTCTCTCTTCTAGAGTTTTTTCTGTCTCTCCTATGTATTCCACACAGATCAACATTCATCCCTCCTTCCAATAGCCAATCTCAGAAATCATATTGCACACTTCCATACAGCTACGGCATTGATAGAATCAGTAGAGCCATCAAGAAGTATAATATCAAGACGATATACGAGTACCAGAAACCATTCAACTTAAAAACGCTTCTCCGTCATCCCGATACCAAACCTAACACAAACAATAGTCAAAAATACAACCTCATTTACAGAATCCCGTGCCGATCTTGCCCAGCTACATACATAGGAGAGACAGGAAAAACTCTAGAAGAGAGAACCAATCAACATCGGACAGCCCTTCAAAACTATAGCCCTCTTTCCCTATTAGTAGACCACGCACTGAAACATGACCACCTACCAAATTTTGACTCAACTGAAATAGTATATCAAAACATAAAGGACAAATATTCAAGACTTTTTCTTGAAAGCTGGACCTCAATAGAAGATAAAAACAGTATCAACCGAAAAATAGACATCCCTCAATTTTTTTTTATACTTACAATTTAAAACCATATAGCCCACTTTACATATATATATATAACAAATTACTGTTTTTCAATTCTTATATTTTAAATGTATGTCATAATTTGTATATAATTGTATGCCCCCGACCCACTATGCATGTACAATGTATGATTTTCAAAGATTTAATAAAGAATAAGGTAACTGGAGGAAAGGAAGTGGCAACAAGACATAGGAAGCAGGCTAAAAGCGGGCACAAGTATAAATAACTTGTACAGTCAATACTTCCTGGCAAACCCGGATGTATCTGGTATCCGCAGAAGTTATATTAGTTCAGAGACGCCCAAATTTCCGGAGCAGAACCGGACGTACTTGATATCCACGGAAGTAAATAGAGTCGAACTAACACCCGATACTTCCTATCAGGCCGGGCATATCTTTCACCAAAGAAAGCCGCCGGTCCAATTAGGAAGCAAGAACTAAGTAGGTCAACCAATAGAAAAACGGGCACGTTCCATCCTTCGACCAATGGGAAGGAAGACAACTCGTGGTGTTAAATCGAAAGACAAGAATTGACAGTAACGATTTGGCTCTCATAGGAACAACACCTACAGTAGCGACTTGGCTCCCACCGAGTTCGGATCAGTAGTGCTTTGGCTCCCAAGGAGGTGACATCTGCTCTGGACCTCTCTCCCTCTGCTCATCCCATAGCTAAGTACAATCACCACCATGTGATCAGATAATTAACAATCAAAATCGCTCCGCTCTTCTCAAGCTTTCTTTCCTCCAAACCAGTTGCCTTTTATTTTCAAACCCCATCATGTGTCCTGATTATTCCTAACTGTGTGCTTCACTTGCCACTCAACGACTGCGTTTCAACCAATCCTCACCATTCAAATCGAACAACAAGAAATTCCGCAACGATATTGCCACAGAACGGATAAGTCGACAGGATAAAGAGATGGAATTAAATCAGGATCCCATAGGCGTAAAAACGGACAACCCTACAAAAGAAAGAGGGAAGAAACTGGCAACGAGCGAAGCGACAAAACACACCCTGGCGACAATAATTTTGCAGCTGACCGCCGCACTTCAAGGAGCAAGGTCCACTCAACTACAAACGACGTTCCGTAGCGCCACCCCCGGAGCAGCCCACACCCCCCGCCGACCGAAAGGCGAGATGAGCGCGGCAGCCGACGCACGTGCCACCACCCCAGGCAAGTGTCACCGAGACCGGACACCGACCACCGAGGAGTCATCCACCGCCATGCCGTACCCGTATCACAGCACACCCCGACGCCCAGGTGCATGGAATGCACCTCTTCCGCCGTCCAACTGCAAGTTCTGCGGCGCGAGGCACTGGCACAGCGAATGCCGACATCGACCAGTCCCGACGGCCCACGAAAAAGTGCGGACGGTGCAAGCAGTCCCAAAATCACCAGTCCCGAGTCCACAACAACCAAGTCAAGCCAGAGACACCCCAGCCGAGCAGACTTTTCGAGACTAAGGTAGGCACCCCCCCTATGGCGTCAAGAATTGACTTTGAACTCTTACCTAACCCTACCTACCCCTTTAACCATGTATCTAAACATGTACCAAATGAATGCAAGCACGGGCTAGACCAAAACCTGTCCCAAAGGACTCGTACAGCACACAAAGCTTTCACACATGGAAACCCTTGCCTGCATTCATTGCCCAAACCTCAAATATTTACATGCCACCATTCTAATCTCACACCACGCAACTTATCATGCCCACCACATATAAAGCCACCACGACTTCAACCTACAATTCCAATAATGCCCAAAAAAGTGTCCGTACACCGACACAGCTCACCCACTTACCACGCAAATGTACCTCACAACATACACGCACCCATACGTCACCACGCAACAAACACGCACAACCCGCACAACAAACGCAACACGCGCGCCAAAAGACAACAACAACCAACAAGCGCATGCACAATCGTTAAGAATAATACAATCATCCCGTCTACACAAAACATAGAAAAAATTCACGCCACCAAACAACCACACAATCGAAAAACATTGCGATCTTTCCTAAAAGCTGTGAACGCCTATAAAGAGTTCATTCCGGACCACGCCCGCTTGCGGACGCCACTTGTCAACCTTCTACAAAAGGATGTCGTGTGGGTCTGGAGTGACGAATGCCAGAAAGCGTTCACTAACCTGAAAGAAAGCCTTACCACACACCCCACATTATACCTTTACCAAGAAGATCTGCCATGCCAGGTGTACTGTAACACCTCAACATTCGGCATTGCAGGCATCCTTAAACAAGTCTACCCTGATGGGAAGACATACCCAGTTCAACATTTCAGCCGCTCTCTGCGTGGTCACGAGCGAAATTATTCAGACTTGGAACTACAATGCCTAGCCATTGTGGAAAGTGTGGATAATTTCCGCACCTGTCTAATGGGCAGAAAGTTTACAATATTTTCTGACCATCCCGCATTGCAGTGGTTGAAAGAGATCAAAGCTCCGTCAGGCAGATTGTTTCGATGGAGGTTAAGATTGTCAAGATACGAATATGAGGTCCGTAGCATAAATGGAGTACAACAATATGAAACGGGCGTTGTAACTCGTATCCCATTTTGTGGCTTTCTAGATGCGCCACTCATACAGAGCCAACAGTCTTCTCCACCGTGAAAATCTCGCGTGACTATGGATCACAATAAACTGCGCACCGCCTCCCGAAAAGGAGTACTTAAAACTATAGTCCCAAGTTCACTTACGACCAGACTTCTTAAGTCCGTACACACACAACACCACCACCCAAACATCTCCAAGATGACGAGACTCATCTCGTCACAATATTATTGGCAGAACATGACACAAGACATCGCAAAACAGGTAAAAACCTGCCCCACCTGCCGATTCGCTAGAAGAATCGATGAATACAACCAACCTTCACGTAAAAATACCGACACAGGCCCCAAAGCAAAACAAAATTCGTACATAAAGCACAGCGTACACACAACACAAACAATGCCAAAATTACACCACCCACGTCAGAGAAACGACCACACATCTCAACCTAAATCAATTACCACCGACATATCGCTAATAAAACCATTAACGATCAACAAGAGAACTGCGAACCTACCAATCATTTAAATTCTACAATTAATAAGGTTCGAACAAATATTTCAGAGTCCCCATTTACAAAATTATGGGAGAACATGGGGCAATACCCTATCTTTCATCTGATTTTCATCCTTTGTATGTTAGTTCTACCATACAAATGTATCCCAATTTTATTCATTAATTACTTGTTTATCTATACCATGCCCGCTCATAAAATTTTCGAACTACAAGAGGCAGTTTTTAATTTTGGACAAGCATTTATAAAACTTCTCATAATTTTAGGAACCATTTTTGCAGAAAATCTCAATAAACTCCGAAGAGATAGAAGTAACTGAAAGATGACCAACCAATGTCGGAGAAGTCACACTCCAAAAACAAGATGCAAGTCGCACTCAAAATAAATTAGACGGCAGGAAGTGAGAATTTTGAGACACCGCGACAGGAAGTGTAGTCCGCGGCGATAAATTCGGCCTATGCAAACAAAGGGGAGCGCCTCGTCCGATCTCCAATTTCATTCCCTCTCTTTTGCCCGACACACCCCACTTCCGTATCTCTAATTACAATGAGAAGGTCCCCTATTGAGGTCAACTGGGAACCTCTCTATGCCACCGATTTTGGATTCCATTTCGAGTCTACGCATCGATTTTTACCCTACAATTCCACACCCACAAGACGACACACATTTCTTACACAACAAACTTCTAACATTTTGCACAACACACACAAAGACAAAAAATATATAGGGCATAATTGAGCAATTAAAACATTTATAGGGCATGTAGATACAAAAGGGTCCAAACCAATACACCTTATTTTTCATATTAATCATTTTCATTATTTTCTCTCAATTAAAATTTAAATATATAATCAATTTATCAATTTATTCAACTTATTATCACTTTTAATTATTAATTATCATTTCTTTTACTAATTAGTTTATATTATCATAGTTTCAAATCAACGAGAACTCATTGGTTTTCTTTTAAAATTGGATATTATATTTTATTTGGATTTACAAAAACATTCTTTTTTTTCCTTTTTCTTTTTTTTCACCCTGCAACAAAGCATTTTTTTTTTCTCACCATGCATCAAGCATTCACTTTGATTTCTTCCAACTTTTTATTTTTATTTTTATTTTTGATTTCTCAAAAGACCTTATGAAATTTCCTCGATTTCTTTTCTCAAAATTCGAGCAAAAATTAGTTAGGCATTTTTCTTTTTTTTTTCACCATGCAACAAAGCATTTTTTTTCTCACCATGCAACCAAGCATTTACTTTGATTTCTTCCAACTTTTATTTTTAATTTTTGATTTCTCAAAAGCCCTAATAGAACTCCCTCGTTGTTATCTCCAATTTCGAGTAGAAATTAGTTAGGCGCATTTTCTTTTCTTTTTAATCCACTATGTACCATAGCATTCATTTTGATTTCTTACAATTAAAAAATTTTTTGATTTCTATTAATTATACTCAACCTATATCATCAACACCATTCTATTTTACTTCTTGTATCGCCACCAATGCTTGTATATAGACTCTCAATACCCACAACTAATTTTCCCACAAAATTATTTTTCACCTTACAGAATTCTCTCAGGCTAACCCCTTCTTGAATTCTTCACATGTAGGGGGCGCATCTGTCATAATTTGTATATAATTGTATGCCCCCCGACCCACTATGCATGTACAATGTATGATTTTCAAAGATTTAATAAAGAATAAGGTAACTGGAGGAAAGGAAGTGGCAACAAGACATAGGAAGCAGGCTAAAAGCGGGCACAAGTATAAATAACTTGTACAGTCAATGCTTCCTGGCAAACCCGGATGTATCTGGTATCCGCAGAAGTTATATTAGTTTAGAGACGCCCAAATTTCCGGAGCAGAACCGGACGTACTTGATATCCACGGAAGTAAATAGAGTCGAACTAACACCCGATACTTCCTATCAGGCCGGGCATATCTTTCACCAAAGAAAGCCGCCGGTCCAATTAGGAAGCAAGAACTAAGTAGGTCAACCAATAGAAAAACGGGCACGTTCCATCCTTCGACCAATGGGAAGGAAGACAACTCGTGGTGTTAAATCGAAAGACAAGAATTGACAGTAACGATTTGGCTCTCATAGGAACAACACCTACAGTAGCGACTTGGCTCCCACCGAGTTCGGATCAGTAGTGCTTTGGCTCCCAAGGAGGTGACATCTGCTCTGGACCTCTCTCCCTCTGCTCATCCCATAGCTAAGTACAATCACCACCATGTGATCAGATAATTAACAATCAAAATCGCTCCGCTCTTCTCAAGCTTTCTTTCCTCCAAACCAGTTGCCTTTTATTTTCAAACCCCATCATGTGTCCTGATTATTCCTAACTGTGTGCTTCACTTGCCACTCAACGACTGCGTTTCAACCAATCCTCACCATTCAAATCGAACAACAAGAAATTCCGCAACGATATTGCCACATGTATATATTTATTTATTCTTCATATATTATTATTTATATATTATTTTATATATATATTATTATTTATTATATTTATAAACATAAATATTGTAGATTTTAGATGTTTTAAATTTTATAACAGTTGTACATACTCGTGAATTGATACGCGAGCATCTCAAAACAATATAGTTCCCCGAAGAAGTTTGGCGAGTTGCCATACGAAATATTGGAAAATAAAACTTTATGATCCAAAATAAGAATTTTTAAAATAATTTAGTAAATGTATTGCTCTATTTTAAAACATATAGATATGTGGCGACCACACTTTGCTTCAGCGAGCGCGAACTGGAACAAAGCTCCACTACACACACGGGCAGTGTGACGGCCTCGGCAACCGCGAGCGTCAACCTGACTACGCATGCGCGAGCATCTGAGACACTCTGGCGACTCGCGCGGTAAACAAAAAGGCCTGATCTCAACGGCCGTTACTTCTTTTCTCTTTATTTATTTCTGGCTTTAAATAAATTAATTTTAATTATAATTTTATCAGCGGCCTTTCCACAAGCCACACCAACACATCACGCAACCATCCCACAAAAATTGGTGAGCCCGACGTGATGCAAAAGTTATTTTAATCACACTTCTCTATTTTTTATTATTATTATTTCAGACACGAAACTTTCAACAGCCCCAGAATGCAAGACGCAACTACGGAACATCCGGAAAGGCCAACATCCACGGCACCCTTCCAAATATCAAGATTGGCTTTCCGTGCACCACCATTCTGGCTCAACGACGTTGAACTGTGGATAAGCCAGCTAGAAGTCGCTTTCGGTCTAGCCCAGATCTCTCGCGACGAAACTAAATTCCAAGCAACGGTAACGAGCCTAGACCAGCCAATCCTTGCTTACGTCGCGGACATCGTAACGGCCCCCCCACCCACTGGTAAATACGATACGCTGAAAGCACGCCTTCTCCAACGACTCGGTCAATTAAAACAAACTAAAATTTCACAGGTTCTGGATGGGCGTCCCATGGGTGATCAGACGCCATCAACAGTCCTAGCCGGGATGCAACATCAGGTAGGAAGAAATTTCTCCGATACAATACTGAAAATACTGTGGACTCGACGCCTACCTCAGGACATAAGAGCCGCTTGCGCAGCATCCTCTGAAACAAGTTTGAGTAAGCTGGCGGAAATGGCAGACAACATACACGAAGCCACACTGCCAACGGTCTCAGCAGTGAATCAGCCAAGCACCGGTCATAGCGCGGAAGCCCACCAACAGCTGATGACGCAAATCTAAGACCTGCATACGCAAATCGAAGTTTTGAAGTCATCCATGGACACCCCACACAATCGCTATCTGAACGCTAGGTACCCGACCCACAACAAAAAAAGAAACGCAGGAACTTGCTGGTACCATATGAAGTTTGGAGCGCAAGCTAGGAAGTGCCTTCAACCATGCAACTTCAAGGTCCAGGGAAACTAATACGCCCGCCGTCAGTAGGAGCCACTGACGGCTCAGGCCTTACTCGCCGGCTCTTCATTACGGACCGACGCAGCGCCTATTTGTTTTTGATCGACACTGGAGCCGAAGTCTCAGTGATTCCACCACCAGTAAAAAATGCTAGACCCTCGCAGATAACGGATCTATCATCCACACTTACGGGGAACGACGTCTTGAGCTTGACCTCGGTCTCGGACGATTATTCTGTTGGCCTTTCATCATAGCCGACGCCGGCGTGTCCATCATCGACGCAGACTTTCTCCGACATTATGGGCTGACAGTAGACCTGCGGAATCACCGGCTGAACGACCCAGTATCTTCCCTTCACTCCATTGGACAGGTTTCTCCTTCCCCCGCTGTTAGCATTCACCTTACAATCGCCAATTCGCCTTACACCAGGATACTCAGACAATTCCCAGAGCTCACTAGTCAGAATTTTGTAAAAAGCCCTCCCCGTCACTCAGTGACTCATCATCTCGTCACAAAGGGTCCCCCGATTGCAGCAAAAACGCGACGACTCCCCACGGACAAAATCGCCGCGGCAAAGAAAGAATTCGCCTTCATGATGGAGAAAGGCATCTGTTGTCCATCCAAATCACCGTGGGCCAGTCCTCTCCACCTAGTACCCAAGAAAGACGGCTCGCTACGACCATGTGGAGACTACAGGAAACTGAATACCGCTACCGTCCCCGACCGATATCCAGTCCCTAACATTATGGACTTTGCATAGCATCTGAATGGTAAGAAAATATTTTCTATAATCGATCTGGTTAGAGCGTACCACCATGTGCCAGTCGAATCTAGAGATATCCCTAAGACTGCCGTTATTACGCCTTTCGGCCTTTTTGAGTTTCCCCGCATGTCCTTTGGCCTATGTAACGCATCCTAAAGCTTTCAAAGGCTCATCAACGAAGTACTCCAAGGTTTAGATTTTGCATATGCCTACATCGACGACGTGCTTATCGCATCCGATTCAGAAAATCAACATGTATCCCATCTTAACAACTTTTTGGTCGCCTTCGAGACTACGGCCTGACGATCAACAAAACCAAATGCACCTTCGGCCAAATTCATTCAAATTCTTGGGGTTTATCATCGCCAAGGCCGGAATCTTGCTGGACCCTCAGCGAGTACCAGCAATTAAAGACATCCCAATCCCTGATACTGTCGGAAAAATTCGGCGTTTTCTGGGTATGTTAAATTTCTATCGGCGCTGCCTCCCCAATGCCGCTAGTACTCAGGCACCACTCCACGCCATGGTCGAATGGCGCAAAAAAGCATCCTGCCAATGGACGCCAACAGTAATCCAGGCTTTCGACGAGTACAAACTTCAATTAGCCAACGCTGCACTCTTGCACCATCCTTTTCCAGAAGCGCCTCTCTGCCTTACGGTAGATGCCTCGGATTTTGCTGTGGGTGCCGCGCTTCACCAGCAGGTTGGCACCAATTTCCAACCAATAGCGTTTTTCTCAAGGAAACTAGACGCGGCACAAAGGAAATACAGCGCATACGACAGAGAACTCCTGGCGTTATACTTGGCTATCAAGCATTTCAGGCATTTATTGGAAGGGCGACAATTTCCGGTCTATACGGACCACAAACCTCTCACATACGCCTTCCAACAAAATCTGGACAAAGCCTCGCCGCGCCAATGTCGACACCTCGATTTCATCGGGCAGTTCACAACAGACATCCGCCACATTGTGGGCTGTGAAAATGTACCTGCAGATTTCCTGTCACGTGTGGAACCCATCTCCCATCACCAACCTTATGACCCGAAATCCCTCGCCGAAGCGCAAGCAGTAGACCAGGAGCTACAAGCTCTCTTGACATCGGAAAACCGCAGCTCACTACAACTGGAAAAAGTACAAATCCCAGAAACGAACATTTCCCTGTACTGTGACGTTTCCACAGCAAAATCCAGACCATTCGTACTCGCATCCTGTCGCCGCATAAATTTTTCTGCATACCACAACTTGTCTCACCCCGGAGTACGAGCTACTACAAGGATGGTCACCGCCCATTACGTCTGGCCGGCCGTCAAGAAGGATTGCGCACGTTGGACTCGCGCCTGCCACCGCTGCCAAGTCTCCAAAACCACTAGACACACAAGAACGCCCCTTCAGTCGTTTAGTCCCCAAGACGGAAGGTTCAGTCATGTTCACATTGACCTGGTCGGACCACTACCACCAAGTGAAAACTATCGCTACATATTCACCTGCGTCGACCGATTCACTAGGTGGCCCGAAGCCCTATCCATACAGGACATCACCGCCAAAACAATAGCAAATGCCTTCCTATCGGTCTGGCTATCTCGTTTTGGCGTGCCAGCAAAAGTGACTACAGACCAAGGCAGGCAGTTTGAATCAGCACTTTTCGGTGAGTTGACACGGCTTCTGGGAATCAACAGAATAAGGACATCACCCTACCACCCAGCAGCAAACGGCCTGGTAGAAAGATTCCACAGACAGCTGAAAGACTTCCTCCGCTGTAACGATTCCACGAGCTGGTCTTCGAAACTTCCCCCGATGCTCCTAGGGATTCGTTCGTCGCTAAGGGAAGATCTCAACACCACAACCGCTGAGCTGGTCTATGGGAAGCCCCTACCCCTTCTAGGAACATTTTTCGAGAAGCCCCCTCTGCAAGCTCGCTTACCGAACCGTGGCTGGAGGGCTTCAAGCGCGCCATGGCATCTCTGAAACCTGCACCAAAGCAGGCCACATGGGAAGCGCCACGTTTACGTGCCCAAACCACTCGAGACATGTTCCCATGTCTATCTACGTCGGGACCTGATATTGCCACCGCTAGATCCCCCATACAACGGTCCATATGAAGTCCTTTTTAGGAAACCTAAAATTTACAAACTGAAAATTAAAAAGAAATCCACGTGGGTGTCAATCGACCGCCTCAAGCCTGCTTTCACATCAGAAGGACCGATGTTTTCCCAAGACCCGAACTTGGCAAGCCAATAAGATTGCATAGGATCGCTGGAAAGATCCTACTGGAGTGGGGTAGTGTGGCGACCACACTTTGCTTCAGCGAGCGCGCACTGGGACAAAGCTCCACTACACACACGGGCAGTGTGACGGCCTCGGCAACCGCGAGCGTCAACCTGACTACGCATGCGCGAGTATCCGAGACACTATGGCGACTCCCGCGGTAAACAAGAAGGCTTGATCCCAACGGCCGTTACTTCTTTTCTCTTTATATATTTCTGGCTTTAAATAAATTAATTTCAATTATAATTTTATCAGCGGCCTTTCCACAAGCCACACCAACACATCACGCAACCATCCCACAGATATATATGAGAAAACAATAGAAAAAATATTTGGCCAAATATCAGGGAAAAGGCTAAAACAATTATTAGTTGATTTCTGTTCCACAAGATGGCGCTCTGCCTTCTGAAAAGCACATCTGCTCCTGGTCAGGATATACCTTTCTATTTTTAATATATATATGTACCAAAATAGGCACCTCTCTTTAATTGTGCATACGAACGATGGCACTGTGTGCATCACCCTAGTAAATACCTTACTAGTGATGATAAGGAATGAATCAAAACACCAGTTTTGGAAATTTCCGACAAAATTCCAACTTGCTAAGGGAGAAGTGCCTCTTACATATAAGCGTGATATCTGTATTTGAAAATAAATACTGTTTGGCGCGAATGTTTCTTTTAAAAAAAATGTGACAATTTTCTACTGCGTTCTTCCTGGGATGATATTCATTATTGAGAAGACCTGGATAAAATTTTCGCCATCTTTTTCAGCGGCTTCGTTAGTTTGATCTATCATGACGCTTCAATATCGTATTGAACTGGGTTTCTTGTATATCAGGTAGAGCAATTCTTGGTGAAGCTATTCAAAGAAACTATGTCTGGGTTTAAGCTTTAAGGACAGTTGATATATAAATAAATACATCCTTCGAGAACCGCTTACCCGTAGCATAAATATAATACATTATTCCACTAGTTTACGTATAAAACTGGAAAAAAAACCGGCCATTTGCACAAAAGGTTCAATAAGTTCAAATTTATCAAAACGCTTCAAAATAATTCTAATCAAGGTAAATCATTTCCAACAAAATATTTATTCAATATGAAAAATATATTAAATTGAAATGAAAATGTGATTATTTTTTAGAGAGAGAGAGATACGAATTCTAAATAACAGGTAAAAAGGCACGAATTTTCTCGCTTCTTGTGTGTTGGCCGGGCAACTATTTAATTATAAACTTGATTTTATCTATATACTGTTAAATAAAAAAAGGTTGAATTCCTACGAAGTCAAATGCACGCGATTAAACTAAAAAAAAACTCCAAAGACAAACAAATCCCCGGAATATTGGAATAGGTTGATTTAATAAATTCTTTCTTCAGTTAAAACCTTTTTTTGCAAATGATAGAATATTTCGTTCATATATCAGTTATAACCATTAACCAAGTATAGTTAATTTTCAATTTAAAACGTATATTTTAAATATTTATCACAAATCATACCAGTAACACTTTGTCGACTGTACATTGTGTCAAACTAATAATTAAAAGTAATCTGAAAATAAAATCTTACTACCTCTTTGGGAAACGCTACTATTACTTATCTAAGTCAAAAGATGCAAACACTCTAACAATAGCACTGATTCAACCTAAATTGAATTTCTAAAGAGAAAGAAGGTAAGAAATTGGAATTGCCTCGTATCATGAAATCAACGTAGCAATCAACTAACTCGTACGCTAGTGTGTTGGCAACCCTTTAAATAGATTTCTGTGAAGAGAAAGGTAGGATATCTATATTTAAAATGGAACTCTAACAATATATAAATCAACCTAATATCCATCTACTTCTTATGCCATAGAACACAATCAAATTTAAATATTTTAAAGGAAAAAGGAGAAACAATTTTATTATAAAAGGGACTCTAACTCTCTTACCGACAGCAAAACCAACTTAGCACACATCAACCAATTAATAAATATTTGAACAGCCTTCAAGTAAACTTCGATATAGAAATAAAAACACTCTTGATCTAATTTCTCAACTTTTCTAAGAAAAATGGAAAAATCTAACAATTAACTCTAATTAGTATATAGTTCCCTTATTTATTCACAACCCTAATTAAAGTTAAATAGCATAAAAGAGAGTACATTTAAGTTATCACAATTCTATCCACTCAACCTATCAACTATTAACAGCCAAAACACACTATCCCCTTTAAACAAACCATTCACCTATCAAGTTATCCTAAAGAACGGTTCAACAGAACGAGAAATCAACAACTTTCGGTAAAGAAAAAGGCAAAACACTAAAGAAGCTATTCAACCAGGAGGTCTGTTGTAGGGCCAAGTAGTGATACTGCTGAGCTCACCTGCTCAAATGTCATTGCCGAAGGTCCTCCACCGCAACCAATCGATCACTTCGATCACTGATCGATAATCGGCGTTGCCCCATTCAGACGAAACCTATTGATTGGGTCTTCCCCGAGTTGATAACCGCTGGCTGGACATCGGCCTCTGGATATCTTCGTGGAGATACGACTCAACTGGTGGACGTGACCCCTCCTAGATAGAGATCAGATTTCTTCTTTAGAACTACAAAATGGAAAAGTCTATTGTTTAAACACCTATCATTATATAAATCAGAGAGAGGATAATTACAATAAGTTTGTTTATTAAACTTATTATAATTATCCTTATTGATATATTTTGTTTAAGCCTCTGCAATTATTTCAAGAACCTACCATTATATATATTCTTGCGAGTAAAGTATTCCCTCTCTCAGACACAAAGTGTAAATAAGTAATTTGTCTTTTACCTCTATTTATTCCAGGTTCATGTGGTATTGGCCGTGGTAGGTAGAGAGTTATGTGAATATGAATATGTGTTTTTTACATAATATAGTGTACGCAATGAAATAGTGTGAATAAGGATGAAGATCAAAATGATAATGTGATTACAAAACTGTTTTGATCATGCAACAATACGCTTTCAAAGATTGTTGACGCCACTTATCGGAATAACTATGAAAATAACTGGGAATAACAACAAACCATAACACATATATGGCTGTCTTATCTTGATATATATTATTATAAAGTGTGTTGGCCAATATCTGGATTTGAAAAACAGATTGTAAAACTGCTTAATGTAACAATGTAGAATAGTCTAAATGCAAAAATTGTTTAATGCAAAAACAATGCATAGTTAGTCATTTTTTCCGAAAGATGTAACAAGTTATAAGCTACATGAGGAGATGCATTTGTCTAATTATTCTACATTTTGAAAAGAAAATGAGTTTAAAGAGGTCGTGAATAAATGCTAAATTACAATAGGAGAATTCACCGGGTATCATTGATAAGACCAAAGGTAAAAGCGATGAGTTTCTTTATTGAAGAGGTGGTAGGTTTCGAACAAATAACGTCCTTCAACAAGCTGTAACAAGGACGTTATTGTCCGAAAGCTCTTCAAGTTCATACCCATTCAATAAAGAAACTCGTCGCTTTTCTTTTGGTCTCTTAGCTATGATATTTTCGGTTTAGATAACCTCGAGTTCCCCCGTTAAACGAGAGCTAAAAAATAACTCAATTGATTTTCTAGGAGTAGAGGTTTCGATCCGAGCAGGCTATCAGATAACGCACCTAATGAAATTTAACAAGAAAAACGCTGCATTTTGATTAAGAGAAAGGATAACTTTGTTGTTTCGCTTTCCTTTTTCGAATTAAAAATCGAAATATATTTAACGTATTTATTTATTTATTTATTTATTACAAAACATACGCTATATCCTATGTGGATATTTGCATGTAAATGTTTAAAATATTTTGTGTACATAGTTTTTAAATATATATATACAAATTATTTATAGTTTTAGTTATTCAAATTTACATTTTAGAACAAAAAATTGTACAAGAAACAAAGATTATTAACATACATATTATCAAAAGTCCAATATATATTTAGAATTACAACCACTAAACCAGTGGCACAAATACGATACTAATTAAAACTAGAAATTTCAATTCTTAATGTAATTCAAGTCCACGGCATTTGTGATAGAGTCTACAAAACTTGGTAAATTTTCTATATTCTTCTTTACTGGAAACCATTTGCCTTAAACTATAACATCACACCACTTAACAATTAGCCAATAATAATAATAACCAATTGACTAATTTACATAACAATAATTTTTCTTAAATAATAAAATATAAAACTTCATAAATAATCCTAGATATGCAAAAATAGCTTATATATATATATATATATGTATAAATAAATATAGGGCATATACTTGATATAAATTATTAATCAGCTAGTATTTCTAGGGGCAACACGCCTCTCTTTATCAGGGCTTTTCTTTGAGTTGAACTGAATCACGTGGGTATGAGATCCACTCACGCTATACAAGAACAAAGCGAGAAACCATTTAAATAATATATATATATCTGTACATACATGACTACTTGAAATTGTATCTATTATTCCTGTAGAAGGGCAGCTTGCGCCCGAAAGCTTGAATTGATTTTTCAAATAAAGAAACTTATCTTTTTTGAATCTATTCGTTATTATAATTAAACTATAACTGTTCATTTGACATTATACTCTCAAATCAGCAGCAAGTGGGCACCGGATTAAAATATGATCAGGGTTGTGATCTTCTTGGTCACATAAGCAGATTGAAGAATCAATTCTGCCAATTCTATATAAATATGTGTTAAAGTCTCCATGCCCCGTAAAGAATTGTATATTATAAAAATTTGGCTGGATAAATTTGGGTAATCTTGAGTTTTCAAAAATTTCTGTGAAATTATCATTTGAATCTTCATAGTATTTTTGAATTTTTTCATTTAGTTAGATATTATCATTCTTTTGGCTGGATCATTTCTATTATAATCTATTTCTACTTTAAGTATGTTTGACAGAATGAAATCTGTAATTTTAGGTATTCTTGCGAGAACATGTGTACAATTCGAAGATGTTGTATTATAAGCATGTATACAGTATACAGTATACAGTTGTTTTCTTTTATTCCTGTAGAAGGGCTGCTTGCGCCCGAAAGCTCGAAACGGTTATTACCAATAAAGAAACTCATTCTTTATGATTTTATTCGTATTATAATGTATACAGTGTTTAAGAATTTTATACTGTAGTGAATCTATTTTGTTTTTTGATCTCGTGTTTATGTATGGGTACCAGATTGTTGAACCATAAGTTATTGTGCTTCTAAATAAGGTCTTATATAATGTTAATAATCGCCTACTATCCAATCCCCACGATTTCTTTGTTAAAACAAGAAGATATACACTAGCTCTAGTTGTTTTCACAACAACACTGTCGATGTGAGGCATAAAATCTAATTTGTTCTTGTTTCGGTGATTCTTGAGAGTTAATCCTAGTATTTTTAGGTTTTCAACTGGTTTGACAAGACTATCATGCAGTGTAATTACATACTTTTTGCAGTTGAATAAATATAAAATCTTTGTTTTCTGTCTTGATATTTTAAGCTTGTTGTTTTCACACCACATATTTATTTTCCCTATTGAATTTTCAATTGTAATCTTAAGATTTTTTACATCTGTATTTCAACATATTACCGTTAGATCATCTGCATATCCTATAATTTCGCTATTAGATTCCTGAAAGTTGGTTAATAGATCATTCATTATGATGTTCCAAATCGTCGGAGATAAGGGTCCTCCTTGCGTACATCCTTTACTTAGTTTTTTGGTGAATTCATTCGTAGAGTACCTAAATCTTATCTTCCGGTTAGTGAAGTAGGATTTCATGAGTTTTATTATTGATGCTGGTATATTATCCTCATCGAGTCTTTTTATCACCATTGGCCACCAGGTATTGTCAAAAGCTCCACTAAAATCTATTGCAATTATAGTCGTATACTCCTTGGCTTTGTGTTCTAATGCAGTGTGAATTATTTCAGTTAATGCAGTTATGGTGGATCGAGATTTTGTGAAGCCATGTTGACGATTACTGAATAATTTCATTTCCTCGTAGAATTTGATGATTTTGTTGTTTATTATTCTTTCAAAAATTTTTGAAAGATTTGAATTTAGACATAGAGGTCGATAGCTGACACAATCTTTATAATCGGATTTACCCGGCTTTGGAATGATCAGCGCCTCTGCTCTTTTCCATTCATCAGGAAAGTAACTCATATCCAGACACTTCTGGTAGATTTTAGTTAATAGTGGTACCGCGAATTGTTTTGCGTGTATTATCATATTATTAGAAATTTCATCTATTCCTGGAGATTTTTTCAGATGCAATTTTTCAATAATAGCATTTACTTCATTGATTGTGATTATTGGTTCTGTTGTGTTCGAAAGTCTTAATGCATATTTCCTTATATTTGTATGTGTATTCTTATCTTCACCTGGGTTGTCATCAGGAAATAGAGTGGCTATTAATTCCTCAGTTTTCTGTTGTTGTTCTTGATATGTGTTTGTTTCTAATATTTGTAGTTGTTTATTCGAGTTACCTCTTAATTTTTTATATATTTTGTATAAATTCCCATAAGGATTGGTAGAATTATTTTCTTCTAGAAAGGTCCTCCACGATATTCTTTTGTTCTTTTAAATAACTATATTAAATATTCTGAAGGATTCTGAGTTCGGTAATAAAGATTTCTTACATAGTGAAAGTAGGTTTTCAAAATCTCCAGTTCTGTATTCCACCAGTTAGCTGCACCACATTTTGGAGCTAAATTATATTTTAGTTTCAGTGCGGAATAGGCAGATTCAATTTAGAATCTCCGAAAGTTCTTTTATTATTTAATCAACCCTTTCTGTGGTGTGGATATATTAACCGATAAGCTTTCAATCTTTTTTTTGTCACCGTCATTCACATTCTGTGTAAATCTTGGCCAATCTGCTTCTTTCTCATTGAATTTCCAAGTTGTATATAACGTTGTGGTTGAAAATTGTTCAGTCATACATACATCAAATATTATCGCAGCGTGATCAGATATTTGGGATATTTGTTGTGTAAACCATTTCATTATAGTTGTAAGAGCTTTTTTATTTGTCAATGTCAAATCAATTACACTGGCATTCCTGCAGGTTGGTGTTATATCATTGTGTATAATTAGATTAGTTGCATCGATAATGGGAAATAACCTATGGCCGTTATAATTTGTCGTTAAATCATACAATAGCGGATATCTCGCATTGAAGTCTCCACATAGAATCAGAGGTGTTTAACTGAAATTGGTAATTAATTCTTTTAAAAATGTTCCATGGTCTTTGTTCATAGAGTTAGGATGTATATATGTGTTAGAAATTATTTTTTTGTTGTTTTAGTGTAAACTATAATAGTTGTTGCGAAAGAATTAGTAAATTGTGTAATTAGCTTCGTTTGAAGACTACTATTATTGACAATTATAGCTGTTTTTACACTTTGAGAGTTCTCTATTTGATATTTCTTAGCTGACCATGGATTAATTACTTCTCCATCAATTGTATAGGGTTCTTGTACTAAAATTATATCTGCTGTTTCAATTTCATTGGAAGAATAAAGTTCGTTTATACATATTATACATTTCCTTGCATTTTGTTGTACTATTTTAATCTTATTAATTTGCATATCATAAAGTTAAAAAAAATCAGGAAAAGTGATTTTATGCAAATTAATTGTTTTGAATTTCTTTATTATTTAATCAACCTTTTCTGTGGTGTGGATATATTAACCGATAAGCTTTCAATCTTTTTTTTTTGTCACCGTCATTCACATTCTGTGTAAATCTTGGCCAATCTGCTTCTTTCTCATTGAATTTCCAAGTTGTATATAACGTTGTGGTTGAAAATTGTTCAGTCATACATACATCCCTGGACTTTGGTAATCAGTTCGTTGTATTATTAAATCAATTTGCTTACTGTAGATAGGGCATTCTCTTGAATTAGGTTTATGTTCTAAATTTCTATTTTTAAAATACGGATGTTTCGAGCAATTGCAACAATTCATATTACTTGAGCATTGGTGTTGGCCCTCCAGACCGCATTTGATGCATTTTTTAGTATTTGGGCAGTTGTTTTTGCGATGGTTAGGGTTGAACTCAAAGCAGTTCTGGCATTGATTTACCAGTACTTTATCCCGTACTTCACAGCGTTTGAATGTCCGTATATATTTTGTTGTTTTTATTGATAGTTTGGTACACTCGCGGAGAAACTCTCAACACGATGTCATGTTCTTGTCTATAGGATTTAATAGGAAAAAGTACTTCAATTTCGTTTTCACAGTCATTCAGTTCTGAATTCATCTCGCATAAAATAGTTGGTAAATTTACTATGTTAGTAATTTTATTGACCGATTTGATAACTACTGTTGGGTCTCGCATCTTAGGTTTGTATATTTTACTCAAAGAATTGATTTCATCCGATTTGTTAAAACTCTCAATCAACTGATCAATGTCTTTTTCATCAGGTAATTTTATGATCGTGCCTTTCTTTGTATTGATAATTTTAGTAATTTTTGCTTTATTCCCTTCCTGGCGTAGCTGTTTTACATAATCGCTTACATTTTGGTGAATGGAAGAAATATTTTGCATATTTATTCAATTTATTTATTTCAATTCAAAACGCTCTGTCCCCCTAGGGACACTTGCGCTAAATGTACATACAAATATAACAAAGAAAATATTCAACATGAAAAGATACACAGAAAGTAACTTAGAAAGATTCATAAATATTATTTACATATAGAGATATTCTTTGAATTTCATTTACAGTTAGATCTTTATATTTAAAATATATATTGATATATACACACATATACACGCATACACCTATATATTGTTTACAGCCATATAATATGTCCAATATTTCCTTGAGATCGTTACATGAAAGACCATTTTTCTTAAAGAAATCCAAAATATATTTACAAAGGAAATTAAAATTTATATATGTGCCTTACTTGATATTAAATCACTAGGGCCTAAAGCTATTAAATCGTTGTTGACTCTGTAATCTTGAAAGACAGGGCACTCTAGCAAGAGATGTATTGAAGTTTGTTCCCCCAATCTACAGAAACATGTCGAATCTTGCACAGCCTGAATTTTCTTAAGAAAAAACCTGAAATTTCCATGATCTGTGATAAATTGTGAATTATAATAGTTTGCTCGAAAATATTTCGGAATTTCATAAGGAAAGAAACTTTGAAATGTTTGATTAGTATTCTTTTTCAGTAAATTAATCCTTGATATAATGAAATCTTTGAGTATACCTGGAATAAACAAATCATAAAATTGTTTATCTTCTGTTGATAAATTATTCAACTCATATATATATATACTAGCGGATGTGCCCGGCTTCGCCCGGGTTTTACCTGAGTGAATGTTTGTCTAACGAACATTTGTTAAAACAATTCTCTATAAACTTATAAAACGTACTCGGCTTCGCCCGGGGTTTTACCCGAGTAAAGGTTTGTCTAGCGAACATTTGTTAAAACAATTCTCTAAAAACTTATTTAAAAAAAAAGATATATTTTGATAATTTGAAACTCGTAAATTTGAATCTCTCGATAAAGTGAACATTTTTTCCCGGTCCCTGTGTGCCGTGTCATCCTGAATTTTGTCTTTCTTAATTTTCTACATTAGAAAATCATAGTTTTATCTAGTGAACATTTTTTCCCGTGTCACATTGCCGTGTCACATTGCCTTTATTCTTCATTGTTGGCTTTTATATTATATTTACTCTTCATTTTTGGCTTTTTATCTTAAATTTATTCTATATTGTTGGCTTTTTATATTACATTTACTCTTTATTGTTGGCTTTTTATCTTACATTCATTCTTCATTGTTGGCTTTTTATATCATATTTACTCTTCATTGTTGGCTTTTTATATTATATTCTGACCAAAATCTATCTGTGAAATTCACACAGTGAACTTCACACAGACAGAATAAGGCAATTATATAAGTAGATTTACTCTTCTTTGTTGGCTTTTTATCTTACACTAGCGGATGTACCCGGCTTCGTCCAGGTTTGTCTCGAGGGAATGTTTGTAGTCTAGTAATAAGAAAATATACTACACCTAAAAACTATCAGAGAAAAGAGAAACCACGGAAGGTGAACAGAAAAATGCTTACAATGGATGTTATGTTTACGATATCAAGTTAAATAAAAACAAGGATAAAATTTGCATATGTTGGTCACTATAAATTTGTATATTTGTTAGGCGAAATTAGAAACATGATAAAACAATTGGGTATTTAAAAACAAATGTAGAAATAAAAGTTGAAGTATAATAAACAATGTTAAAGATTAGTTTTAATTATTAATCAAGATTGTGTGTGAATATGTGAGAAAGATGTAATATCGTTGTTGTTTTCTTGGCTGACTGTTTTACATATGGTGTTATCTTAAAATTGCTTGTTTTGAATATTTTTTAGATTGAGATTATTAGCTAGTATCTAAAAAAATTAACTCTGTTGAAATTTAATTTTGTATTTATATATAAATAGAATTAACTCTGTTGATTTTTTTTTTGTATTTAATCGATAACAGCGAAGTTACGCATGTTAAGGTTAGGAAATATATTTTGATGTTAAGCAAAACCTGCTCCATCTCGTTTTACATAAATCTTGAAAATTTGGTTGAAATTGATGCATTGTAACGAAAGATTTTAGTGATGTCCACTTATGAAATTTCCATTTTATTAATATAGATTCATTCTTCATTGTTGGCTTTTTATATTACATTTACTATTCATTGTTGGCTTTTTATCTTACATTCATCTTCATTGTTGGCTTTTTATCTTACATTCATTCTTCATTGTTGGCTTTTTATATTACATTCACTCTTCATTGTTGGCTTTTTATCTTACATTCATTCTTCATTGTTGGCTTTTTATATTACATTTACTCTTCATTGTTGGCTTTTTATCTTACATTCACTCTTCATTGTTGGCTTTTTATATTATATTTTTAGATTGAGATTATTAGCTAGTATGTAAAAATATTAACTCTGTTGAAATTTAATTTTGTATTTATATATAAATAAAATTAACTCTGTTGATTTTTTTGTATTTAATCGATAACAGCGAAGTTACGCATGTTAATGTTAGGGAAAAATATTTTGATGTTAAGCAAAACCTGCTCCATCTCGTTTTACATAAATGTTGAAAATTTGGTCGAAATTGATGCATTGTAACGAAAGTTTTTAGTGATGTACTCTTAAGAAATTTGCATTTTATTAATATATATATATATATATATATATATATATAAATAAATAGTTGTTTAGTTTTATAGTTTAGTTTTGTATTAAAATTATCTTTATTACTTTGATTATTTAAATTCAAATTATAAATTTTGTAAATTGTTATTATTTAATAGAGAGAGAGAGGGGAAAAAAAATTCTTTACTTCTTACACATCATCCATATATATTTATAATTAATAACAATAAAATTTAACAACGTAACGTCTTTTGCAGTCGGCTTTTACACGTCATTTAGACATACTCTAATTTGTATATAGAATAATAGAAGTGAGAATATATTTAATAGTATAAATTTTAGTAGTTATATATATAGAGAGAAAAGAGAGAAAGACAGAACCATGCACTTTTATTCAAACTAATAATAATAAAAAAAAATTTTTTTTTGTAAAGAAGGTAGATAAGATTGTTAGTATATATATATATATTTTTTTTATAATTTTATATTTTATCCTTTTTTATATATGATTTTTTAATTTCTTTTATTTTATAATATGAATATATCTAGTTGTATTTAGTAATAAATCTATAATATGAATTAACTTTTGTTATAAGTTTGGTTATTATGTTTTGAAACCCTAATGGTAGACCAGACATATACAAAAAAAAATTAAAATGAATTAATAAATGGAGAGAGAGATCTGTTGGACCGGAGATTTTCAAATATAAATCCAACGACATCTCACTCCTGCTCTATTATGTCATAGATCTCTCTTAGACCGGATTTTATGTGTTAATATTAAGTTGTTTTAGTGAAACCTTTATATGCACAGATTTAACAAATATAAGTGTTAAGAAATTCTAACTGTAACCTACCTTGTCTGTGACGCCTTCCTCTGTAAACAGCTATTTCTGGCTGACATCTGTTGGGGGGGGGACACATGCTCGTCCCTTCAAAATTAGAATGCTTTCTCAGAAATTCCAGAACAATAAGACAACTAAAGAAGTAAGAATATAGTTAAGGGAAGAAAGCCAAACTTTATAATCTTTACAGTTAGTTGTATTAATATAACTGATTCAATCATTATTTATATTTCAATATTCCTTCAAAAAGGCAAATTATTAGATGATTAATAAAGCTAATAATTTTGAAAATTCATTTTTATTTAATTTCCATTTTCCATTTTCAAAATTAATAGCTTTATTAATCATCTAATAATTTGCCTTTTTAAAGGAATATTGAAAGATAAATAATGATTGAATCAGTTATATTAATACAACTAACTGTAAAGATTATAAAGTTTGGCTTTCTTCCCTTAACTATATTCTTACTTCTTTAGTTGTCTTATTGTTCTGGAATTTCTGAGAAAGCATTCTAATTTTAAAGGGACGAGCATGTGTCCCCCCCCCCAACAGATGTCAGCCAGAAATAGCTGTTTACAGAGGAAGGCGTCACAGACAAGGTAGGTTACAGTTAGAATTTCTTAACACTTATATTTGTTAAATCTGTGCATATAAAGGTTTCACTAAAACAACTTATAATTAACACATAAAATCCGGTCTAAGAGAGATCTATGACATAATAGAGCAGGAGTGAAATGTCGTTGGATTTCTATTTGAAAATCTCCGGTCCAACAGATCTCTCTCTCCATTTATTAATTCATTTTAATTTTTTTTTTGTATATGTCTGGTCTACCATTAGGGTTTCAAAACATAATAACCAAACTTATAACAAAAGTTAATTCATTACTAGAGTATAAAACGTAAGGAGAAAATATTTTTTTAATAATCAACCCACTTCAGAACTCGACCATGATTTCCTATGATGTTAATTCAATGTATTTATCACTACCCCATCAACTGATCATTTACAGCTTACAAAATTCCTGCAAGACACCCAATTGGACTCTAACACTGTTGCTACAATAGTGGCGCTCACCTCCATATGCTTAAACACAACAGATTTTGCCTTCAATAACCTATTTTACAAACAGATTAGGGGCTCACCCATGGGCAGCCCGTTATCATCACCCTTAGCCGAAATAGTCATGTCCACACTTGATAACTGGATCCAACAGCAATTCACACCGGGTATTCACATATGGAGGAGATATATTGATGATATCCTCTGTATATGTGAAACCGGACAGGAGAACAGTATCTTATCTGTTCTAAACTCCTTTCACCCCGATATTTCCTTCAGTCACGAACCAGAAGCCAATAATGTAATACCTTTTCTAGACATACTGATCATCCGTACCCCTTCACACTACCACACAACAGTATATCATAAAATCAATAACCCAACTTTCTACACCAATTTCAAGTCTTTCTGTCCCTTATCCCATAAAATTAATACAGTTAGAACACTTACCAAGAGATTGGATACACATTGCTCCCTGCCCATATTCAGATCATTAGAGTTCTCTAACATTAAAAAACAGCTTGCCCTCTCCCAATATCCACACCATTTCATACACAAATATCAATACAACCCGGCCCATTTGAAACCCATGTTACCCCATAGAAATACCTGCATCCTACCTTACTCAACACAATCCGCTGCCATATCCCACCTTCTTAAATCTCACGGCATCAAAACCTATTTTAAAAACAATAAAAGCCTGGCCACCATCCTTAGACATCCTATTACCCGATTACAGAGACCTGCCAGTGTTCAATCATCGGGTGGCTCGGTCTACTCAGTCTCATGCAACGATTGTAGTGCAACCTATATAGGTGAGACTGGTAGGTCCGTGGCCATCAGGATGGTTGAGCATGGCAGGTGCATCAATAACAAAGACAGCAAATCCCTCATTTACAACCATACTCTTGACACAGGCCACTCATTCGATTTAACTTCACCCACCACCTTATACAATAACATCTCCAATAAATACCAAAGACTGATCATAGAGGCCATTTTATCCATATCTAAAAACAGCATTAACCGACATATAGATTTACCTACACAATATCAGGGGGGGGGGATATATGTAATAACTTAAATAACCTTTAAACCCCCCCCCCCCAATATAGTTCCAATGTGGCCGCTGATGGCGGGTTGAACAGTCGATGTTCAGTCTCACTTCATTTTATAGTTTCATGATTTAGCCAATTGCAAATTTACTATTTGTTTATCTTTTGGCATTACATGATTATCATAGTTACGTAAATATCTTATACAATAGTTTAGAATTGCAAAATATTTATTAACCTAAATTAATGTTTTAGCCGTCCTATATTCTTCTCATATGTAAATATATCTCAAAAACGGAATCCTATTTAAAGCCTATTGCCATCATGTATCATTACCTGTCGAAGGGCGTGACTGCCCGAAAGCTCGTGTAGTTGATTATTAAAAAAATCTTTTCTCCTTACGTTTTATACTATAGTAATTATAATCCACGGAGAAAGTTTCCATGTTAATTGAAAAGTTAATTCATATTATAGATTTATTACTAAATACAACTAGATATATTCATATTATAAAATAAAAAAAATTAAAAAATCATATATAAAAAAAGGATAAAATATAAAATTATAAAAAATATATATATATATATATACTAACAATCTTATCTACCTTCTTTACAAAAAAAATTTTTTTTAATTATTATTAGTTTGAATAAAAGTGCATGGTTCTGTCTTTCTCTCTTTTCTCTCTATATATAACTACTAAAATTTATACTATTAAATATATTCTCACTTCTATTATTCTATATACAAATTAGAGTATGTCTAAATGACGTGTAAAAGCCGACTGCAAAAGACGTTACGTTGTTAAATTTTATTGTTATTAATTATAAATATATATGGATGATGTGTAAGAAGTAAAGAATTTTTTTTTCCCTCTCTCTCTCTATTAAATAATAACAATTTACAAATTTTATAATTTGAATTTAAATAATCAAAGTAATAAAGAAAATTTTAATACAAAACTAAACTATAAAACTAAACAACTATTTATTTTTATAATTAATTTAGATTTAGCTTGCTAATTTAATCAAATCTACTTGATATAAATTATCATTCTTATCAGTTTACTCTTTAAATTTTAAATATAGAATCACTATTATATTTTTATTATATAGTTTCTACACTATATATATATATATAACCTATAATTCCAGATTCCATATAATCAGTGATC